>CAMTDV010001634.1:47251502-47851502 GCA_947069175.1 Scalesia atractyloides
TTGGGTATGCCTTCAATTACCAAATGAAATCGGAAAACAAGCAATGAAATGCCTTGAGAGAAATAAAAGCGTACCACTTTCACATTGTCTTCGTGTTATCCCTTACGAGTTTCAATTTAGGTACCTTTTGCACAAATAAGATCTTTTCCGCGGGCCAGTCTTATCAAGATTCTTGAGTTTTAGATTTGTATACAATTCGATATAATACAATGGAAGTACATATATATAATCCATCCACCCCCATTGTAAGTATTTTATTCATTCAGTTGGTATTATATTTATATAATTTTTTAGAAAGTTATTATCATTTATGAGCTTGTTAGTGAAGAGATATGTTGTGAAAACAAGTTGAGTGTTATCAGGTGTAAGGATCTATAACAAGAAGACTTATATTGAATGCTTACAATAGAATTCAGTATCATTCCCAGTCCCCACTTTTGGCCTTGAAGTTACTTCATTCTGCACCCACATGGCTTTAAAGTTACACATATGCATGCGCGCGCGCGCGCACACACACATATATATATATAAATATTGTGTGTGTGTTAGAGAGGGGGAGTACACACATATATATATATATATAATATGTGTGTGTGTGTGTGTAGAGAGGGGGGAGTGGGACTTTAGGAGATGGTTTTTTATCCAATTAATTCCATTCGTATTTGCCAGCAAAAAAACGCCTTATTTGAAAGGGTATAAATACACCTTGTGAATGGGGTATAAGCGCACCCGTTGTCACACATAAATATTGTTTAAGAATATAAAACAATATCATTTTAAAAATAAAAAGAATAAAATTATCAATTTCAAACACAAATAACTTTATCTACTTCAATATTCTTTAATTAAACTATTAAATCAAGCATTTTATCATGTTTAATTTCAATATAGTACTAATATATATTTAATAAATGTCAAAACTGATATATTGTGCGTTATTATATACATAACTACATCATTATATACATATGTTACACAACTGTAAACATGTGGTATGCAATTATATACTCAATAACTCGAACACTTTTCAAGAAGTAAAACTTTTTTACAGGAACCAGGTCTCCCTCTTTACACACACGTAACATTTAAAGAGCTGTGAAATACACGTAAACATATACACTATACCTTATTACCTTAACTGTGATAAATAAGGAAATCATGTAACCAAATAACTGCTACTATAAAATCATCATTACATTTAATAGCACTATGTATAAGTGTTTTTATCGGATCTCTACGCGCGCGCGACACACATATATATATATGGGATGGATTATGAGAAAATTAGTTTAAATGAGAAAAACCAAAAAACTAACTAAAAAGTCAAAAAAACATATCATTTTTTTATTTTTTAATAAAAAATAGCTATATATATTATATAAAAACTTTAAAAATAAAAAAATAAAAAAAACATATAATGCACATGTGCAACATATACATATAATGCATATGTGTAAGACACATATAGTGCACATGTGCAGTACGAGTTTTTTTTTAAATAAAGTTTTTTTATACATAAAAAACAACGATTTTTTATAAAAAAATTGTAAAAAAAAATTGTATGTTTTTTATACTTTTTAGTTAGTTTTCTAGTTTTCTCATGATCATCTCCCTATATATATAAATATATTATATATAGATATATATATAATATATATATATAGTGAAGTTCAAATGAGAAGAAATTTTTTGTAAAAATAAAAAGAATAACTTTTAAACCAATAGAAATTCTCTATTTTCTTCATTTAATGTGTGTATTTAATGTTATGAACAAGGGATATAGGTAAATCTATAATTGTCATTAATTAGCTAATTAATTAAACTTGTAACTTATTTTTTAATTACTCTTTCAAGATAAAATAATTTATGGTGAAGGACAATTTTCGATATGTGTAGGATAAATTTTAGTGTGTGTGGGATAAATTTTGAAGTGTGTAGGGTAAATTTAAATGTGTGTAGGGTGAATATCGGTAAGTGTAAGACATAGTAAGATATATTTTGAAATGTGTAGGATAAAATGCTTTATTATTGAGAGATAACATAATTTAAAGAGAGGAGTTATAAACTATTTAATGTTTTACCATTATACTCTTTTTTTTTTCTTCTCATATTAAATTTCTTCTCAAATGAACCCTTCCACAACTCAAGGTGGTTCTCATTTTACCCATCCATATATATATATATATGGGATGGGTAAAATGAAAACCACCTTGAGTTGTGAGAACCGTAGGAACCAATATAAGTCATTGATTAAAAGTGTTTTAATGGATGAGATTAAAAGACAATAAAGTAGCTGTAATCATTGTGCTTCAATTAATGAGTTTTGTTTTTAGTGGGATAAAGGTAAATTGGTATTTTTACTAAGTTCTTTAATAATTGGTAATTAAAGTTGTAATCATTATACTTTAATTAATGCTATTTTTGAATAACGGAGTAAGAAATTATTTTACGTAGGGTTTAAACTTTTTTGCGCGCCGTTTTTAACATTTTTACGCGCGGGTTCAGACTTTTTTACGGCGGGTTTCAAAACTTTTTTACGCCCGTTTTTTAAACTTTTTTTACGCCCCGGTTTTAATTTTTTTACGCGCGGTTTAAACTTTTTTTATGCGCCGGTTTTAAAATTTTTTTACGCGCGGTTTTAAAACTTTTTTACGCGCGTTTTAGAATTTTAGCGTTTTTACTTAAATTTTTTACGCGGTTTTGTTTTACGCGCAGGTTTTAAACTTTTTTTACGCCCGGTATAAAAGTGTTTTACGCGCGGTTTTAACTTTTTTTACGCGCCGGTTTTAATTTTTTTTACGCGTAGGTTTAAACTTTCTTTTTTTACGCGTGGTTTAAACTATAAACAATTTTTTTTACAAAAAAACAATTTTTTTTGGTTTAAACTTTTTTACAAAAAATATTTTACGCCAAACAAAAATATTTTATTTTTACAAAAAAAAATCTTTTTTTTACAAAATACTCTTTTTACAATTTTTTTTTCAAAAATTTTTTACAAATTTTTTTTTACGCCAAACATTTTTTTACGGCCCCGACATCCCGATTTCGGGTTTACGAAATTTGAGGATCTTACCAAGCGAACTCACCCACAAATCAAGACTCAACTGATGTCTCATGTTGAATTTTAAATAAAATGAGAGAAAATATATGATATGATGGGTTTTAAATAGAAGAGACAGAAAAGATGTGACATGTTGACTTTTAAATAAAGAAAAGAGAAAAGATGTGACATGGAAAGTAAAAGACTAAAATACTTTTTTATTTAATTTGGTTATGGGTGATGTGTAAATATGCTATTGGATGATAGGAGTTCTCATTATTCTCGCAACTGGGATTGGTTATCTCTTGAACCGAATCCTATATAATATTATATATATTATATAGGGGAGGGTTAGATAGAAAACCCTAAAAATTTGAGAAAACATTAGAAAACCTAACCTCCCGACAATTTTTTTTAAAATAACACATGTAATATACATGTTTTTAAGAGTTTTGAGCAAAAAACAAAAAAAGCGCCGAGTGGATATTTTAGAAAAAATAAACAAAATTCAGCAACTTTTGTCTAACACATGTTAGTGATGAAAGTTGCTGAAACTTGTTTATTTTTCTAAAAAATATCCACTTGGCGCTTTTTTGATTTTTTTGGCTCAAAACTCTTAAAAACATGTATATTACATGTGTATTTTTTTCAAAAAAAAAATTGTCAGGAGGTTGGGTTTTCTCTCAAATTTTTAGGGTTTTCTATCTAACCTTATACTTATATATATATATATATATATATATATATATATATGGGGAAAGTGAATACGGTGCTGTTAGGCGTGTAAGCTTACACGAAAAACCAATCAAAACTACGTTGTTTTGATTAAATCTAACCAAGTATATTGAATCTTTCTATATATTGTTCTTTCTACATCAAAATTTGGCCAGTAACTTATATTTCTCCAAATTGATCAAAAAGATGTGTGATGCATTTTCAAAACCCCTTTCACTTATTTCCTATACAAAATGTTTGAGAACCGAATTTTTTTTATAATCCGGAAATTCCTTCCACCTCATTCCCTTCCGTATTGCTGCATCATCCGGCTTCACCGAACTTTTTCGTGATTTCAACACCGACTTAACGTGTTCAACTGGAGAAGGATAAGGAAACGGCGTGCGGAAGATTCATGTTCGACTGGTGCCAGAACTTTTGCCGGAGACAATTTCGTTGAGAATCCGTTGCGACCAAGACTTCAACTAAAAGCGAAAAATGAAAACTTTTTACCAACCTGGATTTTATCCTTCGTTGTCTTGTTCTTTAAAAACATTGCTTCTATAATTTTAGAGTTGCAACCACCCATCTCACAAAATTGGTAAGATAATCAACTGATAAACTAGAGTTTTGATTCCCAATTTGGATCCTGTCAAGCTAGAAACATAATAAGAACTGTAGGAAATTAAGGTTTTTCCATGATTATAATCCGAAACTCATTTTAATAATTCAAATATTCACCAAATTAGGAGGTTAACAAATTTTTGTTAAGAAAGAAAATGCCCAGTTTTGTTGAGTTTGTTAAAATGTTTGAATTTATTCCTACGATTACTCAGTTAGTGGCGATACTGATGAAAAGTAAACAATAACATAAAAAGATTTAGTATATTTAGTTACATTTAATCAAAACGACGCAGTTTTGATTGGTTTTTTGTGTAAGCTTACACGCCTAACAGCACCGTATTCACTTTCCCTTATATATATATATATATATATAGGATTCGGTTCAAGAGAGAACCAATCCAGTTGCGAGAACCATGAGAACTCCTATCATCCAATAGCATATTTACACATCATCCATAACCAAATTAAATCAAAAGGGTATTTTAGTCTTTTACTTCCCATGTCACATCTTTTCTCTCTCTTCTATTTAAAAGTCAACATATTACATCTTTTCTCTCTATTCTATTTAAAACTCAATATTTCACATTTTTTCTCTCTCTTCTATTCAAAATTCAACACGAGACATCTATTGAGTCGTGATTTTCGGGTGAGTTCGTTTGGTAAGATCCTCAAATTTCGTAAACCCGAAATCGGGGTGTCGGGGGCGTAAAAAGATGTTTGGCGTAAAAAAAATTGTAAAAAAGTTTTTGCAAAAAAGCTTTTTATAAAAATAAAATATTTTTGTTTGGCATAAAATATTTTTTGTTTTTTGTAAAAAGTTTAAACCAATAAAAAATTGTTTTTTTTTTTGTAAAAAAAAGTTGTTTTAAAGTTTAAAACCAGGCATAAAAAAGTTTAAACCCACGTGTAAAAAAAGTTAGTGCGTAAAAAAACTTTTATACCGGCGAGTAAAATTATTTCAAACCGCGCGTAAAAAAAGTTTAAAACGACGCGTAAAAAAAGTTTAAAACCGGCGCGTCAAAAAAGTTTTAAACTATCGCGTAAAAAATTTTAAAACCGCACGTAAAAATAGTTTGAAACCACGCGTAAAAAAAATTTAAAACCGGCGCGCAAAGATAATTTTAAACCGACACGTTAAAAAAGTTTAAAACCGCGCGTAAAAAAGTTCTAAACCGGCTCATAAAAAAAGTTCTAAACCAGCGCGTAAAACAAGTTTAAAACCGCGCATAAAAAAATTTAAAATCGGCGCGTAAAAAAGGTTTAAAAGCGGGTGTAAAAGAAGTCTGAACCCGCGCGTAAAAAAAGTCTGAACCTGCGCGTAAAAATGTTTAAAACCGGCGCAAAAAAAAAGTTTGAACCCCTACGTAAAATAATTTTCTTACTGCATGATTCAAAAATAAAATTAATTAAATCACAAACATTAAATAAAGTACAATGATTACAACTTTAATTATCAATCATTAAAGAGCTTAGTAAAAATACCAATTTACCCTTATCCTACTAAAAACAAAAACTCATTAATTAAAGCACAATGATTACAACTAATTTATTGTCTTTTAATTTCATCCATTAAAACATTTTTGATCAATGGCTTATATTGGTTCATATGGTTCTTACAACTCAATGTAGTTCTCATTTTACCCATACCCTATGAGAAGAAAAAAATCTTAAGAAGAAAAAGAAGAAAATTTTAACCAATAAGAATGCTTTTATTTATAAGGGTAATGATGTAATTTTGACATTATAGTTAATGTAATAATTCCCTTTAATCTAGCTATTTAAGTTACTTCATTTATGGTTTTTACTTTATAACTTATAAAAAAAGATATCTAAATTAATTAATTTATTACACTACCTTACGTTCATATGACATACCTACTACACAAACATATGAGTCAACTTTCTTTAACTCTTTGCGTAGGAACATAACCCTTAAAAAGGTTGTACAAATATTTTATGTTTGTGTAGGAACATCCAAGGGGTGTGTAGGATAATAATACATATTTATCGCATATAATTCAACTTTCTCTAATTGTTTGTGTAGTAACGTAAGACTAACAAATGTGTTTATGAACATTATATGTTTGTGTAGGAACATCTAGGGGTGTGTAGGATCATTCTATTTGATGTACGAGGTGTGTAGTAACATTATTTTTTGGTTACGTAGAGACGTAGAGACATGATGCAATTCTACACAAACGTTAACATAATGTAACCACCAAATTAACATAAATGTTCTTACACTACTTAAATATTGTAACCACCAAATTAATAACATAATGTAACCACCAAATTGACATAAATGCAATCATATATTAACATTACCATAATACCTTTTTCAATTAATAAAAACACATAAAAAGATTGTTTATTTACATTTTTGCCACATTCAT
The DNA here is from genome assembly GCA_947069175.1 of Scalesia atractyloides. Classification (NCBI taxonomy): domain Eukaryota; kingdom Viridiplantae; phylum Streptophyta; class Magnoliopsida; order Asterales; family Asteraceae; genus Scalesia; species Scalesia atractyloides. The sequence continues at coordinate 47,258,274 of CAMTDV010001634.1, forward strand.
TTATAACCATTGATCATGTTAATCTATAGCTAGGATATTCTTTTCATTCTTCTCATTTAATTATTTCTTCTCATTTGAACCTCTTCCTATAATTTGTAAACTCTCGCCCCTGTCAAGTTCGAACCCTGGATTAAAGCCCCGATTCGTCCCTTCATCCACATGTCTCTCGAAAATGGCCCAAGCGGAAATCAAACTTACATCTCCACTAAAAGGGATATCAAGCTTCACTTAACCGAGAAAGCCGAGTTGACACGTCGCTTGACCGAAGGTGAAGAAAAACTTCACGAGACGGAGGTCGCTCGTGCTACAGCTGAGAGCTTGACCGAATCCCTCATGAACCAGCTTACTTGGTTGCGAGAGTATGGGATTGTGAAGGTATTATCCCTTTCTTTCGATATATTCATCTTATATATATATACATATACATACGTACATATACATATACATACACACACACACACACACACACACAATATATATATATAATATATATATATATGGGTAAAATGAGAACCACCTTGAGTTGTGAGAACCGTAGGAACCAAAATAAACCATTGATCAAAAGTGTTTTAGTGGATGAGATTAAAAGAAAATAAAGTAGTTGTAATCATTGTGCTTTAATTAATGAGTTTTTGTTTTTAGTGGGATAAGGGTAAATTGGTATTTTTACTAAACTCTTTAATGGTTGATAATTAAAGTTGTAATCATTGTGCTTTAATTAATGTTATTTTTGAATCATGCAGTAAATTTTTTACATAGGGGTTCAAAATTTTTTGTGCGCCGGTTTTAAACATTTTTACGCGCGGGTTCAAACTTTTTTTACGGCCGGTTTTAAACTTTTTTTTACGCGCCGGTTTAGAACTTTTTTTACGAGCGGTTTTAAACTTTTTTAACGTGCCGGTTTAAAATTCTATTTGCTCGCCGGTTTTAAATTTTTTTTACGCGCGGGTTCAAACTTTTTTTACGCGCCGTTTTAAAAACTTTTTTTACACGCCGGTAAAAAAAAAACTTTCACGCGCGGGTTTAAACTTCTTTTACACTCCGGTATAAAACTTTACGCGCGGGTTTAAACTTTTTTTACGCACGGGTTTAAACTTTTTTTACGCTCGGTTTTAAACTTTTTTTACGTGCGGTTTTAAACTTTTTTACGCACCGTTTTAAACTTTTTAACGCGCCGGTTTTAAACTTTTTTTACGCGTTGTTTTAAACTTTTTTTACGCACCGGTATAAAGCTTTTTTTACCCGCAATTTTAAACTTTTGTTTTGCGCCGGTATAAAGCTTTTTTTACGCGCGGTTTAAATTTTTTTAGGCGCGATTATAAAACTTTTTTTACGAGTCGGTTTTTAACTTTAATATGATTTGATTAATGTTGATTATTTAATGTGATTAATTTAATATGATTTGATTAATTTTGATTTTTTAATGTAATTAAGACTTTGGAGAAAAATGATTGATAGAAAAGTCTGATAAGACTTTAAAGAGATAGAGAGAGAGAGTAGATATGACATTTTGAGTAAATTACCAAAAAAAACCTTTAAGATTTAAAATAATAATATATAGGTGGCATGATCTTAATGGTGAAGAGCGGTTCTCGCAATTGGGGGTGGTTCTCCCTTGAACCGAATCCTATAAATACACACACACACACACACACATATATATATATATATAACATATATAGGGTAGGGATCCTAAGAGAAGTTCACCCTATTTGAGAAACTTGAGAAGCATTCTAGACCACACATTTTTCTAAGCTTTTCGTAATATACATATATGTATAGTTTAAAATTGACTATATACATATATGTATAACTCAATATACACATACCTATATAGTCATTTTCAAACTATACATATGTGTATATTACGAAAAGCTTAAAGAAAATGTGTGGTTCAGAATGCTTCTCAAGTTTCTCAATTAGTCTAGTGCTTCTCACATGATCCTAACTCTCTCTCTCTATATATACATATAGAGGATGGGTAAAATAAGAACCACATTCAGTTGAGAGAACCGTGAGAACCACTTTCTAACCATTAGATCTTTGGAGATAGATGGATAAGATTAAAAGTAACTAAAACTAATATTAAATCATTTTTGTCTTATTATGTTTTTAATATTTTAATTTTAAGAGTTGTTTAGTAAATTTGTTTTTTTGTCTTTTTGTATTTATTGTTTTTTATTACTTTTTTGTCTTATTATATTAAATTGTTTTTTATTAAAATCAGATTTTTTTGATTAAAAACATTTTAAAATCATATTTTTTTAACAAAAAAAAACATTTTTACATGCCGTTTTTTACGTCAAGTTTTTTACGCCCAGTTTTTTTACGCGCCGTTTTTATACACCTCGTTTTTACGCGCCCAATTTTTACGCGCCGTTTTTTACGCTCCACTTTTTTATGCGTTGTTTTTTATGGCCCGTTTTTTACTCTCCGTTTTTGCGCGCCGTTTTTTACGCCCTCGTTTTATTTACGCGCCGTTTTTTACATCTCGTTTTTTACGCCCCGATTTTTTACGTGCCGTTTTTACGCCTGTTTTTTACGCCGTTTTTCCCCGGTTTTTTACGCGCGTTTATAGCCTCGTTTTTACGCGCCGTTTTTAACGCCCCGTTTTTTTTACGCGTTGATTTTTACGCTCCGTATTTACTGCCGTTTTTTTACACCCCGTTTTTTACGGACAAGTTTTTTTTACGAAAAACTTTTTTTCGAGAAGGTTTTTTACGAAAAACTTTTTTTATATATTGAATACAATGAATTAAATATATATATTTTTTTAATCTCTATTTCCTTTTGTAAATGTAAAAATAAGAAAAAGAAAAATATAAGAAAAAAAGAAGAATATTATATTGTAAAAGAAAAAAGGGAGAGAAAAAGAAAGAAAAAAAATGATGTGACTTTTAAAAAAAGAAGAGAGAGAGAGAAATGATATGACATTAAAAGTAAAAGACTATATTACCCTTTTAATTTAATTTGAATATAGATAATGTGTTAAAATTCTATTGGATGGGAAGAGTTTTCATGGTTTCGCAACTGGAGGTGGTTTTCTCTTGAACCGAATCCTATATATATATATATATATATAATACACATGTATGTGTGTGAAGCCTATACAAGAAAAGGGGTAGAGTTGATGGTGGTGGTCCTTAGAGAAAGGACATCATAAAATGCTACTAGAATGAGTAATTGACAACCCATAGTGGTGCGTTTTCAAATATTAGTTTTTAAAGTAGTGGGACATCTCTTATTGTTCTTTCATATTCATACTTAACTGTAGTATTTTTGTTCTTTTTCCTTTTTTTAATTTTTTTTGGAAACAAGTAGAATGAGTGGTTCCTGCATCATGTCTAAATGGTGACAGAATGTTACACAAATAAAGAAAATGGTACCTTGTGTTTGTCTTGCTCGAAATTTCATCACTTGTATCAATGTACCTAGCGTTGTGCTATAGTACGAAAATGCACGTGTCACGTAGCAGCAGGATAACTTACCGTATAATACGAGTTTGATATCAATATCGTATCGTTGACCGTATTCAAACTTTGTGCTAGTGATTTTAGCTTTTTTTCAACAAAGCAAAGTTGTGGTAAAACAAAGAAAACTGGTTTGACATGTACCATACTGGCACAATACCAAACATGTACCATATCAAAAGTGATTTTTTCTTATAGAAGGATTAAATAATAAATTATATCATCTAATACCAGTACATGTATGAATTATCATTATAATAGTATCATCCCAAATTTTACAAACCCCTTAATAAACCCTTTACTTGCCATATGTGACGATGTGAGCTTCTTTCTCTTTGTTAGCGCTAACATAGCATACACAAATGTACGTGTGTTAAAAGTGATTGCAAAAAAAATTATAGAAAAGTTTTGAATTGAACGTTATAATAAATAAAATGATACAAGAGCGTAAACATACACATATCCCAAACTATTGTGGTAATGATTTACATTTTTTAAATAAAAACCTTAAACGTTGTAAGTTTGAATCTCTATTTTTATCTTACCTATTTAAAGAATCTGACACAATAGAAAATGACGGGTTTTGGTTAGACGGATTTCATTTGACCTTTGTTAGCTTAACATTGCTGATCGATTATGAAGTTTTCTTTATTTGCTAAGGTATCCTTTACATGGGTTCAGTATTTGAGCCTTGTCCCACCCCTCTCTAGTTTGGATCGGATTACTTATTTTCTTCTCTAGAACCACATACCTCTTGCATATACACACATACGCTTGCGCCCCACACACACATACTTGATGCTACCACACTTTATATCTTATATAGGCTCTCAACTAAACCGTTAGAGGTGGTCTCCGAGGTTCTGATCTCAAACACCCTTCTAACCGGATTATTAATGTGTACACAATACAATCCGAATCAAAGATGATATGGTCTGACCTTAAACACTTCATATATGAACCCGAATATAATTCTATGATTTCTTATTTTCTTGTATTTGTAATTTTAACACTTGGACCTTCAAGCCCAACAATACTGGGCTTCAGTTTTCAAGCCCATAACATATTTTTTTATGAAATGAATATGACAATAATAATTTTGACCGGCCATAATTAAATAAATAATCGAGTATTAATTGATAAATAATAAAAAAATTTATTTACTTATCAAGGAATATACTGATTATAATCGAAATTTTAACTATTTTATTGGTTTAACCAAACAGTAATATACATAATATTTCTGTAGCAATTTAAATATAGTAGATAATGGAATGTCGTTTTGGTATGTAGGATTACCGATCACTGGAAATCTGGAATATTTGATCGCATGTGGCGTGTGAAACTTTCTTGAATTTCCATTGATTATTTTACCATAATAATAAAAAAATCTATTTGCCTCCATTGATTATTTTACCAATAATAATAAAAATCAATTTGCATTTTGAGCTTTAATGGATTGAAAGATTCTTGTAAAATATATAAAATAATACTTATATTATTACAATGATGAGGGTGTTGCAATAATGCTTATTGCTTAGTATGGGGGTATCATGTGTTCCAAACGCCTAGAATGATCATGCAACACGTCTCGTCATGCCCCATTGCATAGCCTCATGGCTTCTTGGGGTAAGATAAGCTTAGTGATCATTTGGTTTAAGTTCGATTCTCATAAAGGGTTTTCCTAAATTTATAGGGTTTCTTCTGAATTGACGTATATGCATTATTGCCTAGTAGAGATGGATATGATCGGGTGGTTTCGCTAGTGACACAATGATACTCAAGTGGTCCGTCAGTGATCCAAATTTGCCGTTAAAAAAAGTCTCGTCATGAATGTCATGCGTCCCGGTTTCTAACATGAAAGTAATCATCAAGTTAACAAAATCAAAATACAAGTGGAAGTAAACGCAGGAGGGTCAACTAAATTTAAAGTACTTTGCTATTAATGCATTTGTGTTTATACTTTACACTGTAAGATAAATCATTAATGACGGGTATTGTAGCAAGTATCGACTACAATCCAACTTAACTAAAATGCCAAATCGTCATTCATGAACATACGTTAGCAAGTATATGCATGTTTAGACCATTTGTCACACTATACGGTGTGTATCAAGTCATATTAATGCATATCAAAGTGTCTTTTGATAATGCTCTTGATCAAACATCGTCCGAACTCTCAGTGACATAATGTGTATCATATGAACCATCGTCCATCCGACAAAATGCGTTTTCTCCGGATCAACATTATTTCGCTAATGGCCTGAGTTAGATGACAAAATGAGTTAAGTTCGAATTATTGATTGTTGATACGTCATCATATATCTAACATTAGATTCTTATTAAATTAGTGTATATTTTATATTCTCGTGGTATATTTTATTGAGAAACATGTAAATATAAAAAGTCAGTGGCTCTATTTAAACTATTATATTTGTTGTCTACAAAAGCCTGGAAGATTCGTTCGTATTATGCATCGGTTGATCAATTATACAATATGAATAAAAAAACTAATATCAGATTAGTTTAACAAAAATGTCAAATCAGCGGTTGCTTCCTTCTGATACGTTAAGAAAATTAAACAATGGTTTTTCTTTAAATATTCGGGCGTATTTTTGTCACGTCATCATATAACTTAACTAGAAAAAAATATATTATAAGTATAAACTAGAACGATTAGCATGACTTTTAATTTAAATTCAAGTTTTTTCATAGTGGTTTTTGAATAAAAAAGATATCTTAAAAACACAACCATTAATTTAATATTCGAAGATAATGTGTTGAAAATTCCTAGTCAATCTTAGAGTATTCGTAACGAGTGAGTTTAGTTATATTATAAGAAATGATTGTTAGTGTTTTGAGTATTTGTGAGTGGAGGAGAAAGAAAATATATGAGAAAGTTATTGTTCGTCTATAATATATGGGAAAAAAGTATTTGAAGAGAGAAAACTTTTTAATTTTTGTTAATATTTTTAGAAACGGTTGTAATGGAGAAAGAGAAAATGTAATGATAATGTATAAAATATTCGTTAATTAAAAAAAGAGAGAAAAGTAGTTGTTTTTAGTGTAAATATATGGATATAGATAAAAAACTCATTGTGAATACTCTTAATGTTCTAATATATTTCACTAGGCTGGAAACTCATGTGTTACACATTCTTAACTGAAAATAAATTTTGATTAAAAATACTTTTTCTATACTAATAAATGAAAATCTTTTTTGTATACTTGTCACTCTATGGTACATTCTCATCTTATTTTTCTATTTCTCTCCCATATTAAATAATAACAACAATAGAAATAACAATTTAAAAATTATATAATCATAAAATTATATCCGTGTGAATTTAGATAAGAATAAAAAAATATTTTCTATATTATCAGAATAAACAAATTATATCCAGTTTATTTCCTACTTCTCTAATAATAAATATAATAATAATAATAATAATAATAATAATAATAATAATAATAATAATATAATAATAAGACCATGTGTAGTCGTCAACATCCAACCCTTGGGCGTTTTGCGTCATGTGGCAGCCCAGTCAGCAATGGAGCGTTTCTAAAATGGGTGTATTGGGGTTGTGGGGCATTATCTTAAAGGGGTGTTAAACAATTAAAATAAATAAAAAAACATCAAAAATAGTATTGGACAAACATAGGAAAGAATGCATGTGATTGGCCATGGGGTGGGGGATTTGGCGTGAAATAAAAAACGCCCGGAGGATTTTTTTTGCAAGAAACGCCGAATGGCGCCCCGGGGGGTGTGGGTGGGGGCATGATGGGGTGCAATTGAAGGCAAAAAGGCAAAAATGGCGCTCGAGTACGTGTGGTCTAATAATAATAATAATTGATGCTCGTCAATACAAGTAGATTACCCTTGAGTTTCATTCGACATTCGACTACAAATAAGGGAATTTCTTTGAGAAAGATGCGGTGTTCTTTGCTTTGGGTCGTCAATCTTACGAGATAACCATTCCTCAGTTTGCTGTGGCTTTGCAGTTTTACACTGAAGAGGAAGTACAGACAGTTGACTTTATCACAAGCCTTCAGGGGGTTTTTAAAAAAGATCATGACTATAGTGTTCGTACAAGTGAGTTGAAGAGGTTTTGGGATACGATTTCGAGGGCGCCCTATTCAACCAACATGGTAGCTAGTGAGATCACCGACCCAGTGTTGAGGTTTGTACACAAAATTCTAGCAGCTACTTTGGTAGGAAGGGGTCAAGGTGATAACAAGGTTAATCAGGTGAGTTTGTTCTGTTTAATGTGCATGGTTGAGGGGCGGCTCGCTAATCTCGCGATGATTTTTGCTTGGTCGATGAGGTGAACATGGAGAGGTGTTTATGGGGCTAGGATTTATTTGGGCCCGTACATTACATGGTTGGCAGAGAGTTTGTGCGTTTTTGCCAGGTACCCGGCGGACAAGATGAGAGAGGGGCCGACGCCGGGGTTTATGAGGTTACAGGATCTTCAGGCTGCTGGTATTTTGACTTATTCTGACCTACTCGAGTGGGATTATTCTACCCAGCAGTCACAGAGTACATCAGCTTCAGGGACTGGTACATCTACACGTTATCAGCAGAGGACCAGACCGCTGATGTTCAGCCTCAATCTCCACCCAGGCAGCCAGATATTGATCCACCTACTTTTCAGCCCCCGCCTATACCGCCACGTCCTAACCCGCTTACTTTGGACTCTTTGTATGACCGGATGGAGACCGGTTTTGGTGATTTGAGGGGTTATGTAGATACTCAGTTTGGAGGTGTTAGGCAGGTGCTGATGGAGAGTCGTCGGATGCACGAGCAGAGTCAACAGAGGTTAGAGGATGGTATGAGGTACATGATGGAGGGTATGCACCTCGCGGTTCCCTCGTTCTTTAGGCAGCCACAGGCAGGATCGAGTGGTTTAGCAGGGGTTGAGCCGTATCATGTTCCCTAGCAGGGATCAGAGGAGTCGGATGATGATGAGTGATTTTAGGCAGCAGCAGTGGTGGTTTATCTAGTATCTTTTATTTTTCTTTTATGCTGTTTTTAATCTAACTCGGTCTGTATCCCTAATTTTGAATACTTTGGTATTTGGTTGGGCTGGTTTGGGGGTAGTATGTTTGGATGTTTGTTGGATGTGTTGAACACTGTTACTTTTATGATGGTATGTTAGTAGTTGGTTTGATTATAGGTATGGTGTTTATTTTTGCCGCTTCCGTTCGCGTGTCCGAGGATTAGGAATTGTTTGCTGAGCGTGTTCGGATTGGAGGGCGTATGTGGAATTGACTGGCATTGACAGTCTCGCATATTTACAGCTAAGTCGTTTCACTTGTATCTTGTATATATATTTATTTTGTTATTAAGTATTTTAGTTTTTTTAGGTAATTTGAGTCGTGTCTCGTCTTTGCATTAGGGACAATGCAATCTTTAAGTGTGGGGATGGGATGTATGATGTAAATAGGAGTCGTAGTCATAGTGTTTATAAAAAAAATTGAAAAAATTTAGAAAATAAGAAGTTTGCAAAAATATAATGGAAAATGATAGAAAAGATGGGTCGCTATTCGGGTTCAAATAATAATAATATGAGTTTAAGATAGTCGAGCTTGTGTCTAGTTTGGATATGTGAATAGGCCCGGGGTTTGGTTCTAGGTTCCTTTGATCTTAATGTACCTAATTGCCGGTTTGCTAATGGGTGCTCATCTAGGAAAAATGGGAAATTGAAACCGCCAACAATAGTATAAAGAATGCCGTTATGAGTTAAAATCGTTAGAATTTCTAATCATGAAAAAAAAGAGAATTTATTGAGCTAGAAACTAAGAGAAGTAGCGCAGGCCTATGTAATCTTCGTTGGGGATAGTGACTCTGACTTAGATTGCCACTGGGATGTGTGAAATCAAAGTGCATAAAAATCTACCAAAGCCTATTGTAATCCGAGTTGGGGATAGCGACTCTACAGCCGGAATGCCTCTAGGTTAGGTAAAGCATTGTCTAAGCTCAATAAAAATGAAAAAAAAGACAAAGTTTGGTTTTAAATTCTTTTAATTTTGATATAAAACGGTTAGGAATCGGTCCAGTGATCGTTCCTTTTGTTCTATAAGTTTGAGGCGGGATTAGATGGACTGTGGCTTTTAGTGTGAGACCCTAGGTAAGCTGGTTGCACTTGAACTAAATTTGTATGATAAGGGCTTGGGACCGGGTTTTGGATTTAAGTGGACAAACATATTTGCAATCACGGCTAACACAAGTTTTGATTTTAATAAGTATGGATAACGTTTGTCTCGAGTAGTTGCTTGTCTCTGATTCCGTTTGCATATATTCTTTTTCGAGGACGAAAAAAGAGTAAGTGTGGGGATATTTGATGTATTTTAAAATACATCCTTTATTCGTGTCCAGTTTGTACAATCTTTATTAGTTTTAGTGTCGTTTTCCGTAGAATAGTTAGTCTTTTGATCCAATTGCGATTTGCAGGTCGTATGAGTTTAAAGTAGCTGAAAAGCGTGATAATTGAGTGGAAATACGAATTGGTAAAGTCCTGGAACGAGTTGGAGAGTTTTGGAGCTGAAATAAGTTAAATTATGAGGAAAATGCCTCCTGGCGGGCCGCGAATGGCCAGAACCTTTGCTTCTCGCGCCTAGCGAGAAGCCTGTTAGTTGCTGATGTCATAAACACGGTCGCGGGCCGCGAACCAATAAGCTTAAACCCTCTCGCGCCCGCGAGAGGGTGGTATCTGCAGACGGATTTGTTTTGAGCTGAGATTTGGGGGTATTTAAGTGATTTTTATCATAGGTAAACCCTAGTTACGAACTGAATGAGTTTTTGCAGCTGAATTGGAATCGTTTAAGCCAAGTTTGAAGGTTTGAAAGCTCTGGAATCATTGGATCAAGTGAATGTTGACAATTAAAGACTTTCTCGGGTTTACACGATCCTTGTTTATCTTGTTTTCTCTTTTTGAACTTGTAATGATGAATTCTAGTTTGACTATTCTTGTTTTGATTTCGTTATTGACTATGCTAGGCTAAACGCATTTACTACCTAGACTTCGATGAATAGATTGATATAAAGTTTATACCTTTTTCGTTAATTACATGTTTGTTATGGACTAATTGTGCTCTGTAAGCAGTTTGTTTATCTGGCTTGGTGTGTGTGCATGCTTTGATTTAGTTGTCTGTTTACTATTACTTCATATGATTCTTGGTGACTGTCTATATCACGGAATAGAGTCGTATTAGGTTGTGAACTTTGGTGAGTGTCTATATCATAGAATAAGTTCATAGTCTTTAAGGTTGAAGGGCCCAGTAAACCTTAGAAGTGATTGTTAACAGGTTGCTAGATTTTAGTGTTCTACTAGTCCTAATACCTGGAAAGTGAGGGGCTATTGATAGGTCTTACCCGGCGAATTGCTATTGTCGGTCTTTGGAAAAAGATCATGCCTTTGTTGACCCGTCGGTTTTATTAGTCTATCAAGTCAAGTTTAGATACACAAACTACCCTAGATCTATAATTGGAAAAGAGTAGGTCATCATTAGGGTACTCACACAATATTGAACAACTGGTAAGACGTCTAATCAATCGGTAGGATTAACGGCCTAGGTAACGCCATAAGTTTCACCTCGAGAAGGGTTGAGGGGCTTAGCTGGTGTTTAATAGGTTTAGTATCATAAGATCCCGGTTCCAGAGAGTAATTAACTTAATTGGTAAACGCTTAAAACCAATCCAGGATTCTAGTCTAGGTAGTCTTTATCACCTCGTGAGAACAATTTCCATCCTTCGTTTGTGTTAGTTACCTAGTCTTTAATTAGTTTTAATATAGATTTCCGTAGATTTTCCGTAACCCCCCCCAAACAATTAAAACAGTTTAGTCATGTCTGTCTTAGTCTTTCAGAGTCTAATTAGCGTAATTAGTAGAGTCCTGTGGGTTCGATATCCGGACTTACTCAGGTTATACTACATTGATCGGTACACTTGCCGATTGTGTGGTTTAGGTTTAAGTCGAGTCTAGTTTTTAAAGCTTTTCAGTGTCTAGTTTAGAGAGTCTAAAGTAGTTCATTTTTATAGTCGAGTCTAGTTTTTAAAGCTTTTTAGTGTCTAGTTTAGAGAGTCTAAAGTTATTGACGAGCATCACAATCCAAAACTCTTCGGAATCTCGGTCCCAAAAATTGCTCAACCCGGGCCCTTGCCCTTAAACGATCCAACAGGCCCCAATCTATCCTCCTAAATTTCAACAAATCAACTTGAATCAAAGAACTCAATCGATCATACTCCCCGGAATCTAACTCGAATTGCAACAAAGGGCTATCCACTATCCTTGTGCTTTGACCATGAGGGACTCCTGGGCCCCTATAATCCACTTCCCTATAGTGGACATACTCGTCTTACTGAACCGGTGCCTCCGGAAACACCTTGAGGACGAGCCGGTGGGCCTCTTTTCCTTCCCCTTTTGCTCGACGATCCTTCACCTGACATCTGCAGAACAATTATATTTGACAAACACAGCAAAGCAGATCATTAGAAGTCACAAACTATTTTTGGGATTTTTATATATATATTCTTTTTATTATTATTTTTTTATTTCAACCGTATAGCATTTCTTTCGCGGTTGAAACCGACACTAAACAATGAATAAAAACTGGGTTACCGGTTACAAAAGCATAAGTTATAAACAACCTTGCCCGAATGGAGATTGAGTACGGGCGAGGTGTTTTGTACCTGTACGCGCATACAAGTAAACCCGTGACCGACTAACACTAAAGCTATTAAACTCAAAATACATGACTCAATGTACACTACCCCTCTCGGACTTTAATTATCCTCAATTAAAACTCAAGTGCCAAAATAAATGAACATTGAGTGCTAAAGTTGGAAGCTTGAGCGTCATAAACAGCGAAACGGGTCAAAAGTGGGGTTGTAAACACAAATTTAGCTTAAAGAAATGACCCACCCGAATCCCCACACTCAATGTTACTACATCCCAAAACTATGGCAATCACAAAATCAACGTAATTAACCCAAACCAACCGGTTCCGCAACTCGCATTATGCTAAAGTACCCATACTGAACCAACCGCAACCTCAAAAAAGCACTAAACATACCCAAACACAAGACTAAAACAAGACCCGACACTAAATCGAAACCTAAATGAACTAAAAACTGAAATAATCGACTCATAGTTCAAAGATTACAAGAAACATACCTTGGAGTTGAGTTAGACAAAAGAAACTAAGAAAAATCCGGTTGTAGCTTGAAAACTTCGTGAAAACCTCGTGTTTGTGGTCAACGGATGAAGGAGGATGGTTAAAATCGGTGGGATAATGTGTGTAACCGTAGTGGGGTTGTAAATTTGGTGATTAGATGGTGAATTTTGGTGGTTTATGGTGGTGAGAGGTGGTAGTCGGCGGTTGTGGAGAAGAAGGGTAAAGCAAATTGAAAGAAATTTAGGGTTTTTCACGATTTGGGGCTGCATGTAAGGTCTCTCGCGGGCCGCGAGTCCCATAGAAGAACCGCTCGTGCCCAGCGACCGCAAACATGACGTCAACATTAAAGGGTCGCTCACGGGCCGCCAGAAGAATAGGGGGAACTGCTCGCGCCCCGCCAGAAGGCGTTTTTGACAGAAAGTTTCGAATTTTTAACCAGTTCATGCCTTAGAAAAATTTTCAGCATTTAACCAAAACCCCCATACAACCCAAAATTTTTCTAACTCTGGAGCTTACCTGGACTCGTGTTTCTCCTCATTCCCTGCACATCATTGGCATAGAATTCCTGCAAAAATGACTCAAAACACAAACAAAGACCCACAAACTACCCAAGAAAACCGTTAGCTACGAAAAATAAATAAATACAACTCGTATACAAAAGGTACAAATGGTACACTTGGGCTTTCACCCAAAACACTAAGTGGTGGTGTTCGGTGGAATTTCGAGAGGAATGTCCTCCCTCTCATTCCTATCAAGTGGTCCACCAATGTAGTGCTTCAAACGATGGCCATTCACCTTCCAACTTCGACCATCGGACTCATCCACAATCTCAACTGCTCCATACGGAGACACATCATTCACTATGTAAGGACCCGACCACTTTGACTTCAACTTCCCCGCAAACAACTTCAACCGAGAATTGTAAAGTAGCACTCTATCACCCTTGCTAAACTCCTTAATATTCTTCAACTTACGATCGTGTACGGCTTTGGTTTTCTCCTTAATGCTCCACGATCGAGCATAAGCCGCATCCCTAAGCTCCTCTAGCTCATGAATTTGAAAGAAACGTTTTCTAGCGGCTTCAGTCATGTCGAGGTTAACGGTTTTCAAAGCCCAAAGGGCACATGTTCTAACTCGATGGGGAGATGACACGCTTTTCCGTAGAGATCATGAATGGAGTGGTACCTAAAGGTGTTTTGTAGGTGGTTCTAAACGCCCACAATGCATCGTCGAGCTTGTCGGACCAATCCTTCCTATTCTTCCCCACGGTTTTCTCTAAAATGCGTTTGACACCCCGATTTGCGTTCTCCACTTGTCCACTCGTTTGCGGATGATAAGCGGTGGACAAACGATGAGTGACCCCGTAGCATGCAAGCAACTTCTCCATCAATGCATTGCAAAAGTGAGTGCCACGGTCACTAATTAGAGCCTTGGGTGTACCAAATCGACAAAAGAGTTTCTTGAGGAAATTCAACACTACTCGGGCTTCATTTGTGGGAAGAGCTTGAGCCTCAACCCACTTTGACATATAGTCAATCGCCACGAGAATATACCAATTCCCTTTCGAGGTAGGGAACGGTCCCATGAAATCTATCCCCCAAACATCAAACACTTCTACCACTTGGATTGGGTTTTGAGGCATCTCATCTTTGGCCGAAATGTTGCCGGTTCGTTGACAAGCGTCAGATGCTTTCACAAACCTCTCGGCATCACGAAGTACGGTGGGCCAATAAAAACCACAATCGGACACCTTTTGTGTGGTCGTATGGGCCCCATGGTGGCCTCCCGTTAGACCCTCATGCACATGTTGAAGGATGTTCATACCCTCTTCTCTAGACACACAACGCCTAAGGATCCTATCTCCTCCTATCCTATAAAGGAAAGGGTCATCCCACAAATACTTCCTAGCCTCACTAAGAAACTTCCTACGTTGTTGCGTATTCATTCCCTTAACAATATCGCCACTAGATAAATAATTCGCTAAGTCACAAAACCATGGCAATCCTTCTTCCTCGGCATCAACAAACTCACTCGTGAGGGAATGTGTCCCCTATCTCCTCCTCACAAATCTCCTCTCTCTTGGGATCCTCAAGACGTGAAAGGTGGTCGGCGGCCACGTTCTAGGCCCGCTCTTATCTCTAATTTCGATATCGAAGTCGGAAAGTAAGAGGATCCAACGGATAAGTCTAGGTTTCGCGTCTTTCTTTTGGAAAAGAAAACGCAACGCTGAGTGATCAGTGAAGACTATGGTTTTGGAGAGAACGAGGTATGAGCGGAATTTGTCGAAAGCGAAAACCACGCTAAGAGCTCCTTTTCCGTCGTGGTGTAATTCTATTGAGCGTCATTTAATGTCTTACTCGCGTAGTAGATCGGGTGGAAGTGCTTTTCTCTTCTTTGTCCTAAAACCGCTCCTACGGCATAGTCACTCGCATCGCACATGAGCTCAAACGGCAAGCTCCAGTCGGGCGAGATAAGAATGGGTGCACTAACAAGCTGCTCCTTCAAAAAGTTGAAGGCCTTGAGACACTCTTCGTCAAAGACGAACGGAACATCCTTCTCTAGCAAACGGGTCATGGGTCGTGTGATCTTAGAGAAATCCCTAATGAAACGTCTATAGAACCCCGCATAACCTAAGAAACTACGAATCGACTTCACACTCGTGGGTGGGGGCAACTTACTAATAGTATCGATCTTCGCCCTATCTACCTCTATACCATCCCTCGAAATCTTGTAACCTAAAACTATCCCCTCGGTCACCATGAAGTGACACTTTTCCTAATTAAGCATCAACTTCGTTTCAACACACCTCTTCAACATCCTCTCGAGGTTCACTAAACACTGCTCGAACGAATCGCCGTACACTAAAAAAATCGTCCATGAAAACTTCCATGGAACTCTCTTTCATATCCTGAAAAATGGCGACCATGCATCGCTGAAAGGTAGCTGGAGCGTTACACAGCCCAAATGGCATGCGTCAGTACGCGAAAGTGCCATAGGGGCATGTGAATGTGGTTTTATCCTGATCCTCTGGTGCGATAGGGATCTGGAAATAACTGGAAAAACTTTCGAGAAAACAGTAAAACTGCTGACCCAGTCGGCACCACTAATGAACTCTAGACAATGGTATACACACGAGATGAACGAATTCAAGAAGTAGACGGAATGACATGGGCCGCCATAATCATCGGAACCACTCGGGTGGCTCATGGAACGATCAATCTCGAAAGTAACTCTCTCCTCACCAACTCTAAGAGTAATTTGCCCAGCATAGATATCTATGAGAGCTTTGGCGGTACGCAAGAAAGGACGACCTAAGATGATAGAAACTCGCTCATCAGCTTCCATATCAAGAATAACGAAATCGGCGGGAAAAACGAATTTGTCGACCTTGACTAGCAAATTCTCGACAACACCTCTTGGGTACTTCACGGACCGATCGGCTAAGGATAATGTCATATGGGTGGGTGAAAGCTCGCCTAAGTCTAGCTTCTCGTAAATAGAAAATGGCATCAAGTTGATGCTAGCACCTAGGTCGGCTTAGGCTCGTGTCTTTTTGTTACTACCGAATGGACATGGGATGGTAAAAATACCGGGATCGGTAAGCTTCTCAGGAAGCTTGTTCAAAATGATGGTGGAACACCCTCCATTCAACGGGACATTCGACAACTCCCATAATTTCTCCTTATTTCTATGAAGGTCCTTTAAGAACTTGGCGTACTTAGGCATGGACTGGAGTGCCTCTATGAAGGGTAGATTGATCTTCAACTGCTTGAAGATATCTAGGAAGTGCCCGTTTTCCTTAGAGTACTTTTGATTCCTAAGACGTGAAGGAAACGGGACACGTGAGTGATCTACGAGCGGAGATGGCCTAACGTCAACAGGTGGTCTCTCTACTCTCTTCTCTCCTATAGGCTCACCGGGTGGTGCGGTACTTGCTGGGACTAGCCTAGGTTGCACATTGCCCGGCGCCTCCATCTCAATCTCCTTATCAACTAACTCTTCATCCTCACTCTCAACTCTCTCCTCTACTCTCGGGTTCTCTATGGTCTTGCCACTACGGGTGGTAATGGCCTTAGCTTGAGCATTAGGGTTCTGTTGGGTCGTACCTGAGAACTGACCGGGTGATCTCTCCTCGAGTTTCCTAGACATATCACCCATGACCCTCTCAATGTTGTGGAGTGAAGACTAGTGGTTCTTAAGTAAAAGGTCTGTTCAGAGAGGACCTTTTGGGTGGCTTGGTCTTTGACGAGTATTTGACTCATCATGGCTTCTAGACGCTTAAGATGACCCCCTACATCACTACTTGACCCCTGATTTGGTTGAACCTGACTATTCGAACCCTCTCCCCCAGTCTGACTGTTGAACCCCTTTTTGAACTGCCCATTTGATCCCCCACTAAAGAACGAACTCTGCCCCCTGTTTGGATTTTGAGCTACTTGGAAACCAGGGGGATTACCGGTGGAACGAAAGTTATTATTATTATTATAGAAGTTATTATTAATATTACGCCACCCCGAGTTAAAATTGCTACCAATCCCACTAACCTGACCTCTACCTGGACCTCCTCCTACGAAGTCGACCTGTTCCTCACCGATCAACAATGGGCACGCACTAGTATCATGACCCCCTCGGCAATACTCACACTTATCAACTTTTTGCTTGATCTCTTTAAGCTCTCGAGTGAGGTTTTCCAACACGGCGGCTACACTAGGATCCAGGTTAACCTGGTTCACCCCTCGAGTGGGTGCACTAGTAGTGGTATTTGAATTACCACTTGAATACCGTCGGTCGGATTGCGACTGAGCTTGAGATTGGGCAAAGCTTTCGAAACGCTCTAAACACTCGGCAACAGTAAGTATTCCCATCATGTGACCTCCCACATTAGTGTCAAAACGATCACGAGTCTCTGGGGTGAGACCGTTGTAGAATTTCTCACAAAGAGCCCAATCAGAGAGACCGTGTTAAGAGCAACGAGCAACTAAGTTTTGAAAACGCTCCCAAGCAAGGTAATAGGGTTCGTCGGGCTCCATGCGGAATGAGTGAATTTGATAACGAAGACGTGAAGCTTTAGCGGGCGGGAAATACTTATTCAGAAAGGCTTGACGAAGGGCCGCCCAAGTAGTGAAGGTGCCGGTTGGATGAGAGTCCAACCATGTAGCTGCACGGCCCGTGAGTGAAAATGGGAAAAGCTGAAGATAGGTGGCATCTTCGGGTGCTCCATGGAGGCTAAAGGTGGCGAGCATGCGAGAGAAATGATTTATATGAGTGGGTGCATCCTCCTCATCGCGACCATGGAACTGAATGGTATTGGTGATGACTGTCATGGCATATGAGGGAATTTGCCATGAGTTTTGGTTAACGATGGGTAGGACAGTGATGGGTGAGGCGAGACCAGTGAAATTTTGGGTAGCTTGGTGGTGGATGGTTTGTCTACGTTCGGCCATTTGGACGATGGGTGGGCTTTCGGGACGAGAAGGTGGTGGGGAATTACGGGGTGAAGACTTCGGAGTGAATTCAAAGTTTGGTAGTTTAGATTGGAGGGTAGAGTCAGAATGGGTGGAAGATGAGGGAAGTGGTGTACTTACCTGAGAAGATGAAGAAGATGAGGTTAATTTGTCTGTCGGTGGCTTCGGTGGAGGTCCTTGTGAGCGCAGATGTGGCTTCCACTGCAAGCAAAGAACATCTACCAAAGAAAAGCAGACACTAGATTACTAAGACTCAAATAAAAAAGAAAAACTAAAACAAAATAAAACACTTAGCACGTATATGTCAATGTAGTCAATCAAAGCTAATAAACGCAATTGCCAAGAGTCCCCGACAACGGTGCCAAAAACTTGATGTGTGCTAAACAGACTATAAAAATGAACTACTTTAGACTCTCTAAACTAGACACTGAAAAGCTTTAAAAACTAGACTCGACTTAAACCTAAACCACACAATCGGCAAGTGTACCGATCAATGTAGTATAACCTGAGTAAGTCCGGATATCGAACCCACAGGACTCTACTAATTACGCTAATTAGACTCTGAAAGACTAAGACAGACATGACTAAAACTGTTTTAATTGTTTGGGGGGGGGTTACGGAAAATCTACGGAAATCTATATTAAAACTAATTAAAGAGTAGGTAACTAACACAAACGAAGAATGGAAATTGTTCTCTCGAAGTGATAAAGACTACCTAGACTAGAATCCTGGATTGATTTTAAGCGTTTACCAATTAAGTTAATTACTCGTTTTCTGGAACCGGGATCTTATGATACTAAACCTATTACACACCAGCTAAGCCCCTCAACCATTCTCGAGGTAAAACTTATGGCGTTACCTAGGCCGTTAATCCTACTGGTTGATTAGACGTCTTTCCAGTTGTCCAATATTGTGTGAGTACCCTAATGATGACCTACTCTTTTCCAATTATAGATCTAGGGTAGTTTGAGTATCTAAACTTGACTTGATAGACTAATAAAACTGACGGGTCAACAAAGGCATGATCTTTTTCCAAAGACCGACAATAGCAATTCGCCGGGTAAGACCTATCAATCGCCCCTCACTTTCCAGGTATTAGGACTAGTAGAACACTAAAATCTAGTAACCTATTAACAATCACTTCTAGGTTTACTGGGCCCTTCAACCTTAAAGACTATGAACTTATTCTATGATATAGACACTCACCCAAAGTTCACAACCTAATACGACTCTATTCCGTGATATAGACAGTCACCAAGAATCATATAAAGTAATAGTAAACAGAAAACCAAATCAAAGCATGCACACACACCAAGCCAGATAAACAAACTGCTTACAGAGCACAATTAATCCATAACAAACATGTGATTAACAAAAAAGGTATAAACTTTATATCAATCCATTCATCAAAGTCTAGGCAGTAAATGCGTTTAGCCTAGCATAGTCAATAACGAAATCAAAACAAGAATAGTCAAACTAGAATTCATCATTACAAGTTCAAAAAGAGAAAACAAGACCAAGAAGGATCGTGTAAACCTGAGAAAGTCTTTAATTGTCAATCTTCACTTGATCCAATGATTCCAGAGCTTTCAAACCTTCAAACTTGGCTTAAACGATTCCAATTCAGCTGCAAAAACTCCTTCAATTCGTAACTAGGGTTTACCTATGATAAAAATCACTTAAATACCCCCAAATCTCAGCTCAAAACAAATCCGTCTGCAGATACCACCCTCTCGCGGGGCGCGAGAGGGTTTAAGCTTATTGGTTCGCGGCCCGCGACCGTGTTTATGACATCAGCAACTAACAGGCTTCTCGCTAGGCGCGAGAAGCAAAGGTTCTGGCCATTCGCGGCCCGCCAGGAGGCATTTTCCTCAGAATTTAACTTATTTCAGCTACAAAACTCTCCAACTCGTTCAAGGACTTTACAAATTCGTATTTCCAACTCAATTATCACGCTTTTCAGCTACTTTAAACTCATACGACCTGCAAAACGCAATTGGATCAAAAGACTAACTATTCTACGGAAAACGACACTAAAACTAATAAAGATTGTACAAACTGGACACGAATAAAGGATGTATTTTACAATACATCAATAATAATAATAATAATAATAATAATAATAATAATAATAATAATAATAATAATAATAATAATTTTAAATAATAAGTTAATTAAATCTAATTTAGATAAGAATAAAATTTATTTTTTCTATATAATCAACAAATTATATCCATGTGAATTTAGATAAGAATAAAAAAATATATATATTATCAATATAATTATATTACGTGTGAATAGATATGTATACTTTGGTGACTGAAATTACGGTAAATTGGAAATCAACGTTTCTTGTGTGATATAGCATAAAACTAACTAAAATCATTTGTATCTTATAATTTGAATTTATCACAAAAAAATGAATTTAAACCCGTGTACTACACGTGCTTTTAAACTAATAACAAACAAAAAAAATAAAATGTTATAATAAGTAAATAGATACATAAACTTAACTAACATCATCGTATCTCATAATTTTAATTTATCACAAAAATGGGATTCAACCCCGTATAATACACGTGTTTTTAACCTAATAATAAATGAAAAAAACAAAGTAAAATGTTATAAATAGTACATCAAAGTACAAATTTTTAATGTGTTAACATATAACATTATATTTTATTAGGCCTGTAAAATAGATGATTTTATTTATCTTGTGCAATACAAGAGATTTTTTAAAGATATAATATTTTTATTACTTAGTAGTTAGTATATAAAATTAAATTTATTCAACCCGTGTAATACACGGGTTTCTAAGCTAGTAATATAACATAGATAAATACACATCGTAGAAATCAATTGTTCATAAATAATTTACATCTTATAAATTACCAATATATAGGTGTATAAGGAGTTGTACCCCATGCTTTGAGGGGGTTTCAAAACAAACTTGATATTACAATTTTAACCCATAACTATTTGAGCTTTTTTACTTTCAACCAAAAGTTTTCATCTTTTTAAATTAAACTCACAACTTTTTTACTTTCAACTTTGATCTCTTGTACTTTATATACTACTCAAAATTTTTGTTTTACGTTTCATTCTAAATTTTACATGTTAACGCTACGCAACGTACGTGTGTGGTTCAGTGTTATTATGTTTAATTTTACGCCATGCACTAGATTTTTGCGAGTTAATATGGCGCAACGGTGCGTGTGTAGTCCAACGTTTTTGCATGGTCTATTTTTTCCTGTTCGATAGGTTTTGTCGCAACGTGCGGGTTCTAAATCGACTTAGTTATTATTTTCTATATTTTACGTTTCGGTCTAGTTTCTCCGCATTAACATGGCACAACTTTAGTGTTGGTGAACGCTGGTGATGGTGTGATCATTAATGCTAATTGTCACAGTTTTACACCCCCGTCGCAACGCTGGGGGAGTTAATACTAGTTACATATCAATTTTACACTCTGTGAAAAAAAAACTATACAACATCTTTACAAATCTTAAAAACTTCTTTATATACAACATCTTTACAAATCTTAAAAACTTCTTTATATACAACATCTTTACAAATCTTAAAAACTTCTTTATATACAACATTCACGGTCGTATTTGTAAGCTTTACCATCTTTATCGACAATTACCAGTTTAAGTCTAACTCTGGAGAAAGCAATGTAAAGTTGGTCGTGTGTAAACAATGGTTGTCTGAGAGCTTCACAATTTTAAAGAGAGTTGAATCCAAATTCTGTTTCCATCTTAATCTCCACCATACGTATCTCTTCGTTTCTCCAATTCTCTTGGCGTAGTTCTTACGAAATTTGTATATTCGTCATGCACAACCACCTTTGAAGAGGTATGCTAGCAAATCCTGCGCTGGCTTGCGCAATGCCAAGCATAAGTCGCACAATGAACCATAGCCAAGCCAAATGTACCTAGCACTTAGCCATTTCCAGTAGATTAGCACAGGCCATGTAGCTCAGCGCGAGTCTGTGCATGCCAACAAGGCATAATACAATTAGTACGAACATCAGAGTATGTGGCCAATAGGCGCACGCCAGGTTGTGTCCAACAGTGCCTCATGATGAACAATCGTGCAGGAGACAAAAAGTACAAAAGGACGGTGACGTGTCACCAATCGCTGTGAGCCAATCACCACTTCACGATCTCCATTAACCGCTAATGACAGACCTGACAACAAGGACAATTGCAAGGACACGTGGATCCAATCAACGTGCGCCATCTCCCCATTCTCCTGCGAGCACTAACGGTTGTGTCTGAGGAGATAAACGAGATATTGATTGTTGTCATCGTTGAGCTCAAGGCCCATCAGCCCATCTCCTTTGTTATTCTCTTTGGCTATAAATAGAGGACTTCACCTCCAGGTTTAGGGATCGCTCTTTTGCTCTCTTACTTAATACACACACTTATTATCCTCAAAACAAACTATTATTCTCATGTCTCAGGGTGGTTAAAAGGACAACCCCCAATCCTCCTCCTTGTAATGAGTTTCACACTGTTGTGTTGTTTTGCAGGATCTCATAGTAATCAAGCAAGAAAGAAAGAAGATTAACTTTTATTTGGATGAGACAAATCCCAAAAGTTAGCTTACTGATTAATTTTGTGTTTTTTCATTGGTGCCCACCAATTTTTTACAATCACTTTTCATCTTCTTTCTGTTTTACCTTCTCCGATCTCATGGCAGATCAAGGTATTCCTTTCCCTCCTCTTGGTTTCAACTCTCAGTCGGGACCGACGTCGGACAACGCGCACGTCCAAAGCCACCCAACCAATGAGTACATTGAGGGAGAGTATACTTAAGTTGGGGCCATGCACGCAAGTGGTACTACATGAACCCAACAAGCCATAGAGGTGGACTATCGGCGCAACTTTCATCATTACTAACAGAGGGGAATAAATGCAGATGTGTGTGCGCAACAAAACCCTTGCTCAAGCTCAAGCCCAACAAACTCTAGCAGTAACACCAGTGCCTAGGCAACTAGACTACAATTCTCCTCACCAAGAGCGCGCACCATCGTATGCACCATTAGAGAAAACAAATAGGAACCAGCATCGTAGGTCACCGTCACCACGACGACAAAGCGTCCATACCACATGCGACACACGCACTGACACAGGGCGATACTATGATAGCCAATATACTCATTCACACAGACGGACCCAAGTGAGTAGCCGCTTAGGCCCGCGCAACATGAACGAAGAACGAGACACACATACTGGCGAATCTGACCCAACATACCATGAGGGTGACAACTCATTGGTATGCATTTGCCTTCCAAGACATCATGAAGCATACATGCCACGAACACACAAAACTTATAACCCGTTAGCTGAACATGATTATAGACTGATTTACAGGCCAGCAACAGCAGCAGAACGGTCTAAGTTCATTCGTGAAGTTGCTCTTGCAGCTTTGGAAAAAGCAAAACTACCTTCAACCATTGGTAAGTTTAATGGGTTGACAGACCCAGATGATCATATCCATGTTTTTACAAAAATTGGGGTTGTTGGCGACTGGACCCACCGATGTGGTGCCATCTCTTTGTTCAAACCCTTACAGGCGCGGCACGCACCTGGTTTGACAGCCTCCAAGCAGGCACGCTGAAGTCATAGACTGATTTGGAGGAGAAGTTTCTTACTCACTTTAGTCAACAACACCGTTATGAGCGCGATACAACCGAGGTAATGAATATCTGGAGAAAAGAGAAAGAAGGCTTTGAAAAATTCATTACTCGTTTCAAAAAAGAGTGCTTAGAAATTAGGAATGTCAACAAAGATCTGATGCACGCGCACTTCACACATGTTGTGCGATGTGATAGCTTGATTCGAACGGTAACAGGAAAAAATGGGATGCCCAAAGAACGGGATAAAGTAATGGCAGCAACCAAAATAGTCGCACAAATAGAAAAAAACTCTAACTGGCGGGAAGACCAGTCAATAATCAAGCGAGCATTACTCAAGCAGCCATGCGCATGAACAAAATCGTCGTAGCAAGAAAGGAAAAAGTCTCGCTGGAAGCCAAACTAGTACAACAGTTATAAGGATAAACCCATCATGGTGATGATGCTCGGCAACAATCAACAGGATCGGCTACAAGAAAGCTGTTAAAAACGAAAACAAAGAGAAACACTAGAGGTTCTTAAAACGGAGAATCATCAGTTTTAAGCCAGCTCTTCTAATGCACAAAAAAAAAGGGCTAAAACCCCAATCTATTTTGTAAACGATTCAGGGCATCTTACAGATGATTGCATCAGCTTGCGCTAAAAAATAGAGAAGGCATTGAAGAGTAGGAAGCTGACCCATTTGATAAAGAATGTGTGCAAGGAAACCCGCCAAATCTAGCGCACAAATAAGGGGCCTAACAAGAAAATACGTTAGTTGGATACTCACATGGTCACCGGTGGACCAAGGCGGAATGCGAAGAACATGGTAAACGCCACACGACCCGTCGTTACCACCGGTGTCCTGGGTTACTATTGCATCGATTACATCTTTATCGACCCAGGGAGTACAACTGACATCATCTACGAACAATGCTTCAACCAATTCGATCCAGAGGATAAAACACGTCGTGAACGAGTTGACTATCCTTTGTCAGGTTTTTGCACGAAACGCTATTCCCTCTGGGGAATATTTCATTCCCCGTCACGCTCACTGATGAGAAACACTCAAGAACAACATATGTAAACTTCATGGTGATGCCAACAAACTCATGCCATGACGTTTTGATTGGAGAGAGACACAGGGTCACCTCAGCATGGTGACATCCACGCCCCATTTAGTAATCGGTTTCCCGACTAAAACTAGAGTGGCGATCATTTATTCAAGGAAAGAGGTCATGGAGACCGATGAGGTGTGACCAGCGAAAACAAGTAAGAACACATCCAGATAGTGACTTTTCGTCTAGCCATGTCTGAAAATACCTAGAGCAGACAGTGACTTTGGGTCCAGCCATGTCTGAAAATATCCGCGCATTTTTTAAAGCAGTTTCTATTCAAGAATATGGATATCTTTTCCTGGTCACCGGCAGATATGCCAGGAGTCCCAAAGGAAATCACATAAACAATACCTAAACTTTCCCATCAGTTGAGTCGATGGTGCAAAGGAAACGCAGTCTCGGTTCCCAAAAGACCAAGGCCATGAATGAACAAGATGCAAAGTTGTTGAATGCTAGTATTATATGTGAGGTGTGCTATCAAACTTGGGTGGCCAACGCGATCATGGTCGAAAAGTCAAATGGGGGCGGCGTATGTGTGTTGATTATAAAGATCTCAATAAGGCGTGCCCCAAAGATTGTTATTCTCTTCTAGAGATCGACAAAAACATTGATTCTCTCCCGCTATTCAGGTGGAAGTGTTTTCCTGGATTGCTACAAAGGATAACACCAGGTGTAGATGGTCTTAAAGATGAAGATAAGACAAATTTCCAAACAGAGATGGGAATTTTCTGCAATACCAAAATGCATTTCGGCTTATGCAATGCAGGCACAACCTACCAAAGGATGATGGATCGCACGTTCGAAGACAACATAGGTAAACAATTTGAGGTGTACATTGATGAGCTAGTCATGATGTGTCGTGAAGAAGACCTGATGTTGAAAGATATCGAGAAGACATTCAAGTCTTTGCGCAACGTGAACATGAAGCTCAATCCGAGCAAATGCTCTTTTGGGATGAAGAAGGAAAATTCTTGGGCTTCATTGTTACTAAGGGAGGTTTCAAAGTCAGCTCGGAAAAAGTCAATTAATTAAATGCATTCCATCACCGAGTAATATCAAGGAAATGCAGCGATTAGCCAGCAGGCTAGCCACACTCAACGTGTCCTGTCCCATCATGTAACTAAATCGTTTCCTTTCATTAGTACCCTACGCAACTGTGTTAAGAAGAATGAGTTTCATTGGACTCCTGAAGCTGAAGGTGCATTAAAGAAATGAAGGAGCGTTTGATTCAAGTCCAAACCCTCACAACACCACGCAAGAAAGAACCACTAGTCCTGTACCTGTCAGCTTCTGACAGAGCCGTAGGCGTAGTGCTCCTTATAGACAAAGATGAGGTACAAACACCAATTTATTATGTCAGCCGTATGTTAAAAGTTCCCAAACAAGATATTCAATCATGGAAAAGTTAGTCCTGGCTCTAGTCTATGCGTCAAGAAGGTTGCGCCGCTATTTAACAAGTCAGTGATCAATGTCCTCACCAACTACCATATCAGCAATATCTTATGAAAACCTGAGATCTCAAGAAGACTAGCAAAATGGGCGATAGAATTGGGAGGCCACAACATTGTTTACAAATTGAGTCCAACGATCAAGGGTCAAATCTGGGCAGACTTTGCCACAAGGTGCGCATTGAAGGATCAAAGAATGTGAATCCATATAGACACCCATGCCAAGATAAACAAATGCGGTGTGGTCTTTCTACATTGATGGGGCATCAAATGATGATGGCACAGGTTCAGGCTTGTAGTTGGTTAAACTTGAGAAGCACAAATTTACATATTTCATTCGACTCGATTTCAAAAACACAAACACCGAAGCTGAGTACGAGCCATTCTTAGTAGGGTTGCGCTTGGCAATCAAGATGGGTGTGAAGAATCTGGAAGCACATGTCGAATCAATGCTAGTCGCAGGACGGATCGACGGCTTATATG
The DNA here is from genome assembly GCA_947069175.1 of Scalesia atractyloides. NCBI lineage: Eukaryota > Viridiplantae > Streptophyta > Magnoliopsida > Asterales > Asteraceae > Scalesia > Scalesia atractyloides. The sequence goes on from CAMTDV010001634.1 coordinate 47,285,058, forward strand.
ATGCTAAAGGCGAGATCATGGCATTATACCTTCAGCATGCCAAAGAATTGGTTCAAAGGTTCTAGTCGTGCAAAATTGTGCACATCAACATAAACGAGAATAAGCCAACAGACGTGCTCAGCAAATTGGCCGCTACAAGTTTTCAACATTTGGCAAAGGACGTACGTATCGAGGTAGGGATGAGCTCGATACCGACCGGTACCGAAAATCCCCAAAAGTGGGTACCGGTACCCAATATATCCGGTACAGTATGGTTCATTACTGGTATTTTAGGGTAAAAACCGGTAAATACGATACCGAACCGTTACCCAAAATGTCAAAAGTCGGTACCGAATCGGTACTGAAAATGTACCCGGTACTAGGTACCATTTGCTCATCCCTATATCGAGGTGCTGAAAAAACCTCTTGTTCCTTTGCGCCAAGTTAATGTAATCGAAATGGGGGCATTATCCAGTATCTGTAAACAGGAGTCCTGCCAGCTAAAAGAGCAGAAGCGCGAAAGGTTCGACATAAGGCACTGCACTACCAAATGGGCGGTGGGATCATGTATCGTCGACCATACTTAAGATAACTCATTTGTTGTGTGGATCCACAGGATGCAAATTACCTGATTTAGGAGATTCACGAAGGAATGTGGGATCCATGCAGGTCCACACATGGTTGTCGTAAAAGTTATGAACGAAGGGTATTATTGGCCAGACATGCACCTAGATGCAGTTCAAGAGTTGCGTAGGTCTAATTCTTGCCAATGTGATGCGCCAAAAACCCTACGGCCAAAGAACGCATTGATCCCAGTTTCAACAGCTTTACCCTTCAAAAATGGGGCATGGAAACGGTAGGCCCCTTCCCCGACGCACCAGGCGAGATAAAATTCGCTATAGTCGCAGTCGACTATTTCACAAAATGGGTGGAAGCTAAGGCCCTAGCTTCACAACCGTCATGGTCGTTCGAAAATTCATATGGGAACATATTATTTGTCGATTTGGGTTACCTCTGCGCATCATTATCGATAATGGCCCTAATTTTGCCTCTAAAGACCTCCAAGAATGGATGAACAAGTTGAATATAGAGCATGTATTTTCCTCCGTGGCACATCCTCCTGGAAATGGTCAGGTTTAAAACATAAATAAAAATATTTTGGAAGGGATAAAAGCGCGTCTTGGCACCAAGAGAAGAGGGTGAGTCGATGAACTCCCTAGCATATTGTGTGCTCATCCTACCATGCCCAAGACGAGTAACAGTGAAACACTTTTAGCATGGTCTATGGCTTAGAGGCGGTTATCCAAACAGAAATCAACCTCCCCTTGCCGCGCATGTTGGCTATCAATTCGATTAACAACGACATGGAGTGCCGTCTAGACTTAGACGTACTTGAGGAGCGCCGTGAAAACGCAACAGTCAATGAAGCAAAGTATAAGTCTAAGTTTGAGAAATACTACAATGCGCGAGTTCGCATATGTACTTTTAATCCGGAAGACCATGTCTTTCGTGATAATGAGGCCTCTAATGCCGAACACTTATAGAGTTCACGAAGTCTTGGGTAAGGGCGCGTACAAGCTACGAACGCTAGACGGTCACATTATTCCATGAGCTTGGAACACACAACAACTGAGAAAATACTACATGTAAGACACAACCTTTGTAAGCACTGGCAGTACGCCTGATACGTTTATTAATACAAGTGTTGTTGACATTATTTTCCTTGTTATTTCCTAAGTAGTTAAATTAGTTACAAATTCCTTTACCACTTGGGCATGTGCAAAAATATTTGGTTAAATTACAAACTCATGAACCACATTATCTCCAAGGCTCCTGCGATTTCTAGTGCGGAGCTGAATCTACGCCGTTCACACATGAGTCACACCTATCTTTATTCGCGCTACCTACAAAAAGTAGTCAACATATGCACGTATTGTAACAAAAGTTTAAGAATGACACACACACACACATATATATATATATAATGTATATATATATATATATGTATATATATATATTCAATAGTGCGCGCAAGCGCTAATAAAATTGGACAATTATTTATACACACAAGGGTTCGAATTCTCGGCATGTAAGTCGGATAAGTTAAACTAGTCGGAAAGTAAGCTAAACAAAAAATTACAAGGCAAAATCCTTTTCACAGCATGCAAGTTGAGTCACTATTTAAGGTGCGGGATCATCACTTCCCTCGACGTTTCCATCTTCCACTTCATAACCTTCTACAAACTCAAATATGTCTTTTAAGCGTGCCGCATAACTGTTATGCTGAAGAGCTTCAGAGACCAAGTCCTTAACATGGAAGGAAAGTTTGTTGTTAGTCTCTTGCGCTGCAACATAGATGTTTTTTACCTCCTTTCCACTACTGGTACAATAGCGGTCGTCCCATTCAACCTTTAACGCCTCTTTCACATGCGTAACACACTCTGTATAACCTTCACGATGACCTACAGCGTGCGCAGCTACTGTGAGCCCCGCCACGGTCTTGTCTAGTTCCACAGAGTTTAACAATGCATTGGCAACCCACGCGTATTACACAACTTAGGAAAAAGGATAGATTAAGAAAGCTAACGTAAGTGAGGTATGCAAACTTACATGGACGATATCGCGTTGTTGCAACTAGACAGAGTTGTTGGCCAAGGGCTTTATCATCGCATGCCCTTCGTTATAATTGTCTTGCGCAACGTTTAATGCAGTCATGGAAACGTTTATTGCATCATCTATTGTATCAGCACGCACCTAATCTACGACAAGATCAGTTTCTAGGGATTCACTCTTATATTGAAACTCACGCATGCGACATTTCAACTCTGCAATCTCCATATCCTTGCTGGCAGATTTCTATCTCTAGCAACCAACTCTTGCTTCAGATCCTCCTCTCAGATAATTTGGCAGTTAGCTTTTGAATTTCATAATCTTGTTTATGGCAAGTAGAAGTAATACACACCTGTCTTTTCTCGGTTCGCTCCCAATGCGACCGCGCTTCTTCAATCTGAGCATGGAGCTTAGTGTTCGCTTTAGCAGAAGATTCAACTTGGCCCTTTAACCTCACAATGTCTTCACGAGCCTTGTGCATTATCATGCTTGCAGGCTTCAGTCCATTGTTTACGCTCGTTAGCGAGCTTGTCTTAAACGGCCTTAAGTTTCTTTTTTAGGCCCAGGACTCCCCATTCTTCTGACTACTTCTCAGCTTCCAACTGAGCTTGTTTCTCGGCCAACTCTTCCTTAGCCTTTTCAAATAATTCAGCTTCAGTGCTAAACGGCGCCTGGTATCTTCTAGGGTTTAGCGTTCAATATACATGGTGCGCCATTACCTGGTTTAGCTGGGAACGATGCAATTGTTCATGGGTGTGTTTCTTTTGGTGGTTAACATCCGCTGGAGGGAAGGCACCCCTGAACCATTCGCGACACGTGGTGAAGTCACTGAAAGTATCTCCCTGTTTAAGCTTCCAAATGGGAGCGTGCACTTCTCCTGCCCGACTATCGTCATAAGATCGATCGTAGTAGTCACTTGGCGTGTCATCAGGCTGGATTAGCAAGGTTCTTTGTGTGCAGCACTAGAGGAACCATCTTTTCAAACATCCGCTTCAGACGTAGCAGTCTGGTTAACCTTGGCCTGATCACCTTTTCAGCCACATCAGCGGTCTTCTCAGCATCACCTTCCTTGGCAGAAGTATGTCCAGGTGCCACACTATCCACATGACCAGTCTGGGCATCAGATACAATAGTCTCCATCACGCCAACATCAGTTTTTTCTGTCTCATTGACAACCTTTACAGGTTTGCTGCCTTAGGTGATGCCTTCAAACTGGGCACCTCGACCTCTGTTGTCTATTCAGGATTTTCCTCTGACGCAACTTCCACCCTTTTAGTGGCATCGGCTGGAGGGGTGGAGGTGGTGAAGGCGCATACTTGAAGTGTAATTCGAAACTTGGGCTGCACCGCCTTTGGTTCTACATAACTAGTGAAAAAGTGTTAGAAACACATTCAAAAAGCATAACATGCATGCCGGGTTACAAGACAACTAACCTGGGAGATCTTTGATATAAACGACCCTAAATTCCCTTTCTTCCAAATCACGGGAGGCTTTTGAAAAGCAAATTCTTTGCCTTTGGTAAAGGGTTGGGTTGTGTCTCTCCTCACGGTCACGCTTATTAATATTTTTGTGCGTTAACTTGAGCATAAGACTCCCCTTAGGACTTCTTCTTTAACAACAGGGGCGGAGGTGGGAGGAGCGCCAGAGTGTTGTTCTTTCGAACCGACACTGCCAGAGCTTTTGGTTCCACCAACACTGCCTGTCTTGAATTTGCCACCTAGCAAATTAAGTTCCTCCATGGGCTCAGCTACAATAACGTAGTCATATAACCGACTTTGACGAGAGCGACGGATACCTTTACTTAACACAACGTCAGACACTACAGCGGTGGCCTCAACCTTCTTCGTCTTCGACCCTCCAGCAATCGAGACAGGTTTTTTCTTAGATACCCTCTTAGTCTTCTAACCTTCTGGATCAATACCCAGGTCTCGCAAAGCACCTGCACAAGCAAAACGCCAGCGCACCTTCCATTCCAAGTAGTGCCAAGAGGGAAGCGAATAAGTCGGTGCGGGCATACATGAAGTTCGCCCAGATCCGGTCATACCAAGCATGTTCCCCTTCACACAACTATCTCACCCCCATCGATCTTGAGCATGTCGGGAACGCCTAATGAAAAAGCACTTTTTCTGCACAAAAAGAAATATAATTCAATCAAACATACATACAACACTTAAAAACAATGAAGCTGCACAAAAGAATATAATTCAATCAAACATGCATACAACACTTAAAAACAATGAAGCAGAGTTGATCAGACTTACCAACACCATCTTGGACGAAGATGGGAATTTCCAGGCTATCTTGTGGCATCGATCGCTCATGCCCACGGCTACAATCGCCTGAAGAGCAGTTGGGTAGCGCAAGTATATTTTTATACCAATTCGCGCATTTTCGTATTGGCAACATCTCTTTTTCAATATCCACCGGCGCACAAAATATCATGGTGATTCGGAATCACCTCTTCGCAAATGAAGTAGAATTTACCCTTCCAAACGTAAAAAATCTTAGGCCACTTTTGTTAGTTCAATCCAAAAATGAAACTATTTGTATATGGGACCCTGGTGTTTCATTTTTATTGCCATTTTCATTCAATTGACATACTAGGTTAGATTTTTTTCGTTAACTTCCCCCCTTTTTGTTATATTCCTCATTCATTAAATGAGGAAAACGACAAAAAGGGAAGAAGTTAACAGGAAATTTTAACCCAGTTTGCCAGTTGGATGAAAATGACAACAAAAATGAAACATCAGGGACCCAGATACAAAAAGTTTCATTTGTGGACTAAAGTGACAAAAAGTAGCTTAAACTCAGGGATTATTGTGGCATTTTAATCTCTATAAATTTTAAACATTATTTAGAAAAAAATATAGGAATATATCTCTTATTAGGTAGCATTGAAACAGTCCACCACTTGTGGCCTAGTGGTCGAGAGGCTTGGGTTCTCCAATGGAGACTCAAGTTCAATCCTTACTTGTGTCACTTTGGTGGATATGCAATGATTGATAGACCTAGCCTCCTTGCAGAGGTGTCAGGCTCTATCCTGAGCTCACCCGGGTTTTCGTCCCACCGTGTGTTCCGCTGGAGAGTTCTGCTCTTGTGGTGGCACAAGGACTGTAAAGTGACAGCCGACGGTATGGTTTCCCGAGGGAACGTACAAGCCAAACTCTGAAGCCAGCGTGGACCCGGTTAAGACAACATAGTCTGGCCGGAGTGGGATAACGGGGCTCTTCAATTTAGAGAGTGTGGTAGCCTAATACAAGAAAGTCGCCGTTAAAAAAAGGTAGCATTGAAATTTCTGCATACATAAAACTGAGGATAATAGTATTGATTGATAAAACTCATATATTACACTCATGAGCTACATTTGTACATAATATTAAGCTAGCTAATAACAAAACTTAATTGCCAAAACCAACCTCAACCATCCCAATCAAAACTTTCTATAGATGCAATACTTTGGTGATTTGTAGCATACTTTATATACATTCTGGATGCACTTAATACATAATTAAAGACTAGTATGTTTGCATGTATACTTATTGATTGAAGGACAATCCTCCAAGAATACCATGCTTGTATGGCAAGTAAGTTTTCTTCTTCATCTCATTCGAATTTGCGCGGTTCGAGTTGTAATGAAGCTCGTGAGCCGATACCCGTCCCCTTCTTTTCGACACTGATCCAGACTCACACGCGTTTCGCGTCTCCTGATCATTTCTCCAGTTAATGGTGAAGTATTTCTTCAAAGGGTATTTATCCATTGCCCTACCATCCGAAGCACTTCTGAACAAAAACAAATCCTTAAAACTCCATCTTTTCGACCCGTTATCAGCCGAACACTCAGGAGTTGATGTCGGTTTTGTCCTTGGAGTGATCAGTTGTTGCTCACGACGATAATCCGAAGCCCCTAATGGCGACAAAGATCTTGTCCTTCTACTTCTAGATGAAGGTAACCTAGAAGAAGAAAACCCTCTCTCTCTTCCTCTTTCACAGATATGTCTGTCGCTGAAAGCCCTCTCGTGTGACACAGGACCAACGGTCTTGATCACGCCACCTTGGAACAAATCTTCAGCGGGAACTGAATCACTTCCAAAACCACAACTCACATCAAAAGAAAAATCATCTTCATATAAATTGTCCGGTGTTTTTGGGACACCGGGCTTTTCCTCCCATGCGAAAGGAACAGTAGCAAGGGAATCACTTCGGTTAGCTCCTGCAGCAATCAAGAGCTCATCAAAGCCACAATACACTTCTCCCAGTCTAGTGGGGCTTGATGGAGCACTAGCGTAATGAAAACCGCGGTTGGATGACGAAACAAACCCAAAATCGACAGCCGGAGCGACGTCCATGATGGTTTGTATGTGAAGAAAGTGAGTTGAATGATTCGGATGGTGGGGTTTGATGGTTATAAGTGTTGCAGGAGTTGAAATGTGGAAGGAGGGAAGAAGGTGCATGGAGCCAAATAAAGTTGACTGTAAAATTAAATGTCATATAAAAAAAGAAAAAAATATAAAAAAGGAAGAGATAACGGGAAGTCTAGGTTGACGTCTTGTTGGTTAGTTACATGGGCCTTCGACACCGTTTCGTAAGTTGTCGTTTGTTCCACGTAGGTAGGTTCAACAAACTAATGAGTGTCGGATTTATGGAGTAATAAAAAATACGGTCCATGTTTTAGAATAGATTATCTTTTAACACACGACTAAAATTGAGAAAATGCGGATCATGTTTTATTCTATAATATATGTGATATGACGAAAATAACCAAGAGGAAAATAATCATCTTAACCTACGATGTATACACTAAGAAATCACGTATGGGGTTACAAAACTTAATCACATCTGTTATAAAAATAATCACGTATGTTATAAATTTCCTACGTACGCAGCGTACGTTAAGTCTAATTGTACTATACACTTTCACTATATATATATACACACACGTACGTTTCTGTGTTGGAGGGCTTGTCGGGTTTGTAGGAGGGGTGGGGGGGATCCGAAAGTCCGAGTGAGAAAAAATAGAGATGGTAGGCCTACCCTAGTGATAAATGATATAGTGTACATACATGCATTTATATGGCATAATATGATTGGACACGTGAAGAACATGAAATAACTTAGTGGTCTCATGATGTAGAAACCACCAAGTTACAAACATGGACGAGCAACAAACTTTGAAAGGATACGTAATAGAGAAACTTTATCTTACAATTCGAAGCTCATTTAGTGATAATATATTGTCTTTTAGTTATAATTATGTTTTATAATAGTTTAATTATAAGTTTATGTAAAGGTTTTGTTATTTTTAAATTTAAAATATACTTTTTAAAATTTACAATTAAAATTATTTTTAAATTTAGAATATACTTTTTAAAATATACTATTAAAATTAATTACATGGTTAGTATCTTGTGTTTACTTATTTTGCCATTTTGATACCTAGTTTTTAGAAATTACACTATTTAGTATTAACTTTTACAAATTGTTTCACTATTAGTGCCTTGTGATTTTAGAATTTTATTACATGGTTAGTACTTGTAATATGCTTACAGTGAAATGATTTCGTAATAATTGGTACCTATTATGTATTTACAATAAATAGGTATAAAAATTATAAAATAGACAAACCATATGTACTAACCATGTAATTAATTCATACTATTATTTTGAATAGCCTTAAGTCAAACTTTTATAGTGCGATTGCCACTTCAAAGCATAAACTCTAGTAATTTAATTGATTTCTTGGTGAAAAGGGAGGCCATTAGGATTATTGAGTCACGTTTTTGTAAGCTTCACCTTTAAAAATTGTCCTTATTTCTTTTATTTCTTTTATGATGTTACGAGTGCATGATAACTTCGGTTTCATGGTTTTTATGATGTATTCGTTGCTTTTAAGATGAAGTTTGAGTTGTGGTCCCCCTTTGATAGTTTGACCCTCATTTTGTCTGAGTTACATGCTATACGCATGGCTGTGCCTATACTCCGATTAGTCGTTAGTCGGAAGTTCACCAAGTAAATTTCATCTATTCGGCCAATTAATTGGTAGGCGGTCAACGATAGCTGAATCTGGTCCTAATCGGCCTAAAATTGATGGTAGTCTAGGTATTCCAGCAAAAACCTATAAATTCCTGTCAGATTCCGGCCAAAACCTTTAAATTCCGACAATTAGTTTTATCTACTTCAAAATATAGGTTAAAGAAAGTGTTAAAACATGCCTACTTATAAATGTAACATAAAAAATGTGTGTATGTACATATAAATTCTCAATCCGGTTAGTCTCAATTCATCGTCGGTACTCCATCGCTCCACTAGCGCCTAGAAATTCTTACAATGTAAGAAGTTCCATTTATGATATAATCCAATAATAATATATAGTACCAATTTTCAACTCAAAGATTGCTTGTAAGAAGTCCGCATTTATGCTATTATCGAATCATACTATATAGTACCAATTTTCGACACGTCCTGAAACATCACACAAACACGACACATAAATAGTTAGGTTTTGTGTTTATCATATAGCAAATTAGATAAACCGGCTGAGATCAGGTTGACATGTTTAACTCACTTATTTAAACAGGATGCCCCTCCAACTTGTTTAATCCACTAACCCATTTATCACCCTTTTAATCCATCTTTTACAACCAACCAACCTAATTAACAAATCTAAAACTTGATTACTACTTCACAACCCATTTGACACATTTACATATTAAGTTTTATTGAACATATTTGAGTTACGTAGTTTTTAAATGTATACCGGTCAGGGTTGATATTTTTAATGCATAAATAATATTCATGTTTACATTGACCAATTCAATTTTTAATGCATATAAAATAATATTCATGTTTACATTGACCAATTCAACCGTTACCAAACATAAAACATAATTACTCTTTATCATCTTTTTCATTAACGAAAAATTTGGATCACTGATGGATCATATCGTGCCACCAGCAGAACTACACGATCATATCATATATTCACTAGGCATAATGCCTATACACCAATTCAAAAAAAAACCCACTAAATATAGAAGACACCCCCTTATGAGAATTGAAACCAAAACCTGTTGATCTCAAAATCTTATCTCATCTTTAAAGCTATAAAACCATCGGCTATAGTCTTTCTCATCTAAATGCACATTGCTCCGTTGAATGAGCATTTAATTCGTTATGCCTTTGGTCATCCACTACCACTAGGAAGTAGGTATTCATGGCGTTGACGGGAGCTGACAGCGAAGTGCATGGCATTTTCAACACCAAAAGTCCACTTTCTGGCCCACCAGGGGAGCCCATATTAGTTGTCAACTTTCTACTCTTTTAAAACATTGATTTCGGGCCATATTTGGTGGTTGACACCATACCCAAGTGGCCCACTCGGATCCCATGCATGTGTTATGTCTCTTTGAAGAGTAAATTGCACAAAACATTCTTTATGTTTTCTCAAACCGTCTTTCGCTAACCTATTGGGTAACCTCATGCTGGGAGTGCCCTTTCTTGCTTGTCAGCCGTTGTGCTACCACTCCTATGATTTTTGGTAAGCCCCTTCTCCCATTCTTAACTTGCAGGTTCCAGCTTTAATGTTTAAAAGTTGCTAAAAACAGCCTTTAAGTTTATTTTTGTTGCGGGTTCAATCCTTTACAGCTAACCACGTTATTTTCTTTAGTTAAGTTCCCTCACATGCATAACATGTGAGGGTATATTCGTCATTTTGGTTGATCATGTGAGGGAACTTAACTGAAGAAAATAACGTGGTTAGCTGTAAAGGATTGAACCCGCAACAAAAATAAACTTAAAGGTTGTTTTTAGCAACTTTTAAACATTAAGGCTGGAACCTGCAAGTTTGAGGAAACATAAAGGATGTTTTGTGCAATTTACTCCTCTTTGAATGGCTTTTCTCAACAAAACTTTTAAACCAAAAAAAATGAACTTTTACCAATAATCACATTTAAAATTAGACATTATGAAGTTTAGCTAAAAAAGTTAAAAAATAAAGAGTTAACTGTCATTTTCGTCCCTGTGGTACGTTCACTTTTGCCATTTCATGTTAATTTTCAAAATTGCACAATTTTCATCCCTGACATACTGGAAACGTGTCATTTAAATCCAAAAAATTAATCCCAGTTAGAGTAAGTCAGTTAGCTCAGGGGTAAAATGATCATTTTATATAGTTTTTATTTTATTTTTTAGAATTCCGGTTTTAAAATAAAATTCATAGGTAATATGAAAAAAATGAAAATAAAAAACTATGTAAAATAACCATTTTACCCGTGAGCTAACTGAGTTATTTTAATTGGGGTTAGTTTTTTGGATTGAAATGACACGTTTCCAGTATGTCAGGGAGGAAAATGATGCAATTTTGAAAATTGGTCTGAAATGGCAAGAGTGGACAAACCACAGGGACGAAAATGACAGTTAACTAAAAAATAAATAACTAAGAATATTTACGGATTTTGGGTACAACATTCTTTAAACCTAAGATATAAATTAATTGATTTTGTATGGTAATAAAGTTTAAGCTTGTTAAACTAATTTTAAAGAACTATAAATATAATGTTAAGAAGTAAAAAGAATCTAAAACAAATCAAATGCTCATCTAAAATGTAATTAATTCATTAAATAAGAGCCAATGAGTCTTAGACTAATTGATTTAGAAGGAGGTAACCTCATGATCTTTCAATGTGTATGTTATGCTTGGAGTTGCATTTGGTGTAATTTGCTTGCAATTTGTTTCAGATGGGCTAGGGGTTTTACCATAATGGACCTTGGGCGATGAGTTTTCTCTAAAATGGTGGGCGGGCCTGGTCACCAGCGCTGTCTGTGTATATATACCGTATGAATTAGGTGTATTAATTTAATAATATTGAGCACACTTGAGTGCCTTAACTTAACAATTTTCAAGCACGCTTATCTAGTTTTAAATTTAGAAAAATGATTATTTTTTAAACTAAATACACAGAACGGGCAGAGAACCCATCGCTTATAGTATATCTTTAAATAAAAACCATGTATCGTCTAAGGAATACATTTACCCTACTTAACCATTTTTTAATATTATGACGATCCTCATTTATAGATAGCTTAGTAGACTAAAACAATAATATAAGACTCTTGGATAAGTCTTTCTTAAATAATATAGTTTATTTTATAAAATAAGGAAAATGTTTAAGACTTCGGTTTTATCTTTTATATAATTTAGAAGTGGCTTCCTTGGTCCGGTCACCAACATCCATCAATATTGCCACAACATATTGATAGACCGGTCCGGAAATATGTCCATAATGAATCTTCCCTAGCCTTTCGACTAGTAAACGATATGCCACAATAAGATTGGTTCAAAGCCATCTTGTTTATAATATCTTTTTATAACTTAATTAATTCATGCTTTATTTCAATCTTAATAAATCAGATCACGTTTAGGTATCTTTTAAATTATCAATTAAGACTTCAAATTAATCAATTTACCGAATAAGCAAAATAGGCCCCATTTCGTCGATTATCTTCTATTCCACCAGATTGCCTTATTCCCCTATTAATTCATTATCTTAACTTTTACCCCCAATAGGATCTCGGTGCATTATCGCCTTCCCAAAGGATATCGATATAATATTAGAGGCCTTTTATTACCCCAAGATCTGGTTCGATACCAAAAGCTTTTCACATGAATCTGGTTCAATACTAGAAGTTTAAACAATAATAATAATAATGATAGGCCAAGTTCAGATTTCTCTTATTAGTATATGGGTTGTTACTCGACATGAGTGTACTAATAAGTTTTACCTCCCAGGGTTATCAAGAACCCTAGATCCGATAAGGGTACTAGAATTCGTACGCACACCTTAGTCAAGTAAGTAAGGTTAAACTAATATAGTTAAATTAAGATGTTAAGTTAATATAGTTTCAAAGGGGTCATGCAATCCTGTCACAAAAGATAATAAACTGAGAATTAGTAAAAGATAAAAGCATTAATAAAATAAAAATACTATATTGATAAGATTAACTAATCCAAGAGTTTGAGAAGACATAGAGATTACAACCATATGAAACACTTTTTCCAATGGCGGTTAACACTCTTCATGATCTTTAAGCCCTAGCTTAAGTGCAAGTATGTGTGCAATAAAGTGTCTCTTAACTCTCATCTACTACATATATTTGGTGAAGTACTCTAACGATGCCTTATTCTTGATATGGATGATCAAAGATAGGATGTAGGATTCTAGCTTTGGAGAGGTCTCGGTCGGCATGAAGGCCTTTCCTAAGGATCAATATCTCACTTCCAAGCAAAGGGGGGCTTAGGAAGTATCATGATCATGGCATACTTAGTTATTAATTAGTCAAGCTCCATAGATCATCCAAACTTTCTCCAAGGGACTAGAACCTTCAAGGGTAAGAGAGCATGGCCTTTGAGGCACAAGTCTATCAGCCTTGGGGCTGTAGCACACCAGGGAACAAGAGAGCAATGAAGGTATGCCTCAAATAAGTGAATGAGGCTGGCAGGGGTGCACGGGCGTGCCTAGAAGGGCATGACCGTGCTTATCCTTTGGTCTTGAGCTTTTATTTTTACCTGATGTGTCCTTTATGGGTGGGGGGCACTGTTGTGCGTCTGTATGCACAGGCGTGCCTGCCGTCTTTCTTTCTTGCTCACCAAGTTGTTAGATTCTTCCAAAAGGCGGGCTGAGGTGGGAGGCACGGTCGTGCCTTGTTGTGCACGGGGGTGCTTCTTAGAAACTTCGTGGCTTGTCCTAGTGTGTATTCGTGAGTTAAAGTGTTCGCTTAAGTTCATCCCAACATAACCATCAATCATTGTCTTGTATACAAATCAAATTTCCACCTTTTTGACTAAATAAAATGCATTAATCAAAAGGGCTTTTATTAAGGTTGAAAGGAAAGGGAAAACTACATTAGAAAAAGATAAAAATAAAGCTAATTATTGGGCATACTGTCGTGATCTTAAAGTCTAGTAGTAGTCTCGACTAAGTGATTCTTTGTATGACATTTGAATAAATGCCCTTCCAAACTTGTCATGTAACATCAGCAATTCTTCCTTCATTGCGTAAAACAAGTTGCTTACTTTCTTACGATGCATTCTTCTTTGAATCGAATGGCTCCAATTCGAATGAGGCGTGTATACTCAGTTTGGGAGTAAGTTTGGTTCTTGCTACATTTTCCATCGTGTGACCAATTTCCGCATTTGATGCATTTTTCGATTGCAGTAGGGTGGTGATTGTTCTTGACGGTTCCTCCATTTCCTCACATGTATTGTTTCAAGGAAAATGATTTCTCTACGTTCGGGTGGTAAATTGGGTTTCGCAAGTGTAGCAAGAAAAAAATCAAAGAAATGTCTTTATATGAACATTCAACTAAAACCTAGCTTTTACATGAAAACATCAAAGAAAAAAACTTTAATATACACAAACGACTAAAACAGTTTAAGAAAAAAATAGAATACACATAAATTGTTACCTTGATTATCTAGTCGTAGATGTTTAATTGTCATGAAAATGGTGAAGAAGAATGCATCGTAGGAAGAAGAAAAGGGGATGTCATATTCAGTTTCTAAAGAGAGAAAGAGTAACTTTTAAGGGATTGCAAATTTTGATTTGTGATTTGACATCCTACTAACTGATATTTGCAACGGAAATTACTAATTAGCCTCATATCATTTAATTGTAAACCAAGTAACATATAAGAATACAAAAATACCAGTAATATAAAATCTCATCATCTTGCAAAATCAATGGACAAAATTTGTTCATATTTGTTCACAAAAATTCACCATTGTTCACTCATGAACCCAACCATATATATATGTATAGAGATAGATAGACAGATAGATTCTAAGATTATTTTCTAGGCTTATTGTGACTTGTTTAGATTCTAAGATGACACAAAATAACACAAATGAGTTTTTGTTGCTAGGCGTAGTTTAGTATTGTAGGAAAATGTGGAGTTTGGAATGGTCATGGTTTGGAATGTTGTAACATGTTAACTAGGCAGTCTAGATTTTGTACTTTGACCAACGTTGTGGATGCTCTAAGAAGGATAATTTTTTTTGGAGAAGACACAAGTTCCAATCTTAGGCAAACAAAGTGTAATTCAGGAGTAGTATTGGTGAGTATGTTAGTCTTAAAAAAAAGCCTAAAAACCTCAAAAGGTGGAAAGTTAATTAATAATTTAGAAAATAATAATACATAGGATAAAAGTGTGTGTTTTACAACACATCAATTTTCCATAAGAACCTGGCTAATTAATAAAACATACTACTACTAATGATAAACTAAATTAGATAAAGCATACAGCTATAAATATCCGGGCACAGTTAAGTGCCTAAATTGGGACTTATGTCAAAAAGTATCCAAAGTGTACCACACATAAAACATAAAAACAACTATGATCATCTTGGAGGAACCATGAAAATACTACCCAGAATGCGTTAGCGAGGGTTGTGAACCGGAGCCGCTACATGTGTGATGTGGCATTTAAGTTAGCGTTTTAAGCTATGAATCTCTTCCACCAAAGTGTCGAGCTTATCCATGACTGTTCGAGATATGCCCTGGCTTTCTTTTTGGTGCCTATGAGGTTGTGACTGTTTGAATAGAGTGCATCTTCGCCTGGCACAAAATCAAACCTACTCTTGAGGAACATGTCTTCATGAACATTCATTTTCTATAAAAAACAAAACGGATACCGAACTCAGCCCATGTCATTTCATACCATTGTCTTGCCATCCTAAATATGATACATGTGTGTGTTCTTCTCCCTTTTCTTGTATTTTGTTGTCGAACTTAAAGGAGGCTAAAAAATCCAAGATGAGTGTAACGTTTCGTATTTTTGTACTTCTAATTTTAGAAATCTTGTATTCGCATTTAAGTTAAATCCTTGTAATCTCGAGTCTTTGATCATAATGTCATAACTCCCAACTACCTTCATTGACTCCCAAACCCTAATCCTCACTTCTAAATACAAGCCTCCACCACCTCCTAAACACTTTCCACACTCTTTAAACACTCCTAAACTCTCTTAAATTATCAAAATCTTACACTTTTGGGCAGAAAATTCTAAGTCCAAAAAGTGAGTTTGAGCTTGTTTCTTCATATTTTTCTTGTTGTTTCTTGCTTTCCTCATACTTGGACAAGCTCTAGGAGTGTTACCACATGTTTACCTAGGTAAACAAAGTTGGTACATCACCATTTTGAGGTCCAAAGTTAGGATTAT
Organism: Scalesia atractyloides; assembly: GCA_947069175.1. Classification (NCBI taxonomy): domain Eukaryota; kingdom Viridiplantae; phylum Streptophyta; class Magnoliopsida; order Asterales; family Asteraceae; genus Scalesia; species Scalesia atractyloides. Next base: position 47,300,859 of record CAMTDV010001634.1, read on the forward strand.
TTTTCTAAGTTTTATTAAAACTTTCATACTTATTCTTTTATATTTTGTTTTCTTGGGATACTAAGTACCAGATCGAGTTCCCAACTAATCTTCATGTTAAGGGACATGAGCTAAGGTTTATTCCAGAAAGCATGAGGTTCATATGTCCCCTACTTAATGCTTCAAAGACCCTAAGTAATCTCCACAATACAACAAAGTGAGAGGAACCGAACCAAGTCTTCAACTTGCAATGTTGAAAGATTTGAGTTATGGTATGTGTGAACTGTGGAACCGAGTTACCATCTAAGTCACCAAACAACTTTCAAGTAAACAAAGTGAACAAACTACACCAAACTTTTAAACACTATCCATGTTTGGAATGCACTCGTCTAGTTTAACTCACTTAGTTGTTTTGTCTAGTTTAACTCAGTTGTTTTGGTGAATTAGAGGATTTTATTTTGTTCTTTATATTCATTCATGATCATCCGAATCATCTTTGTGATGATTTGTGTATTGGTGATATCCCAAAGTTAAAGGATTTATCCTACCGTTGCATGACAATTTATGACTTGGACTCTCACATAACACACACACACACACACACACACACACACACATATATATATATAGGGTTAGGTTCATTTGTGAACATCTTTATATTTGTGAATAAAACGAACTCATCCTGACCCTTGATCTTGTTTAAAAATTATAAGGGTAAGATTGTTATTAGACAATTAAACACTATTTTATAAAATTTAATATAGTCAGTTACCAAATATATCTTAACCACCCTACATTATTGGGATCAAAACGTCAGATTTGTGAATTTGAAAGCATCGATCAAACAAAAATCAAAACCCACATCCATCTTCATGTTCATCATCTTCTTCTATATCAACAAACTACATAATGAAAACCTTTACTATGAAACACTATTGGAAAAAATATTTTATATCATCGATAATGGGAAACTGATGTCGAAGAATTCTATCTTCATTTTATCTTATGTTAATTTTTTTCTTTGTGACTATTTTGATTTTGTCTGTTCAATTTTGTTTCATTTGGTCAATGGCTATTTAGGTTTTATTTATTTAAAAATCAAAGCCCTTCATCTTTGGTAGTCATTGGTGTTGCAACCGACTTCGGGCTTGGTGGTTAAGTAGATGAAGATGAGTTATTTTCTATGGTTCATTCGTTTAAGATTCTCTGGCGTCTCATCAGAGCGTTAATTTGTTTTGCCGGTACCATATTATCAATTGTTGAAAGAGTAAATTGCAGAAAACATCCTTTATGTTTCCTCAAACTTGCAGGTTCCAGCCTTAATGTTTAAAAGTTTCTAAAAACAGCCTTTAAGTTTATTTTTGTTGCGGGTTCAATCCTTTACAGCTAACCACGTTATTTTCTTCAGTTAAGTTCCCTCACATGCATAACATGTGAGGGTATATTCGTCATTTTGGTTGTTCTTCCACGCACGTCAATTATAAGAAAAAGAATATTTAAGGTTTCACCATTTTAAAAAAAAATTCTAACCGCAGGCACTAATGTGCAATAAAACCAAACTTTTAAAAACCAGACACCCTCTTTTCCGGTCTTCTTCTCCGGCGACTTCGCCGGATTCCGGTGAACCCGGAATTAAGATAGGAATCTTGTTAAGCTAGCCCACTAAGCTGTAAAGATTAACACAGATTTTGATCATGCCAATCAAACTCTTCAGGATTATCATCAGTTGGAAGAATCGGCGCCTTATTCGCATCAGACGGAAACGACAAACGACTCTTCAACCCTAGATACCTCTCATGGAACTCCGATGCCGTCAAATCAGAGAACTTCGTAACACCGTGTTCAGTAGTCGGATCCAGCAACTGGTGACGCTTAGGACGCCGCAAATTAGACTTAAACACTATCAAACGGTAATCGTGCTCCTCTGTAGTCGCGTACGTTTTACCAAACTTTGTTTAAACTAGGTTAAAACTTAAATATTCTTTTTTTTATAATGAAGTGGGTGGAAGATCAACCAAAATGACGAATATACCCTCACATGTTATGCATGTGAGGGAACTTAACTAAGAAAATAACGTGGTTAGCTGTAAAGGATTGAACCCGCAACAAAAATAAACTTAAAGGTTGTTTTTAGCAACTTTTAAATATTAAGGCTGTAACCTTCAAGTTTGAGGAAACAAAAAGGATGTTTTGTGCAATTTACTCTTGTAGAAAAAAAACATTTTGAATACAATTAGTTACATTCTGATATGTAACATTCAAAACTGACATGAATCCGAGTTAAAAAAAATTGTTCTAACTTATAAGTGTATATACACACATGATAGCGATATAATGAATATTCGTTTTAACAATAAATGCACTGGCAAGGTGTTTTCATGTTATGCATAACTGAACCACCAAAAATATATTTTTATAATATAACAAACGACCAAAAGATCACCGACTATCAGTTCAATTCATGTTCTAAACTTTTTACCAAAACACTTGAATGCTAACCAAAAGCTTAACAACAAACAAAACAAAAGAAACAAACAACTAGAATATGCACATCTATTTCTTCTTTTTGTTGCCCACAAAGTGATGAGCTTCATTCATAATTCTCTCACAATATATGTTCGCCTGTGAACATACAACCTTACCTTCGTAAAACTCTCTAAGCTTCCCCAACCTGAACCCACCATTCTTTATGTCTTGCTACTGTCTCATAGTTAACCTTTTAGGTTTCAATAGCTTATTGATGGCTCTGTTCTTTTATTATCCCATTTGTTGACAATTAGTGTTGTTAAGATACAACAACTGCAATGGCAAAAACCACAGAAAACAATATTGTATAACTGTTATTACATAAATGCACATAACCATACATATCTATATCTATTATTTATACAGAAGTGCATTACTGTTGTTACATATGTGTACAGTCACTAAATATGTATAATACGCATGTGTATAATCGAATGAAGACGACAATACATATTGTACAGTACATGTCACACCCCAACCGATGGCGGAAACATCGGGTTGCGGCACTAGGCGAATCAGATTGTCTCAAGAGAAATTCCGTAACAACTAATATGACAATATTTTAAATAGTCAACTTCCGATACAATCAACCAATATTTCACATTAATCCTTACAAAACATAATATCTCTTAAAACACAATCAAATTCGATCTTCCCTAGATTTTAATACATGAGTTTCTAAAAGATAGTCCTAATCCATTGCAGCGATATCATTAACCTGCCACATATGTTAGAATAAAACGTCAATACAATTAAGTAAATGTGAACATACAAGTTTGCGTACATAATAGATATAAAAGCGTTTAGCATACAGCGCATGACATACGTAAGAGATGTGAACTATGTAACTACTTAGATTCAAGTAAACCAACAAACCGCGAGTGCGAGGCACGCGAACAAGTGTCCACGTCCTAAAGAGAAAATAAATGAGAAAATAAAAATGCGAGCCTTAACAACCCCGGGCCTCCGGGTGGCGGGTCAACCTCTAGAAAGCTATCATGTTAAGGTGGCGTACTAGCAATCAAGTAACACATACAATTCAGCAGATTTCACGTATAGTCATGTATCAGCGGGTTGCGAGAAAGCGTTGAGTTGTGTGATGTGTTTTGATATACGAACATATGTGACACCCAAAAGTGCGTTTAAGCGTAAAAGGGTTCAAGTATACTCACAGTTGGTGCGATTAGAGGGAGAGAGGGATCTGATGTGGATTGAAGGGAGCGCCGGTTCAGCCTGTAAGCGAACAGAAGTGCATCAGTCTTCCGAAATGCTGAAACGGTCGAAACGTGAAGGAGTAGAATACAAGTTCGGGCGAAGTTGTACCAAATCTCCTGGTTTGGTACAAGTTCGGGCGAACTTGACTGTTTTGCTTACTGGAAGTACAAGTTCGAGCGAATTTGTCTGGTTTCATGAGAAACACGACAAGTTCGGGCGAACTTGCCTTATTTTGCTGGAGTTGACACAAGTTCGGGCGAACTTGTTTGGTTTCCTTGGAAACCATGCAAGTTCGAGCGAACTTGGTTGAATTTCTTGGGAAATTAACAAGTTCGGCCGAAGTTGGTCACAAAATATGTGACAACTTCGAGCGAACTTGATCTTTTTTATCACCAAATCGTGCGTTTTTGCATCATTTGTTGCGGAAATCCAGTGTCCATCCCCCCAACCTTAAGCTACTGAGCAAAACCTAGGCTGGAGAGGTCTTTTGGAGCGAGTTTTAGCCACTTTACAGGAACTCGGCTAATCCGGCGAACTGATGGTTCGTACGTTAGTCCAGCTCGTGCAAGGTGACGACATCGTCCTTGTGCTTCCGGATCTGAGATCTTGCTTGACAACGCCTGTGTTCCACTTCATAGTGAATGAAACATACGTCATTTAGTCCGAATTTTGTGTAAAAATCGATGTTTTAAAAGGTTTTATTTAGATCTAAGTATAAATCTAAGTGAAAAACAGAAGTTTTGTATAAAAAGATGAAGATTTTTGTAAACAGAAGAGTTTTGATGAAATCGAAGGTAAAACCTTGTGCAAAATCGTAGTAAAACGTTGTTGTTTGCATCAAAACGGGTTGATTCTTACTTGGAAATCAAATGTTTTCGGTTTCGGGAGGTTTCGGGCGAACTTGCAGCAAGGAGTGCACGAATGGTGTTGGGGTATTTATAGGTGAAGAGGGTTTGTGCTGATTTGGATCAAGTTCGGCCGAACGTGTCACTTTCCAAGCGAACTTGGCACAAGTTCGGGCAAACTTGGCCAGTTCAGCTTTGGAAAGCGCAAGTTCGAGCGAACTGCTATAGTGTTGAAGTCTTGATGGCCTGAACCAAGTTCGGCCGAACTTGGCCTAAAGGCGAAGTTTTGTTCGTTATTTTTGCGTTAGGTGCACGTTTGGCGATTCGGTTCGTATCAGATAGTTATATTAAGCATTTTAAATGATAAGATAATGCGATTAAGCGATTCGTGCGAGTGAGAGCATTGCTTTAGCGAGATAACAATAAATCATAAAACACACATAACACATAATAACATAAAGTAACATAATCAACTGCGTTGCGATGTGATGTGGTAAGCGATGTCAATGGCACAAGTGTTTATTAAAAATAACACACTCAGCTCTTAGAGTAACATAGTTGTTTGCGATTACGTTGAATTAGCGTTTAGATGTAATATAGTTGTGACAAAATACATTTACTTAACATAAACCATTCCATTAATCAAATCTCGGATTTACAAAGAAATATACAAACGGAATAAACAGAAAAAGATAACAACGAAATTACGAGTTGTTACAGTACACTTTGTATAAATGAGTACCACACAATAGATGTTTGTATAAGCGAATGAAGAAAACAACAGAGTATTCATATGTGTATCCTAACATAAACTCACCCCCTTTCCCAAAACCAGACCAAATCAACCATGTACATATATTTATGAACCCTGCCATAATCGGAACAAATATACCAGAGAAACCACAAATCAAATGTGCTTCAGCATCTTAATCCAAATTTATTGAACAAAGAAATGTCTTTATATGAACATTCAACTAAAACCCTAGCTTTTAAATGAAAAAATCAAAGAAAAAAAACTTTCAATATACACAAACGGCTAAAACAGTTTAAGAAAAAAAATGGAATACACTTAAATTGTTACCTTGATTATCTAGTCGGAGAGGTTTAATTGTCATGAAAATGGTGAAGAAGAATGCATCGCAGGAAGAAGAAAAGGGGACGTCATATTCAGTTTCTAGAGAGATAAAAGCAACTTTTAAGAGATTGCAAATTTTGATTTGTGATTTGATATCCTACTAACTGATATTTGCAACAGAAATTACTTTATATCATTTAATTGAAAACTAATATATAAGAATACAAAAATACCAGTAATATAAAATCTCATCATCTTGCAAAATCAATGGACAAAATTTGTTCATATTTGTTCACAAATACACCATTGTTCACTCATGAACCCAACCCTACATATATGTACATATAGAGAGAGAGATAGATTCTAAGATTATTTTCTAGGCTTATAGTGACTTGTTTAGATTCTAAGATGACACAAAATAACACAAATGAGTTGTTGTTGCTAGGCGTAGTTTAGTATTGTAGGAAAAATGGAGTTTGGAATGGTCATGGTTTGGAATGATGTAACATGTTGACTAGGCAGTCTAGATTTTGTACTTTGACCAACGTTGTGGAGGCTCTAAGAAGGATAGCTTTTTTTTTTAGAGAAGACACAAGTTCTAATCTTAGGCAAAGTGTAATTTAGGAGTAGTATTGGTGAGTATGTTAGTCTAAAAAAAAGCCTAAAAACCTCAAAGGTGAAAAGTTAATTAAATTTAGAAAATAATAGGTTTGTAATTAAGTTGTGATAATTATTTGGAAAAGACTCATGTTTGTAGTTCTATTTTATGCTTGTCATGTAAGGTATAAATTTTTATTGGTTGCTTGTGTAGTATGAGTTTCAATTACACACGGATAATGTAGTATGAGTTTCAATTACACACGGATAATGAACTTCTTCTATTTTCAACTTGCTTTTATGATCAAACTAAATTAGAACTCGGTACTGCTTGAATAAGTTGAACTTTTGCTTTAGAACTTTAGTTTACATGCAATACTACACATGTTTAACATTTTTTTCTTTTTTACGGATTACATTGTTTGATTGTATGTTATTTAGCTATGATTAGATATTAGGTGTTATAAAAATAATTATCTTTTCAGGTTATAGCATGAAATGTCTATTCATTCTGCTCGTTGATCAGTCAATATATTTTTGTTTTAGTTGTGATCCATCTTAAGATATTATATAATGTAAGCTTATATCTCCATTGGTTATTATTGTTACAATATATAAATATTAGACTCATTGCTTAGCCCATTAGCCTTAGTTTTTGTATCTTATATCTATATATATATATATATTTATTGGAGAAGTTTATTTGAGAAGAAAAAAAACAAGAGTAAAATTGTAAAATATTAATTAGTTTTTCTTTAATCTCATTTATTACTATCTTTTTAAGTAACTAATTACTCATAAGGACTATTATCACCTACACTAATTTTTTTTGCCTACACACATAAAAATTTATCCTACACATTTCGAAATTTATTCTACACATATTTAAATTTATCCCACACAACTCGTAATTTATCCTACATACCTACTAGTTTGTCCTACACTCTAAATTACTTTTTATCTTTACTTTTTGAAAAATATATATTGCAAAAATAATTAACAAATTTAATGTAGTTAACTATTAAAGAAGAAGACTAGAAATTAAGATCTATGAAGTTTACAAATATACCTTTATATTAAAATTAAAATGTAAATATTAAATAAAGTAAAATGAAGCATTCTTATTGGTTAAAACTTCTTCTTTTTTCTTCTTACAATTTTTTTTCTCATTTGAACCATCCAAATATATATATATATATAGAGTAAGGTTCATGCGAAAACCACCTTTATTGCGAGAACCGTAAGAACCAATGTGAAAAAAAATAAAATCTAAAAAGAATAAAAAAAGCACTCATTTTTTAATATTTTTTTAAAAAATCGGTATATTTCGTTACTCAAATTTTTTTTTGAGTAACAGTTATCCATGCAAATGTGCATACGCATCATAATTTCGACAAATTCCGTAATATATTATCAGTAGTAGACAATTCCACTTTAATTTACAATATAATCCGTAATACACTACTTTTTAACTTTACCAATATTCAAAATGCACATGTGCATCATTATGTATAACCATTATATAACGTGTTTTGTTAGAAAAAGTTTGTGATTTTGAATGATGAAGTAGCCCATATACATGTTTTTGGTTAGTTATATCTAGTGGTTGATGGTTTGGTTATAGTTGTCACTTTATGATGTAATATGTTGATTGGATGGTATAATTGATGTTGATATACATGTAATAAAGTGAAAATATTGGTATTGGTATTGTATTATAGATGGTAGGATGTAATGGTATTGTATTATGGATGGTAGGAGGTAATGGAAGTGTATTATGGATGGTATGATAGATGAAAGAGAAAACGTATTCAAAGTAGTGTACCAAAACACCTTATTTCATGTTGATACATATAGATGCACATGTGCATTTCTAATATTGGTAACGTAAAAAGTATAGTATTACACATGGTAGTGTAAATGAAAGTAAAATTGCCTAATATTTGTAACGTATTACGAATTTGTCGAAAAAATGATACACATGCACATGTGCATGGTAGTGTTTTATGGATGAAATGATAGATGAAAGAGAAAGTGTATTCAAAGTAGGCTACCAAAACACCTTATTTCATGTTGATACATATAGATGCACATGTGCATTTCTAATATTGGTAACGTAAAAAGTAGTGTATTACACGTGGTAGTGTAAATGAAAGTACAATTGTCACACCCCGACTCGTAGCGGAAGACAAATGCAGGGTGCGGCAGACAGGTGGTAATTTCCATAATTTAAAAACATGATATCATAAACAGAGAGAACCTTCGTTACAACATACTACAGTATCATATTACACACCATAAGTTTCAGTACAGTACTACGAGCTATCACAGCTCTTATTCTGCTACAGTTTACTACTACAGTCATCCACACGCACGTTCCTTACTCTTCCTTCGCTTTACCTGAAATGCATGTTAGTTTTAAAAAGGTCAGCTAAACGCTGCGTGAGTTCCACCGGTTTAATTGTTGTGTAACAATATGTGTTAATAAGCTTAATTGCACTGGTCATAATTACAATGACGTCACAGTCATAGTCGCAGATGGAATTACACGAGTCTACAAGTGAAACCTTGACTGTTTTACCCCGGGTCGTGTCACCTAGACACTCCCGGTCCACCAACTGCGTTACGTGCAGTTCAACGCTCCTTAGTAGTTATGCCTAACAACACAACCAATTTAGGACGAGTGCAGTAGCCTAGTGCCGACACACTGTCAATCGTGGCACTGGGTTGGTCAAACGATAGTGAGGCTTACGTTAATCACTTGTCTTGCAGAGGGGAGGTAGTTCGTGTATTAGATAATTCACATCATAAGTTGGTGCAATTAACACAGTTTCGTAACATGCCAATCATCTTAGAAACAGTATCACAGTTTAGAAGTGGGAGAGTAAAACTCACTCCCAGATTGTTGTAATCAACACAGTTTATAACATGCAAGTCCCCAGAAAACAGTAAAAGCATTTAAAAGTGGGGAAGTGAAACTCACAGTGCAAATAGTGGTCTTAACACGAGAGTCATCGATTAGCTGGATCAACTTTAATGACACACATGCAAGCATGGACTCAAATCAGTATCTAAGTTGTAATGGTTATAACTTGGATCTGGTCAGGAGTTTTTACTCCGGATCGAGTCTATAGGATACTGGTATGGTGATGGACGTCAGGGTAGTATGAGTTTTCAGTTTGGCTTCCGGGCACCGATTCGCGTGCCAGCCAAAGTCAGTAGTTTAACGTGTTCGGATAATGGTACGGGAATACCAGTAGTGCCAACACGTGGTTATTCAAGAATGATTAACTTTCCATTAAGGGAGTTTGAGTGTTTGGGGGTCTAAGTTGCCCAAATTTGAGTTTCCATTTTCACCGTCGGGAATTTCCCGAACTGCCTTAGGACACATCCAGGGTGCCCAATTTGCCCGGGAATCTTCCGGAATACTCCCGATGTTCCAATTATAATATTTGTCGGGTTGGCTCAGTTCCCAGTTCCGGCAGGTTCGTTATACGGTAAACTGCCGAAGTTGCTTTAAAATAATCTATTTTTATTCCGTAAATTCCCATTTAATCTATATTTTATATAAAAATCTGTAAATTTTTAAATAAATCAGTAAAAACCTGTAGATTATGGGAAACATTTTTGGGAATTTATTTTGTTAATTTACTTATTTAAATAAATTATTTATAAAACTATTTTTAACAACATAATTCCAATTAAATACCATCAGTAGTTAAAAAAATTCCAAAAAAATCCCAGAACACCTTATATATGTCCAGGAACTTCTCAAAAGATTTTGAGATTTTTCAGATTTCGTTTCGTGCGTTCCCGGCTACCGAAAACTCGCAAAAACGCGGATTTTTAACCCAAATAAAAATTAACCAATGGACTCCCGAATTTTCCCAGATCATTCTCCATATGTTCCTTGTGTCTCTATAAAATTTGGTGATTTATGGAACTCGTTTGATATTTTTTTCTGAAATTCTTTGGTAAAACAGTTAAAAATTCACCAAAAATCGTAGAAAATTCCAAAATTTTCTAAAATTTTACGTGGACCTTCCTGACAATACCCTACATCACCACATAATTTTCTGCTTTTCGAATCATATACCTAGCGATTCTTCTGATTCCAAGCATTTATCTTGATCCCAGAAATGTGTAAAGGCTATAAGTCAGTACCTACACACCAAGTACAACCCAAATATACTAGAACTCAGATCAATCAACTTTAATTCATTGTTTTTCGGTTAATCGAATAGTTAAGCGATTTTTGTCGAATAACGAGTTGATTAGGGTATCAAACCCCAATGATTAGTGACCAAGGCTGCCATATAACACCAGGGGTTTCATGTGGTGTTCATATTCAGCCCTAAAACTTGTTTAAAACTCCAAAATTCATGGATTAAAAAGCGTTTTTGCTAGAAACGCTTTTTGGCTAGAAATCGCGTTTAATTAAGAAACGGAATTAGAATCATAAGTATCAAGGTTAATACCTTTGAATTAGGGATGTATATTGAAGAACTCAGCTGGTATTCAAGGACTTATGGCAGATTTCTAAGAAAGGGGAAGGATTTTGTGATGAAAATGAATTATAATTGAAAAAAAAAAACAAAAAAAACTATTATATATATATGGGGGGTTTGGGGTTTGGGGTAGGCCCCCTAGGGCCACCTCGTGCTTTGTTTTCGTGACAAAAGATGATTTTTATCTTTCGGGTAAGTATAGGTTTGTTATCTTAATTGTTTGACCCTACTAACAACTATTTCCGTTGGCTCTTCCACAAAGTGGAGTCTATCGTCAACGTATATGTCTTCCAAAGGTACCTGGGTAGCTTTGCCTGACAGGATTTTTTTTCCGGTTTGATACATGGAAGACATCGTGAATGGCACTAAGTTCGGTTGGGAACTTCAACCGATACGCTACCGGACCTACCTTGGCTAGGATCTCGTATGGCTCAATGTAGCGCAGGGCTAGCTTTCCTGACTTTCCAAATCAGATAACGCCTTTCCACGGCGATACGTTTAACAGAACTCGTTCACCTACTTTGAACAATAATGGTTTTCTGCATACATCAGCCCAGCTCTTCTGTCGGCTTTGAGCGGCTTGTAAACGCTTTTGAATCTGATGGACCTTATCTGTTGTTTCCTAAAGTAGTTCAGATCCCGTCAGTTGACCTACTTCGGCCCAACAAAGTGGTGATCGGCACTTTCGACCATAGAGGGCCTCATACGGGGCTGCTTGAATGCTACTATGGTAACTATTGTTATACGAGAATTCAAAAAGTGGGAGATGCTTGTCCCAGCTTCCTCCGAAGTCCAGGACACAAGCACGAAGCAAGTCCTCTAGTGTTTGAATCGTGCGTTCTGATTGGCCCTTGGGGATGATAAGCAGTGCTTAAATCAATTTGCGTCCTTAATGCTTCTTGTAGTTCCTGCCAACATCGCGAAGTAAAGTGGCTGTCTCGGTCGGAAATAATAACAATCGGGACACCATGTCGCCAACTGGTCGGTTCTTATAGGTAGTGCGAATCGGAATAAAATGCGCGGATTTGGTCAATTGATCTATGATTACCCAGATCGCATCATGACCACGAGGCGTTTTCGGAAGATGGGTCACGAAATCCATCATGATTTGTTCCCACTTCCACTGAGGTATTTCAGGTTGTTGCAACATTCCCGAGGGTTTCTGATACTCAGCCTTAACTCGCGCACAAGTCAAGCATTGGCTCACGTATTCGGCCACGTCCTTTTTCATTCCCGGCCACAAATAGAACTCTTTCAGGTCATGGTACATCTTATCTGTACTGGGATGAATCGAATATTTCGATCTATGAGCCTCGTCCATTATTAATTGTCTCAGCTCCGAACTTGCAGGAATCCACACTCGATTCTTAAAGTACAACACCTCATCCGTTTTCCTCACAAAACTTTTCTCGTTCCCGTGCAATCCTTCACCGGGTAACTGGCTTTCCTTCCGGGCTTGCATCTGCGCGTTCCAGATTTGATCTATCAAACTTGTCTGCACGATCATTCCCAAGGCTCTCACTCGAAGTGGCTTAATTCGATCCTTCCTACTTGGCGCATCTGCTACCGAATTAGCTTTCCCCGGGTGGTAGTTTATCTCACAATCATAATCATTTAACAATTCCACCCCTCTGCGCTGCCTCATATTCAAGTCTTTTTGGTCGAAGATATGTTGGAGGCTTTTGTGATCGGTATATATAGTACACTTGGTACCATATAAATAATGTCTCCAAATCTTTAATGTGAATATAACTGCTCCTAGTTCCAGTTCATGAGTCGTGTGATTCTTCTCGTGCACCTTCAGTTATCTAGAAGCGTACACGATAACTTTATTCCTTTGCATAAGGACGCATCCAAGCCCTTGTCGCGATGCGTTGCAATATACGACAAATTCGTCATTGCCTTCTGGTAACGTCAAGATTGGGGCCTCACATAACTTTTTCTTTAACAGCTGGAATGCTGTTTCTTGGTCTTCACCCCATTCGTACTTCCTATCCTTTTGCGTCAATGCAGTTAGCGATTGGGCAATACTCGAGAAGTTTTCGATGAAGCGACGATAATACCCTGCCAATCCCAAGAATTGGCGTATTTCTTTTGGAGATTTCGGCGCTGGCCAGTTCTTAATTGCTTCAATCTTGCTTGGATCTACATGAATTCCATACTGATCCACCACATGCCCTAGAAATTGTATGGCTTGTAACCAAAAGTCTCACTTAGACAACTTAGCGTACAATTGTTCGGTCCATAGTATCTCCAAGATAGAACGCAAATGATGCTCGTGCTCGTCCTTACTCTTGGAGTAGATCAAGATATCGTCAATGAAGACGATGACAAATTTGTCAAGGTATGGCTTACATACCCTATTCATGAGGTCCATGAACACCGCGGGTGCGTTAGTTAACCCAAAGGGCATAACTAGGAATTCGTAGTGGCCATAACGAGTTCGAAACACTGTCTTAGGAATATCTTACTCTTGGACCTTCATTGATGGTAACCTGACCGAAGATCTATCTTAGAAAGGTATCGAGCTCTTGCAGCTGATCAAAGAGATCATTGATTCTCGGAAGAGGGTACCGATTCTTGATAGTGACTTTATTCAATTCCCTGTAGTCGATGCACATTCGAAAGCTACCGTCCTTTTTCTTTACAAACAAAACTGGGGCTCCCCAGGGGGAATAACTAGGACAGATAAAAACACGATCGAGTAACTCCTGGAACTGCGTCGATAGTTCTTGCATCTCGGACGGTGCAAGACGATATGGGGCCTTGGCAACAGGTGCCGTTCCCGGTATTAAGTCGATGCGAAACTCGATTTGCCGATTGGGCGGCAATTCAGGCAATTCCTTTGGGAACGCATCAGGTATTCACATACGACCGGGATGTCCTCAATACACTTCTCGGCTGGCTCCTCCGATGTGACGCTGGCTAAGAACACGTCACATCCTTGTCGTATGCACTTCAACGCCTTAAGGTGAGATATAAGGTTCAACGCGGCGCCTAATTTTCTCCTTGTACCATAATTGCATCCGTGGGGGATGAAGGAATCTTCATAACTTTTTTCTTCATATAACACCTCCGCACAATGGTTGGACAACTAGTCCATTCCTATGACAATATCAAAACTACCCAATTCTACTGGTAAAAGGTCAATAGTAACCTGGTAACCGTTAAAGGTTATAGGGAAATTAACAATAAGTTGGTGACCAATTAGTTTCCCGCTGGCAAGTTCGACGGTATAGGGGTGTTTCAGGTCAACAGCAGGCATATTCAAGAGTGGCAAAAATGCAATCGACACATAACTTCTACCGGCTCCCGTATCAAATAACACTGAAGCAAATTGATTGGAAACGAGGAACGTACCTGAACCACATTGGGATCTGGCGTGCGTCACCAGGTCCAATGACAAAGGCACGGCCTCGAGCTGCATTCGAGGTAGATGCTTGATTCTGTGTGCTCCTTCCTGCCATCTGTTGGGCTAACTTCGGACAAATATTACGAAAATGCTCCGTGCTTCCACATCCAAAGCATGCACGGGGGTAGGCAACCTGTGGTGCTGGTTGTTGAGGTCGCTGCTGAAGAGGTTGAGACTTAGGGGGTTGGAAGCGAGTTGGTTGGGATTTGGTTCATGGACATCTTACAGTTTTGGGAAAAATGCCCATTGTTATGACACTTCGAGCATATCACTATTCGGCATCTACCAGAGTGGTGGAAAGCGCACTTGTTGCACTTTGGGGCTTTTCCTTTATAGTTATCAGAGTTACCCGTTGGGATAGTCATGGTGCAACTCTGGCTAGATGCTTTCCCTTTCTTCGGTGTTGCTGCCCCAACTCGATTACTTTCTAGGGCTTCCCGCTTATTTCCTATCACTAATCCATTCGGTCCTTCAGTTCCACTAACTTCCATTGGGTTGTAGTCCATGACGTGCGTATACGTGCAAACCAGTCTAACCTTGTTTAGCGCGTTGTTTGGATTGTCATTTTGACCTACGAGTCCGGGGTGCGGATTCGGTTGCTGGTTTGCATTAATACTGGCGCTAACCTGCGCCATAATCGTGGGAATAGCAGCCTGAAGCTGTTGTGCTATCATTTGCGCAATTCCCGCCTCAGTCAGCTGTGGTGCGCGTTTCGGGGCCATTCTATTATAAACAATAATTGTCTAGGTATCAACGTCACGTATCCATTTAACACATATCACATATTCGGCTAAACCATAACACACATTTCAACACACACATGAATCTACGGCACATATAGTCAAAAGCATCGCATCTATATATGTAATGTCATCATCATACAAGTGTCAAAATTTGCACATAGACTTAACACATAAGGGCCAGTGCTTAGATGTGTTGCAAAAATAGGTCACCAAAGTGACGTACAAACTCGATGCAACAAAAGTACTAACCAGGAAAACGTGAAAATACTATGACTGCATCACCACCTCGACATGGGTATAACCCAGTGCTTGGTAGGATGTACAAAAGATACATCGGCTCTATCTATACTGAAAGGAAAACCATACTAGGAACGGCACATCCACCTGGCAAATCCTCCCAGACCTGCGACCAAACCTACAATGGCACTGATGCATCCGTATACCAACGCACGGAAATGATCCTGCTCATGATGAACATACCCCATACCCTGTTGTAAGGTGATGATCATCTGCTGTAAAACAATCAAGTAGTCTCCCATCGACCTTCTCTGCTGCTCATCCTCATCCCATGCCATCCATAATAATGAAATGTGCTCGAACAGAAATCTTGTCAAACTGCCCTCGGTGATGGGAGCAGGCACCTCCCGAGGAGGAACAGGTATACCCCAAACGGGTGGGGAAGGCTCTCTAAACGGCTGGGAAGGGCCACCTTGCTCGTACGTGTGAAACGGAGAAGGGTCCTCCCAGGGTGGGGTCAGAAAACGAGTAGTAAAATGCTGTTGGGTCCCTATAGGTACGAGTGTCGGACGAATAGGGAAAACGGGCGGTGTGAACACAGGTACAGGCGTAAGTACCCTCCGTCGAGCCGTATGTCGGAGGCAGATAAGGGGTACTTCCTGAGAACTAGGTGGAGAGAGTGAGTAAGCACTACAGGTAGAAGGAGTATAAGGCTCAAGAGGAGTCTCCGGTGTAGGTAACCTAGGTGCTACCGGTTCCCACTCCCAATGCCCTGTGGCGGGAGTAGGGCTCCTAGGAATAGGTCCTACTGGTATGGCAATATCCGGGGTACGACTATGCTCCGAGGAGCTAGTCGGGTGATGAGGTGGGGAACGGTAGGCGCTCGAGGCCTCTCCCTTACGCCTAGTACGAGGTCTGGGTGGATACGGACCACAACAACAACCAGAAGGATCTGGCGAGTAGCTCGATATCAAAAGGGGTGTCAGCGGATCCTCCTCAGGATCAGTCTCCATATGCGAAGTCGACTGGTAACTCCAATGATGCGACATATTACCTGAAAAAGACAACCACACACAACACTGATTTGACTGACCACAATACTGAACTCAACATCCCACAAATATACACATAAGCACGTATTGCACGTAGTTTCGATTTTTACGATTTATAAAAAAAATTACTTGCGGTTGGTGACGTTAGTAGACGGATGTCCGTCCTATCTCAATGACGTTCCCATAACCCCCAAGTATGGGCAGATAAATTATGGTGTTCCGGACCACAATAATTTATTTGCCCCACCAGGGCTTCCTGGTAATAGCCATACTACTCAGTGTCTAGAGGTTCTCAGCGGTGTGGCGACTAACTTAGGATTATAGTCTAGGTTCTTTAGAGATACCTAGTTCGCTATAACCGAAGGCTCTGATACCATCTTCTATCACACCCCGACTCGCAGCGGAAGACAAATGCAGGGGCGGCAAACAGGTGGTAATTCTCCATAATTTAAAAACATGATATCATAAACATAGAGAACCTTCGTTACAACATACTATCAGTATCATATTACACACCATAAGTTTCAGTACAGTACTACGAGCTATCACAGCTCTTATTCTGCTACAGTTTACTACTACAGCCATCCACACGCACGTTCCTTACTCTTGTTTCGCTTTACCTGAAATGCATGTTAGTTTTAAAAAGGCCAGCTAAACGCTGCGTGAGTTCCACTGGTTTAATTGTTGTGTAACAATATGTGTCAATAAGCTTAATTGCACTGGTCATAATTACAATGACGGTCACACTCATAGTCGCAGTTGGAATTACACGAGTCTACAAGTGAAACCTTGACTGTTTTACCCCGGGTCATGTCACCTAGACACTCCTGGTCCACCAACTGCATCACGTGCAGTTCAACGCCCCTTAGTAGTTATGCCCAACAACACAACCAAATTAGGACGAGTGCAGTAGCCTAGTGCCGACACACTGTCGGTCGTGGCACTGGGTTGGTCAAACCGATAGTACTATCCAGCCCAGAGGCTTACATTAATCACTTGTCTTGCAGAGGGGAGGTAGTTCGTGTGTTAGATAATTCACATCATAAGTTGGTGCAATTAACACAGTTTCGTAACATGCCAATCATCTTAGAAACAGTATCATAGTTTAGAAGTGGTAGAGTAAAACTCACTCCCAGATTGATGTAATCAAAACAGTTTATAACATGCAAGTCCCCAGCAAACAGTAAAAGCATTTAAAAGTGGGGAAGTGAAACTCACAGTGCAAATAGTGGTCTTAACACAAGAGTCATCGATTAGCTGGATTAACTTTAATGACACACATGCAAGCATGGACTCAAATCAGTATCTAAGTTGGTAAAGGTTATAACTTGGATCTGGTCAGGAGTTTTTACTCCGGATCGAGTCTATAGGACACTGGTATGGTGATGGAGTCAGAGTAGTATTACTTTTCAGTTTGGCTTCCAGGCACCGATTCGCGTGCCAGCCAAAGTCAGTAGTTTAACATGTTCGGGTAATGATAGGAAATACCAATAGTGCCAACACGTGGTTATTCAAGAATGATTAACTTTCCATTAAGGGAGTTTGAGTGTTTGGGGGGTCTAAGTTGCCCAAATTTGAGTTTCATTTTCACCGTCGGGAATTCTCCCGAACTGCCTTAGGACACACCCAGGGTGCCCAATTTGCCCGGAATCTCCCGGAATACTCCCGGTGTTCCAATTATAGTATTTTTCGGGTTGGGTCAGTTCCCAGTTCCGGCAGGTTGTTATACGGTAAACTGCCGAAGTTGCTTTTAAAATAATCTATTTTTAATTCTGTAAATTCCCATTTAATCTATATTTTATATAAAAATATGTTAATTTTTATATAAATCAGTAAAAATCTGTAGATTATGGGAAAAATATTTGGGAATTTATTTTGTTAATTTACTTATTTAAACACATAATTCCAGTTAAATATAATCAGTAGTTAAAAGTTCCAAAAAATCCCAGAACACCTTATATATGTCCAGGAACTTCTCAGAAAATTTTGAGATTTTTCAGATTTTGTTTCGGTGCATTCCGGCTACCGAAAACTCGCAAAAACCGCGGATTTTTAACCCAAATCAAAACTTAACCAATGGACTCCGAATTTTCCAGATCATTTCCCATATGCCTTAGTGTCTCTGTAAAATTTGGTGATTTATTTAACTCGTTTGATATTTTTTCTGAAATTCTTTCGGTAAAAAAGTTAAAAATTCACCAAAAATCGTAGAAAATTCCAAAATTTCTAAAACTTTATGTGGACCTTCTTGAAAATACCCTACATCACCACACCAAAGTTCAGCTCAATCCAAGTTACCAGACCACGTTATAGGCAAAACAATTTTCTGCCTTTTCGGATCATATACCTAGCGATTATTCCGATTCCAACGTTTATCTTGATCCCAGAAGTGTGTAAAGTCTATAATCAGTACCTACACACCAAGTAAAACCCAAATATGCTAGAACTTAGATCAATCAAGCTTTAATTCATTGTTTTTCGGTTAATCGAATAGTTAAGCGATTTTTGTCGAATAAGAGTTGATTAGGGTATAACCCCAATGATTAGTGACCAAGGCTGCCATATAACACCAGGGGTTTCATTGTTGTTCATATTCAGCCCTAAAACTTGTTTAAAACTCAAAAATTCATAGATTAAAAAGCGTTTTTTCGGCTAGAAATCACGTTTAATCGAAGAAACGGACTTAGAATCATAAGTATCAAGGTTAATACCTTTGAATTAGGGATGTATATTGAAGAACTCAGCTGGTATTCAAGGACTTATGGCAGATTTCTAAGAAAGGGGAAGGATTTTGTGATGAAAAAGAATTATAGTTGAAAAAAACAAAAAAAAAACTATATATATATGGGGGGTTTAGCGGTTTGGGGTGGGCCCCTAGGCCACCTCGTACTTTGTTTTGCATGACAAAAGATGATTTTTATCTTTCGGATAAGAATAGGTTCGTTTTCGGGTCCTGCGCGCATTTCGTTTGCATGACGGACTCCGTTTTGCGCCTTCGTATCAAAAGACTCGGTTTTAAAAATTATGCATAACCGTCTTAAAATCCGAACCCAGTTACGTTTTAATCATAAAAGTCTCGTTTGACGTTCGTTTAAGTGTTTTTCTAAGCTTGATCGATCGTTCCTTGCACATTCGGTTGCCTTATGTTATGCCTGGAACAAATGCGTTTCCCCAACCGGGAGCTGCTTCGTTTTGCGTGCCCGGGCTTTGATTATTTTCAAACCTTATGTCACAGTCTATGCCACAAAACTAAGTTATTCCTGAAACTCGGAATCTTAAATAAGGCTACCGATAATCTAATAATCAACGTCAAAGGTTTAAGGCGCTGTTAAACGTCAAGTCTCCGTTTAACAAGTTGTTCAAGGCTAAGGACGCCAACCTCGCATCGTTGGTCCTTAGTAGTGTCATGTCAACCATGACGTGTTCTCAGATTCCTCCGAGATATAACATATATCGTTTCGCACAACACACAAGTCATGAAATTTCACAAGGTTTACTCACAATTATAGTTTTAGTCATGCTTTAAGTTTAGGACCAATTAAGGTGTACCTGGTTTCGTTATGAATATCACAACAATTGTCCAATTTTTGTAATGTATTACGGAATTTGTCAATAAATGATAAAAATGCACATGTGCATGGATAACTGTTACTAAATTTTTTTTGAATTTTTTTTATAGTCGACGAAATATAGCGAATTTTTCAAAAAAAATATTAAAAATTTTTTTGGGTGTTTTTAGATTTTTTTAGGTATTACTGTTTTATTCACACTGGTTCTTGCGGTTCTCACAATAATGATATATATATATATATATATATATATAAAGGATAAGGATCCGTCAGGAACCACCCATTATTGTGACAACCGCGAGAACCGAGAACCAGTGTGAACACAAACAGTAATACCTAAAAGAATCTAAAAAACACCCAAATTTTTTTTGGTTTTTTTAATATTTTTTTGAAAAAGTCGCTATATTTTGTCAACAAAAAATAATAATGTTTTTTTCGAAAAAAATTGAGTAAAAGTTATCCATGCACATGTGCATTTTTATCATTTCTTTGACAAATTCCGTAATATATTATAAACATGGAAAATTGTACTTTTATTTACACTAACACGTGTAATACACTAATGTTTACGTTACTAAAATTAGAAATGCACATGTGCATCTATATGTATCAACATGAAATAAGGTGTTTTGGTACACTACTTTGAATACACTTTCTCTTTCATCTATCATTTCATCCATAATACACTACCATGCACATGTGCGTATGTATCATTTCTTCGACAAATTCCGTGATACGTTACAAATATTAGACAATTGTACTTTCATTTACACTACCATTTGTAATACACTACTTTTTACGTTGCCAATATTATAAATGCACATGTGCATCTATATCTATCAACATGAAATAAGGTGTTTTGATACACTACTTTGAATACGTTTTCTCTTTCATCTATCATACCATCCATAATACACTTCCATTACCTCCTACCATCCATAATACAATACCATTACCTCCTACCATCTATAATACAATTCCAATACCAATATTTTCACTTTATTACATGTATATCAACATCATTTATACCATCCAATCAACATATTACATTATAAAGTGACAACTATAACCAAACCATCAACCACTAGATATAACTAACCAAAAATATGTATATGGGCCTACTTCATCATTCAAAATCACATACTTTTTCTAACAAAACACGTTATATATAATGATGCACATGTGCATTTTGAATATTGGTAAAGTTAAAAAGTAGTGTATTATGGATGATATTGTAAATTAAAGTTCAATTGTCTACTACTGATAATGTATTATGGAATTTGTCGAAATTATGATGCGTATGCACATGTGCATGGATAACTGTTACACAAAAAAAAAATTTTTGGGTAACGAAATATACCGATTTTTAAAAAATATTAAAAAAATTGAGTGCTTTTTATATTCTTTTTAGATTTTACACTATCACGTGTAATACACTACTTTTTACGTTACCAATATTAGAAATGCACATGTGCATCTATACGTATCAACATGAAATAAGGTGTTTTGGTACACTACTTTGAATACACTTTCTCTTTCATCTATAATTTCATCCATAAAACACTACCATGCACATGTGCATGTGTATCATTTCTTCGACAAATTCCGTAATACGTTACAAATATTAGGCAATTGTACTTTCATTTACACTACCATGTGTAATACTATACTTTTTACGTTACCAATATTAGAAATGCACATGTGCATCTATATGTATCAACATGAAATAAGGTGTTTTGGTACACTACTTTGAATACGTTTTCTCTTTCATCTAATTTACCATCCATAATACACTTCCATTACCTCCTACCATCCATAATACAATACCATTACATCATACCATCTATAATACAATACCAATACCAATATTTTCATTTTATTACATGTATATCATCACCATTTATACCATCCAATCAACATATTACATCATAAAGTGACAACTATAACCAAACCATCAACCACTAGATATAAATAACCAAAAAACATGTATATGGGCCTACTTCATCATTCAAAAACACAAACTTTTTGTACCAAAACACGTTATATAATGGTTCATACAAAATGGTGCACATGTGCATTTTGAATATTGGTAATGTAAAAGGTAGTGTATTACGGATGGTATTGTAAATTAAAGTGGAATTGTCTACTACTGATAATGTATTACGGAATTTGTCGAAGTTATGATACATATGCACATGTGTATGGATAACTGTTACTTGAAAAAAAAAAGTTTTTTTAGGGTAAGAAATGTAGCGATTTTAAAAAAATAGTAAAAAAAATTTTTTTTTTTTGAGTGCTTTTTAGATTTTATTTTGCAATAAAGGTGGTTCTCGCATGAACCTTACCCTATATATATATAGAGGGGTTATAACGTACAAGGTAATCTTAAGAAAATATATTTTTTCACCTTTATAATTATCATATGATAAATACAAGCCACTCAGTTTTATTCTCATATTCAGAGGAGGATCTTAGTTGGGGCCCGTGGCCCCGCCCTCTTGTTTTTATGCTTCGAAGTGTAAATTTTATCAAAAAGGTTTATATGTAATGGCCCCTTTATCTTTTTTAACTTTCGCCCCTCTATCTGAAAGTTAAAGATCCGCCACTACTTATATTATTAGTCTATCATGAGCCCCTCAGTTACTTTTATATTGTTTATATGCCCATTGATTTTGAATCAGATCATATGTTTATCATTTTGCTTACTTTCATGATATATAAGTAGTTACCGTTAGACTAGTATGTATCGTATTGTTTAGTTCTAAAGATGTATTTTTTTATGTTATGTTAATAGTAAAGATTTGTAGTCTTTGTTATCTTCTACGTTGGATAGTTTGATTTTCGATTTCCAAACACCATTTTCAAAATAAACATGAGAAACATATCAAAAGGGCACCATGGAGTAGTATTTCATGACAACATTAGGTTAATCAACGTATAAACTCTTTATCTTATGACGAATTCAAGAAGAAAAACCATATTTGTAGTTTTGTTTAACACTAAGACATTTATGTAACAAACCAACCGTGTAAAACAACATGCGACGGAAATGTTGGGAAATCACGTTACAAATTGTTCATAACACATATAACACATGGTACTAAAGTCTTATTATGTTATATTGTTTTATCAACAACAAAAGAATACAAATAATGGTTTTTAGATTAAAACACTATTGCTACGTGTAGATTAAAGCAAACCAATCGTCTTTGTTTTGTATAAACATATCGTCTTTGTATAAACCAATCGCCTTTGTTTTGTATAAAACAATCATCTTTGTATAAATCAGTCGTCTATGTTTTGTATGAACTAGCATGGGTTGCCGATGAATACATTCAAGCCTATGTTGACTCATCGGACAAACCACCAATGGGTCTATCAATTGTGTTTTACAGTTTCTGTCATTCCCTAAACATCCCACATACCCTGGGAAATTTGGTAATAGGATTGTCAGTCCTATGGTACCATAACATACTATCGGTCGACTCTAGCCTAAGTTAATGAATGTACCATTGTCCAGTTTCGCACCACCAACTTTCATACCAATTGAAAATCATTTTGTATATATCAACCATATATATTGTTTTGAAATCTTGAAATCAGTAATAGGCACGTACGAATCACCCTAAAACTATTGAAAAACATAAAAGAGGGGAACTATGTACTCACCTTGATGTCATAGCAATGCGTTTGTGTTTTCTTGAGGTTTCATATGTTCATGAGTAGTTCCTAATAACGAGAATTATGTGTTATGGTTTTGTTGCGATGATGCTTGTGACAGAGTATGGGTTAAAGGAACATTGTAAATTTGAAAATGTTAAGATTTTTAGAAAATGTGAGTTTTAACAGCCTTCTATGTTGTCTTTGTAAAATATTTTAAAAACAGTAAGAGTTAATTACTGTTTTCGTCCCTGTGGTTTGTCAAAAATCACTATTTCAGTCAATTAGTTTAAAAATTGCGATTTCAGTCCCTGTGGTTTCACTTTCGTAACCATTTCAGTCCACCTCGCAACCATTTCAGTCCCTGTACTTACATAATAAATGGATTGAAGTGGTTACGAAAGTGAAACCACAGGGACTGAAATGGTTACGAAAGTGAAACCGCAGGGACTGAAATCGCAATTTTTAAACTAATGGACTGAAATAGTGATTTTTGTCAAACCACAGGGATGAAAACAATATTTAACTCAAATAGTAAACATTGTCGAAATATTATAAAAATTTCCAGTTACTAGTTCAAAGTGTGTCCGACAATTTTCATTTAGAAAGTTTTTCTGTTTCGAACCGGAAAGTGGTCAAAACTATTGATCTTTAAAAAGTGTCCAATTTTGACCTTGGGTTTGGTTTTAGACACTTAAGAGTCCAAACAGAGGTGTTTGTTGATGTATAATACATCATTGAAAAATTATTTCCATGAACTTAATCAAAATGTTAGAGTTTGCTTTGTTTGGTTAGGTTTTGGCAAAGTTATGATTGCTTAAAGTAACAACACAGAATCTGTCCAAACAAGGAGTTTTTGTCAAAAATTAATTAATTGCGCATACTATGGATTTGACAAAAGAGTGAATAGAATGTGGTTTATAACCATATGAGCAAGGGATCTCATGTAGCATGGTTATTTAAACCTAACATTCTGATTGGAAAGAGTTTCGAAGTGTTTTGACCTATTAAGACTAGTTTACGCTAATTAACTAACTGTATGCGCAAACACGGGTCCGGATGGCCGGATGGGTCTTGTGACGAGTTTGATATGTCAAAAAGGTTTATTTATGTTGTATGATCAGTTTTGTTGCAAGAGTATGGATCATATAGGTTTAAAACCATTTTATTTGAAAAAAGGTATTTTAGACATTTTTAAAGTATAATAGTTGCCTCGTCATTCGACTCACCAAATGGAATTACCATAAGGTATAACCTTAGAGGGGTTATTACCTATGTTAGTATCGTCATATAGTTGGGCTTGATTGGGTCCTAAAGTTGACCAAACGGGTCGGATTCGAAAGTCAAAGTAACGTCAAACTACTTAATTTTCGATAAGAAATTTAGCTCTAAACTAGAAATGACGAGTTAGACACGTTAAAACATGTCTAATAATGTTATAAAAACTGATTTGGTGTAAAAACTTTAATTTTTAACACTTAGAAATTCATTCGTTGTAGAATGCATTTTTTATACGGTTTTTACTTTTATTTCATAAAAGTTTGACTCGTCATTTCACCTACTAAACGTGATGATCAGAGGGTGTAATCACAAGGGATAAACACCTTAATTATTACGATCACGTAGCAAATTTCAATTTGAACTTTGACTTGACCAAAATGGTCAGAACCGAAAGACAAAGCAAAAGTCAATTTGCTTGACATAACTAGCCATTTAATGAAATAGACTAGGAGTAACACTTACAAGCGTTTGAGAGGGGAGCTTAGAGCTCAGAGAAGAAGGCCTCAATTACTGAAGCTAGCGCCAAGAGAGTCTTAGAGAGAATTGATGAAGGTGCGAAGAAAATTGTGAAAGATCATGGCTATTTATGGTGTCCTTGGATGAGGGAAAGGATGCCAAGTGTATAAAGAGGTGTCAATAATGTTGCGTAGTGTCTAGACAAGTGTCAAGATGGGAATTAAGGTGGCAAAGTCGTGTATAGGTGTCAAACTTGAAGAACAAGGCTGTTTCTAAGAACATTCTACACACTGGGGATGCCTTACGAACTATAAGGGTTTAGGCCTTGCGGTCCATAAGGACCTCTGGCGCGCATAACCATTTTAAACCCCTTGTGGACTGTAAGCCTTGGAGCTTGCGGTCCGTGGGGGACCAGATGAAATTGAATTTTGTGTTTTAGACAGTTTTGACCCCATACTTGTATTATTAGGTTTTTGGCATTTTAACCCCTCTAACTTATTACTTAAGCTATATGAGGGGTATTTAGGTATATGTGTAACTTATTTTATGTTAAAATCATTATGTTCAAATATCATTTAACAAAATAATTCTGAAGGAAATATAAAAGTTTTTGAACACTCGAAATTTTCGCAGGGGTCACAGTCACCCCTCTTTTAGGAAATTTCATCCCAAAATTTATTCGGGGGAGACTGTCGGATAAGGTTGTTATTTGTTGAAGGGTGCGGGTTTGAAAGATGTACTAGAGATTTGAATAACAGGAGGAATGGTGTTTATAGAGGTTCCCTAAATAATCGATGAAGACTATTTGTATAAGAAACTTATGTGTGTGTCCAAGGTTGAAGATGGAGAATATAGGATAAAAATTTGGTTGGAAGGTTTTGCTAGTGTTATCAATATATTGTTTAGTTTCCAACGATGAGGGCATCGTTTGGTATTGGAGTTAAGTTATTCACTTATGATTGCTTTGGAATTATGTTGAATAGGTATTAATAGGTAATAGATTCTAATAACATTGATCAAGGTCAAGAACTTCAAGTGACTAAAATAACACCACATTGACAATATAAGAAGGAACAATTATATATAGAAAGTACCAATGGCGTATCCACTATGCCATTATTATATTGTATCTGTTTTGCTATCTTTATCACTATAGGTTCTCTGTAATCAAACATGACAAAACTTGCTATGATTATGCATGCACCTAATTTTAGAATTATGTGTACACCCATAATTACTTAATTCAATTCATAGTCCGCATAGTTCATCTTGTGATATGTGGGGAAAAGCAAACAAGCAAGTTCACATAAAGTATTTAAACATTAAGAATAGGAATCAAATAATGATTTGGGATAGTACTTTGGGATCCAAGGGTCTAACTATTTGCATAGAAAGACCCTACAAGGATTTAAGATTTGTATTTTGTTTCACTAAAAACATAGAATCTTCAAGTGATTTGAATAACAATATAGTGAGTAATACAATAAAAGTACTTATATATAGGAAGTACCAACGATGAATCCACCATGTTGTTATCGTATTACACTCGTCTCGTTATTTAAATCACTCTATATTCTATATTATAACACCACACAACTTAATACATAATCACTCGTACTTTGTTTCATCACATAAGTTGCACATCAACACATTGCACAAAGACCAATTCAAGAACTTGTGAAAGTACTCTTAGAAATCGAATCTAGAATTTAAAATAGTAATTTGAGTATCCAACAAGGATCTAACTTATTGTTTCACCATACTTGACTTGCACATAAACACTTAGCATAGAAATCAACCAAGAACTTGTGAAAGTACTTGTTTCATAGAAAAGTGAATACATAGGTTTTGTAGACAATGTGTGGCCGCACTAGGTGCGATCAAAAAATGGAGAAACTAAGAGAGTATTTCAATTTGTAAGGAATAAAATCATCAGAGTCGGTATATAGATGTTCGTTACACATATGTGTAATCATATTGAATTTGTAAATGAAATAGGAATAATAAGATCATATTACAAAACAACCGAGGGGTGACATGATTCTTGGATGAAAAAAAAGAAAATGTGAAGGCTTAGATGTTTGTATTAAACATAGCAAATGTTAAACTCGCGTCGATGTGTTAGGTTTTCATTTGCAAGCCTAGGGTAATTGCATTTGAAGTGATTAGGATCACCACAACTGAAGCAAGTTCCATATGGATAAAAGGGACGAACACTTAACGCATGTAGAGGAGGTGTGACAAGTTGGGCAGGTGTTTGCAAAAATTGAGTTTAGTGGTGTAGAGAAAAAAGACAAACGTTAGTCAAATGACCCAATCATCCATAGATAGTACATTGATAACAAAGTGTATTGACATTATGATGATGGTTGCAATGATTTCAAAGAGGTGCTTTTCCACCATGAGGTTTCTTGGACGCAAAATATTTGATGGAGTTAACAAAATTGAATTGTTTGAAATTACAAGATTTGGGTACATTGTTGTTGTTATCGTTTCCTGCATTTGCTTGATTGAGCCGAGTCACAAGAATTGAGAATATTGCAGCTAGTTGTTGGATGATTATAGTAGTCCATTCAGAATTTTGAGCATTGTTGAGTCGAGGAGGATCTTAAGGAAAAAGAATAGATACATGGTAAATCGAGTGAGATCCATGGGGTATTGGTAGAACATAAACCAAAAGGGATAAGGTATTGAAGTGAACATCTAATTTGTTTGGGTCAAAATTTTGTTTTCGGTTTTAGGAAAAGCAGGGTTGCAAATTTATTTTGAAAAAAAGGAATACTTGATAGATGAGTTTTTATAAAAAATTGGATGAGAAAATACAATCAAGTTAATGGTTTGTGTGATTTATATATCTTCTTTTTTAAAAAAAAAATTGCTTGTTGAGATAAAATATTATCAATTGAATCATTTAGACAGAGAAAATATGTAAATCGTAAACTTTTAAAATTTTCGTCCAAACGATAAAATTTTGTAAATATGAGAGAGGAGTAATCATAAGAGCGTACTTGAAAAGACAATAGAGTCACAAAGAGTTGTGAGGTGACATGTAATTCGTACCGGAGGTTTGAATGAAAACATATCACCGAAAGTAACAGGGTGAAATAACGACACAAGTGTCGTAATTTGTTGAATGCGTTTGACTAATGGTAGATGGGTTTTCATAATATTTTGGGAAGACAGGCTTTAGCTTATAAGTGGACACTCACCACAAGAGTTCCTAGGTAAGAATGACTGGCCCAATTATGTGGATTTGTATGAACCCTCTAGCCTTACACAGAAAACTAGGGGTATAAGAATCCACCCTACCAGATTGCACGTGTTCACATTATTAGAACCCAAGATTTCATCAAGATTTCTGAGAAAACATTTGAAGCAAAAAACCTAAGGATTTGAGATAAATCATCTAAAGCTAGGATGGGGATGAAGATTAGGATATGGAAGGCGAATAATTGAGATCATGAGATAACTCATGTTTTGGATCCTTAGGAAGGTTATAGCCTAAGTCAAAAGCTTTCTAATAACCTAATTCTCTATAACTAGTGCTCTGATACTAATATGTAACACTTCGACCGCGTAAACCAACCTGCGGCGGAAACGTCGGGGAGTCACGTTACAAATTACTCATAACACATGGTACTAAAGTTTCATTATATTAAATTGTTTTTCAATCACAAAAGATTACAAATAATTGTTTTTAGATTAAAGAAAACTAAGGCCCGAATCCATTCCTATGTGCAACATACTTGAAATGTCGATATCTGAAACATATGTGAAAAAATTGTCAACAATAAAGTTGGTGAGTAACATAGGTTTATGGTTAAATCCATTGCTAAAAATTTTTATTCGCAATTTTTAATCAACTACAAGAGTTGGTATAATAGATAAACTTCTGTAGCCATGAATCTTGACAAAATGTTTCATTTTAAAATCATGTAAATAACCAATTATTTTTGTAAATCGTATGGTTTATATATAATATATATATATATATTATATATATATATATATATATATATATATATATATATATATTTGAAAACCATTCGTGACTTTGTCTAAACCAATCGCCTTTATTTAAACCAATCGTCTTATTATAAACCAATCGTCTTTGTTTTGTATAAATCAATCGTCTTTGTTCTGTACTAGTGGAAATGCATGCGCGTTGCGGTGGGTACTTTTGTTTTTCGGTGCTTATTGTGTGACTGGTTTCACGTAATTTATATCCATCTACCACTACGAAAGACATATTTGGCCTCGTGGATTATTTGCATAATTTTCTACTTATCCATTCATCACACTTTATATCCGTCAAGAACTATATTCAATTTGGTGGATAGAAAACAAAAATCCACAGTAACAATTTCCAACTCAAGATCAAAATATCTAGCTCCTCCACCTTATTAGTTATTTATGTGATATCAAATAAAAAAGATAATATGATATTCCCCAGTAAAATAATGATGAATCAAGTTATATTGTTTTCATAGGTATAACAAGTAAACCAACTTTATAACATTTTTTTTAAGATAGTATTTAATAAATACCATAAAAATAAACTGACATAAATAATCAAAATAATCCTCTTTAACTTTACTACCATAAAAAGAGATAATGAATAGTTTCTTTCTATTTTTTTTTCACAAATCATTCGTAAACATGAATGTGTTTGTCCAACAATATATGTAACAATTGCTTTAAAATTAGTTAAGTATTTGATATATTATTTATCACATTTGAAATAACCATGTATTTTCTATGTTACTGTCACTAAAAATAAGCATCAAATATTAACAAGTCACAACTAACACAACCATTGTAAGAGGATAAATTACCACACTTACAGAAAAATTAACATTTATGAAAGTAATAATAAGATAAACTATATTAAGAAATACTTTACTCTTTCGATGTAGTAGTAAATATCACATAACCCAAAATTATAGGAGTTATGATATTGTGAATGTTTTGAGTGAATCAAGACAAAACTAACGTATATGAATCTCAATGCAGCCCAAAATCGTATGAATTAAAATATGGGTTTTCTTTGAGGGAATGAACAAAAATAAGTTAATTAGATGGTGTTGACTTACCCTAGATAATATGCCTCAACTTCAAAAGTAAGTCGTGTTGATAACGAGTTGTAAAACAACTACTCCTATTAGCACAATAGAAAGAGACAAGGAAAAAAGAATGGGGAATAGTTTTCTTATTGATGTAAAGCATGAACTACATAAGCCTCTATTTATAGGCTTACAAATATGAGAGTTAAGTATATGGAGAGTCACCATATTATGATGAACACATGTGGATACTCACACATGAAACTAAATCATAACAACATGTACTTTATATAGTTATTTATATAGTTATTAGACTCTTCAGATGTCATCTTAGGTTACAAAGGTGTCAAAATCCCTAAAATGCCCCTAAAGTGTCTTAAATTTTTAGATAATATGCAAGTTTACCCCCCTAATATAGTTTGGCTTTCTTGTACATGTTGCTTCAAAATGAGTACACAATGTAAAATTATTAAAAGGTTAAAAATCCTAGTTCTCTTAATAAGGTAGTATAGATAAACTAGCATGGTTTGTCGACGAATACATTAAAGCTTGTATTGACTCTCGAACAAATCACCAAAGGGTCTATCAATTTTGTTTTACAGTTTTTGTTGTTCCCCAAATTTCCCCACATACCTAGAAAATTTGGTAACGGGATTATCTGTCACACCCCAACCGATGGCGGAATCATTAGAATAAGACGAAATAGATTGCTCGAGACATCATAACACTATTGTGACAATATTTAAATTCAAAACCGATTTCATTTCATTCATAATCATAGTCAAAACATTACAAGGAAACAAAATGCAACCTGAGTAAATTCAAATACAACAAAGTTTGACATAACGAAATAACAAAATCTAGAAATTCTAAATGTGTTTATAGTGTCGTCCCTACTAGATTTCGTTCGTATTCAACATCATCAACCTTCAACATGTTTAAAAGTATAGTTCAACACAAAAGCATTGGTGAGTACACAAGTTTAATATAGCATAAGTATGTAAAAGCGTTTAAACAATTCCACATGGCAAAATAGTATACTAGATTGATGTAAACATGGCATGCGATTATACAAGTCAATCCTCTAGTGTCACCGCAATAATAGATACTTACATACCACAAGAATATGGGTCGGCGCGTTACTCCTGTAGCGCTATACATGTTAAGAGGAGGCTCGTACGAAGTTAATGACAAATAGCATCACATAAGAATGGTCCAAGTATACAAATCACGTATTACGTATCTTAGCATGTATGATGGATTGTTTTGTGTTTGCATAAAGTTTAAGTGTGAGTTGTGTATTTAATAGGTAAACATGTTGCACCCAAAAGTGTATAGCGTAAAAAGGGTGTTCGAGTGTACTTACGATTTTGCAAAGCTACCTTTGTTAAATCCCGTGAAGAGTTTGGTTGTTTGGAGGACGGAACACCGAGTTATCCTACACGAGTAAACTTAGGTGTGTGAGTATTGGAAGATAATGGGGGACTTGGATTAGGAGCTTAAAGTATGTATTCAAGAAACTAATTATCTAGACGTCAACTCTCGCCTTTGAAACTATAAATCCCATAAAGGTGATTGTGGTTTCATGGGTCATGCCCATTAGAATCGCAACGAGAAGGTTAAGCCTTAGATAATATAACCTAATGTTGTGACAAATAACCATATGATCATTGTCAAAAGTTGGTTATGTATAAGTCTATTTACATATATATTATATAATATATAATCAATCCATCATATAGTCATAGATTATCATAGAAGTCATGCATGGAGGTAGGATGATGAGCATCCATTAAACCTCGTTATATGATTCACCAATACACAAACCGTCACAAGGACGATTCTGATGGTCATTAATTAAAATGAAAATGTACAAGTAATCATTATACCAAGTAGCCAAGTAATCTTCAACCGGGTGAGCCAACATCGACATAGAAAGAATTAACTAAGTTTCGAAGGCTAGATGGGGTCGTGTAACTTTTAGGCTAGCAAAGTACTTGGGATGGTGATAGGGAAAACATCAAGTGAGGTGGTGGATTGAAGGTAGGATAGCCAAGGCTTCCAAGTAATCACACCTTCACCAAAACACAAGACTTGTCAAGCTTGGATGGTTTCAACACTTGTGGGTTAAAACCCTTACATAATCGGAAAGTTAGAGGTATTTTACACCTCCTAATTTGTATGAAAAAACCTTGGCTTAGCTCCCTAACAATTGACTAGATTAGGGGCACAAGTAGCACAAGTTTGTCTAG
Source organism: Scalesia atractyloides (assembly GCA_947069175.1). Taxonomy (NCBI): domain Eukaryota; kingdom Viridiplantae; phylum Streptophyta; class Magnoliopsida; order Asterales; family Asteraceae; genus Scalesia; species Scalesia atractyloides. The sequence continues at coordinate 47,333,329 of CAMTDV010001634.1, forward strand.
AAAAAGTAAGTTTAAATAAAGTTTACAAGTTCATCTTCGAAAACAGAAAGTTTAGCCTTAAAATGGTATTGTTCCACCTTGGTTTTCCGTGGAAAACCTATGGTAACATTCCTAGAGGCTTTACAAACATTGTTGAGGAAGAAGAAGTGAAGAAAACATGAAAATAATGAAGTTATAAAAAGATAAAAACAAGCAGAAAGTTTATGCACTTTGGATCTAAAAATTGGTGAGGTTTCACCATAGTTTGCCCAAGCAAACTTATGAAAACCTTCCTAGAAGTTATCCAAGTGTTGTAGAAGAAAGGAAAAGAGAAATTTGAAGGAGAAGTGTGAGTCCCAAATCTAATACGGATCACAGAGGTTTGATTGTTAACACACAAACACCAATAGATTTGGTGTTTGAATGTATAAAGATAAGAAAAATCAAAGATGAAATGAAGATTCTTGTTTTGGATGTCACTACAAGTGTTGTATATTGAATCCCAAATAATAACAACGATTTAAGCACCCGGATATACGGATTAAGCACAAGAACAATCACAAGAATTACAACACAAAAATCACCAAAATGCTAGTCCAAGAACCTTGGAGCTAGGGTTTCATTAAGCACAATATTTATAGATTTGGCTGTCTGGCGTAATTAATAATTATGCCAGACCATTAATTACGCCGCCAGTACATATATTTCCAAAAATTACATTTTCACCCCCTGAACTATCTAAAACCTATTAAACTAACACAAAACAATCCAAAACCTAAGTTAATCAAGTATCAACGATCTCAAAAATTCTAATAATATCCCCCTTGATCGTTGTGACTTGACTGTTCTTCATTTGCTAGCTTCTGGTTCTGGATTTGTTTCATATTTCTCAGAAGACTGTTCAGGTGGTGCTTCGGTTGTTGGTGGTTGATTAGTAACAGCTTCACTTGTATGTGGTTGGTCCTCCATAGTGACTTCATATGTGGATAAAGTTGGAGGTGGTGGAGCAGTAACTTGAGGATCAGATTTTGGTGGAGGATCTTTTGGATGAGATGTTGAGGATGGCTGCTTTGCAGCCTTTTCAGCGGCTTTCTCTTGTCTTGGTTTCTCGATTCTGCTCCTGAGTTCCATCATTTCTATCTTTCTTTCTCTTGCTCGCTCTACTGCTCGCTGGAACAGCATGCCCTCCTCCAGAAATTCATTACCGCTCCAACGTGTAATTTGTTGCCGTAAGGAAGTTCAGATCGGATAGGCAGAACATGAACACGTCCATCAGATCCAGAATTCTGATGTCTTCTTTGGTGTTGGATTAGATAACAGCTTCACTAGTCTTGCCATCATAAAACCATTTCTTGAAATTGGTGAGTGTCACAGGTTTTTCTTGGGAAGCTTCACCCTGGTAACGACCTTTGCTGGATTAATGACCCTTGTAACTCTTCCTTTTCCAGTGATTGGGTCCTTAGTGGTTTTCTTTACTCTTCGTCTTAGGTGTTGAGGCTTGAGGACTGTGAATCCACGAGCTCACTCTCTTAGTACCAATCTTTCAAAATCACCACCGATACTGCTGTTGGTGGGGTCGATCATGTCGTGCTTGCTCAACTCTCTAATATCCCAAGTGGGAAGACTTTGCATATCATTTCCATCCGAAACTATTGGATCACGCCTCCTCTACGCTTCACGATGAACCACCCAGAGAGATTATCGTATCTCCAGCTAATGATATGGTCTGTTGCCTCTGTTTTCTCAACGGTAATGACTTGGTAGAAGTCCGGCAACTTGGCTCTTTCCTTCTTGAACCATTCACGGTGTTGAGGCACAAACTCATCACCTCTATCAGTTTCGTAAATGAACTCGTCCTCCAGTCCCCATTCTATGAACTTGTCTGGCATCTCAAGTCTATCGACTTCTTCCTCGTCACTGTCACCGTCAATATTCACATCCACTACTGAATCAAGACGCTTCTTTTTCTTTTCTGCAAGCTCAGTCTTGTGCTTTTCTTCTCTTTCTCCGAAGCTATCGAAATCAAAGATGTCTTCACTTGAGTACCTTGGCTCTCGATTTACGGCTTTGTACAAATCTTGAACCAACTCATGCAGCTTCTCTAATCCTTCTTATTGAAACATGATGAAATCGGTTTGTTTTGACACATATAAACTTAGCTCTTTGTTCTTTTTACGTTGTTCCTTTAGCTTTTCTCTGACCAAGTTTGTGTCGTTGACCTGGTTCTTTAATAAGAAGAATTCTTTAGCAGGATACTTTCGATGTCTTTTGAGAGACGATCGTAAAGATCATAGAAAGGTCATGGTCTGGTAGGAGCTCGTTGTGTAGTTGCACATGTGGGTTGAACAGGCTTCGGTGGTGCATCTTTGGAAGAACCTTCACCAGTCTCTCTCTTCTTCTGTACCGGAGACTTACAAGGACCAGTCTCAGGAGCAGCTTCAGTTGGATCAATAATTACACTTTCAACAAAACGGTCCATGTTCTCCTGTTCCTCGGTCACTGTGACCAGATTTTCTGATTCAGTCCTTTCTCTCCTCCTCAAACGACGTTCACGCTTCTCAACTTCTCTTACTGCGTGAATAGCTTGCATCTGTTCAATTGCTTCTTCTGTTAATTCCGCTCGAATACTATCACCCATGATTCGTTCAGGACCTGGAGTTTCTTTCTGGCTTTTCTTTTTAGGCAGTTCTTCTTCAGCTATTTTCTTTCCTTTGTCTTTCCTCTTGCGAATCAGTGGGGCTTCCTCTTCAACTTCTATCTCTTCTTCACCAGCTGCTTGTTTGCTTGCCATTCTTTGGCTTGCCTTACCTCTTCTATGTACTTGATGTAAGCTGCTTGAACTATTGGAAGTCTCTCTGCTCTGTACATGTTGTGGAGCATCACCCACTGCTCGGTCTTTAGCTCTGTAAATTGCTTTCTTTTGAAAACTGAAACTTGTACAAGTATCCATCATTAGGCAGGTTTTGATAATTATCATTGATAAGCAGTTGAACAAATCTGGGATACATGGCCCATGGTCCCTTGTTTAAGTTTTCGACTATGCAGTAGAATACTAAGCCTGAGATGTTGAATGGTTGGTTTGTGAAAGATTGAGCATGGCTGCTGACAATTCTAAGTTTAACCCGTCGTACCCCCCCTTTCGATGTGCCATGCTCATTGCAAAGACGTGCAAAATGTATCTCCAATCTCTAGTCAGCCCACTTCTCTTTATCTCATTCTTGCTTCGAAAATCACCCTGATAATTCCTCCCACGGAATCCCTCTAGGATAGCTTCTTTGCTAGCCTCATTGGGTCACTTGAATTATCTCCCAGACTCAAAACCTTTCTGATTCTTTCTTCCGCCACAATCACTTCCTTGTTTCTAACGGTGGCAGTGATTCGTTTGACTCGATCCACGGTTTTAGCTCTAGCGGTTTTCCAGAATTCTTCAATGTGAATACGATAGATATTTGGATATGCTTGAATGACATAGCTAATTTTGCTTCTTGATAGCCAATCCATCACGTCCTCGAAATCTTTTATAGGATCGCTTAGGGGGATGGGCTGGTTGTGCTTTATCGTGGGATCCTAGAATATTTCCTTCACCATTTTGAAATATATACCTGTATACGAACACTAAACACAGTTGGATTGATTGTTTTTCAAAGAAATTTTGGAGGTTTTTGGATCAAGAGGATGGCTAAAAAACGAAATGAAAAACTGTAAAAATGAAAAATGAAAAATGGAGAATATATACATAAAATATCTACCATCGTGTTTAATAAATACGCTCTGGTAAGATATTGGAAATTTACAAGATTCCTGAAAGTTAAGAAAAAAAATTTTACGCTCGAAAATCTTAAACTTTCTCGAAAAACATGCCGCTTTTAGTTGAAATGAGTGCAAAAACCGAAAATAAGTTTAGAAAAATAAAAAATTTTGCAATTTGGATACCTAAATTTGTTTGTCGATCCGAGGAAGCTCCTTTTTCATAGTTATGCAATCTTGTTTGACACTCCGTGACAATCCTGCAAAAGATCATACTGTCAACACTTGTCAGTTTGTTGTTTAAAATTCTGACTAATCGAGGCACAAGAAAAAATGTTAGTATTTTTGTCCTCTTAAATCCATGCATCCTTCTTTCAACATGCTTTCGGTGAATGTTTTATCATGTTGTGGTAATATTGACAAAAATTGCAATGGCCCCCACTCCAGCTTGATAATTAGAATACTTTGCCCGTGAGTCCCACGTCAGGACATACCCCCCGATCAAGGTGTGCACAAAGGTTCCTCATAACAGGTGAGTATACCAAGTTCATTCATTTGAGAGATACAAGATCAGCGCAATGGTGAACAGGTATGCACTTTCGTGCAGTCAAAGTGACAAGTTGCAGTCCTGAACAGGGTTAGGCAGATACCTCGTTGTGGTATTATTACTTTTGAATGGCTCGTTTGATTTGAGCGTTTTCAATTGTAGGGTTTTGGCCTCTTGGACTCTTTTAGATAAGATATCATAATCGTGTCTAGGTCTGCATGTTTCTTGATGTAACAGAAGAGCGACTATGATATCCCCGAACAGTAAACGATATAAAGACCCGAATCTCAGACTTTGGCAATCTGTCAACGTAATATTTAAGACCATTAAGCTATATGCCGCAACGTGTTACCCGTAGGAAGCACAGTACTGTGGGTATCCAGAATTCTTGTGTAAACTTTTATCTTTTATCGCCTAATCGCAGTTTACTCGAGAGTATTGCTGAATCTACTGACACATTGTTGCTTGGTACCCCAATTTTCCTTGCATAGCTTCTCGAGTTTGCTTTTTCTGTTTCAAGACCAACTAAAGAGTTAGCAGTTTTCTATCATTTCTCAGGCAGGAGCCAACAAGGAATTTAGACAAATTGATATTTATTTTTTGAATATCTTCCCCCTAAAATTTTATTTTTGTATGTCCATTGCTTTTGAAAATGAAATTTTAATTTGCAGAAAATCTTTTGGTTGGGCACATTTTACGATACTCATTTTGGAAGGCGTTTTTTTTTGATAGAATATGTACAATCGGTTAACCAACAAAGCTCATTTCCACTCAAGGAAAATAACCATTTCCAACCAGGTTACCAACTGGTTGAAACGGGTTTTATCGAAGGCTTTGTGAAGATGTCGACTTTCTGTTGCGTGGTATCCACTGACACCACTTGAATGTAACCCTTTTCGTACGCATCTTGAATCACGTGAATACGTATCTGATGTGCTTTGTTCTCGAATCGCGTGAATACGTATATTCATTGTCGAAGAATATAGGAGTCTTCATGACGTTGATTCCATAATCCAACAAATGATTTTGTATCTAAAGGACTTGCGAGCAACAACTGTAAGCAACTGTGTATTAGCTTGAGCAGTAGATGTGGACACAATTGTTCTGCTTCTTGCTTTGCCACGTTATGAGACGATTTTCTTAGAATTGGCAACCTCGTGAGACAGATTTCCGATCAACCTTACAACCTGCATGATCACTATCAGATAAAGCAATTAAATTTTTTCATCTGTGAATTGTTAATGAACCCATCTCGTTCGTCAACTCTATGTAATCTAATATTTCTTATTTCTCTCACGCATCAATTCGGTCATGCGCGGTAGCAATACCAAACCAAATACGACGAGTAAATGGGGTCTGGAGCTAAGCCTTGGCTAAACCTTGGAAATCTTAATGCCATAATGCCTTTCAAATCCTCCTAGCCGTTATCCTACTGCAATAATTCTTGCTAAGAAGAACGCCCATGTTGTGGCAATTCCACCCAGAACTATCTTTAGGATACCAAAGCCCAAGCTTGGGCGTTCCCTTTAGATAGCGGAAGATTCTGTTGACAGTTGTCTCATGAGATTCTTTGATATTCTTTTAAACCGTGCACAGATGTAGACATCCCACATAATGTCAGGCCTACTTGCATTTATATACATCAAAAAAGATTGCATTTTGGTTAAAGTTGAGTTTAACTTTCTCTGATATGCAGCTTCGTTCAGTTTCATTTCTTTATTTACACATAAAACCTTTTCTTTTTCTTTTATAAGGTCACGGTTGAGCGATTTTAGTGAGCCATGGCGTTCATACAGGTCTTGAGAACAGTTTAGCTTTGAATTCATAGGGAATATTGTTTACCAAATCCTTTTCTTTAGCTGAATCAGCCTTCATTGCAGCAGCAGGAGCTTCAGCATCTTGTTTCTTCTTACCCTCGCCATTCACTTGAGCCATCTTCTCAGATTCAGCATTGGAGGAGCTGACAATGCTCTTCAAACCTTTTTCAGATGAATTTTCTCCTTTTGGAACACCTGCATGTTTGTTATACACACCTTTTGAAGGATGAGAAGCTGGTTCAGCTGGTGACTTTGTTGATTCCTTTGAGATTTTAGCCATCAAAGCTTTGTTGGCCTCCTCCTTGGTCTCAGCAATCACATCTGCCCAATCATAATCTTCGACCACCAAAGCCTTTGGTGTATTGTCAGTAGCATTTGTGTTTCCTTCTATCGCAATCGGCCTTCTGGCAGGAGTAACTTCAGTGTTTTCTCTTTTCAGCAGAGGGCAGTCTCTCTTGAAGTGCCCTAGGTCCTTGCAGTTCTACCATCGCAGCTTTGACTTGTCGAAACCAGCTTTACCAAGCGATAACCTCTTCCCTGTCTTATCTTGGAACTTTTTTAGACGAAGAGTGATCATAGCCATCTGCCACTTCAAATCCATCTCTTCCATGTCACTTGGATCCACCTGACACAAGTCTTCAGCAGTGAGGTAATCCCGTTTTAATTCACCAAACATAAGAGCTTCATAACTGCTCAGGAATGTGTTGAACCGCGCAATGTGTTTAGTGGATATCTTGAGTGCTTGAGCATCTGCAGCCACAATAGTTTTCATATTGGACTGTGGAGCCATAGCAGAGTTTGCGGAAGCATTGTTGTAGGATGCGTTAGCACTTTGTGAACTAGATCGACCTGAGCTTGTTGGAGCAAGAAAAGCCATGTTCTTGGGCATGATAACAGCAACTGACTGAGCATATTTTTGGCCAGTTTGATTCATTTCTCTTTTAATCATGTCCATTTCAAAAGCCTTTAGAGTGTTAATTAAATCAGAAAGCGTGACAGGTGTGGCACTGCATAGAAAACTTCTCTTGATCATCATGCATTGCAAGCTCCATTCTTTTGGAAGAGAGTCCAAAACTTTCTTAACTGAGGCATAGTTGGCAACAGGGTTACCAACTTTCTTCATCTTAGTCATCACATTCAGAAATCGGCTAATGTGATCAGATAAGCTTTCTCCAAGAACACTTCCAAACATATCATACCCTTCTGCACCATGTCTCTCTTGTTGTCCATCAATTCTTGGTTCCCTTCATAGTGCTCAATGAGAGCCAACCGCAGATCATGTGCTGACGTGTATTCTTCGAACAGATTGTTGTCATCCTTGTTCAAGGCCATTGTTAGAGCAGCATGAGCACGACAGTCACGTTGAATCAATGCTCTGTCTTCTTCAATGAAGGTAGTTGGATCTTCATTGACAATACGAACATCATCTTCAAGAATCACATGGACATAGGGTCCATGGTGACAGACATCCATTGAGTATAGTCGGTATACTCAAAGATTTCCTTGATACGGTTTTTCCAGCTGCTAAAATCTTTAGATCCTTTCAACTTAGGAGGTCTAGTAGCAGTTCTAGTTTCAGGTTCAACTTGTGCAACAGTGCTAAATTGATTTATAGACATTTTGATTAACGTTTGATTTTAAGTTCTTGACCAGATGTTAAATACGCTGGTTTGTATGTTTTCAGCAGACAAATACGCTGGTCAGACTTATTAAGTTCACTGAACAATTTCGCTGAGAAGGTCAAATGCGCTAGTGGTTCCCGAGACCTGTGCCGGCGTAAGTGCTAAATCCGCTGGTAAACACAACACAAACAAACGATATGTTGAGTTCGCTGATCACCGTGATAAGATCACCGGGGATTCTTATCACTGACTTCGAAGTCGCCTTCGAGTTATTTACGCTGACATTATTTCGCAGGTAATCAACACATTCTTTGATGATGTCTGGCGTATTTGTCAATTACGTGATCTTTAAAGACAAATGCGCTGTTTTCAAAGAGTTCTACGCCAACTTCAAGATTATCTACGCCAAATTCAAAATTTTCTACGCCAACTTCAAATTTAAATACGCCCAACAGGGTTTAAACACGAACAAAAACCCTCTAATCACCTAAAAACGACTCAAAATCCATGATTATGTGTATCAAAATGATCCAAATGTTTGTCTAAGCACTGATTAACAACAACCCATTGATTAATCACACCAAATCAAGCCATTTCAAGCACAAAAAATTGAAAAACCTTGAAACTTTGAAAAACCTTTGAGAAATCTTCAGAACTTGAAAAATCTCAACAAAACTCAAACAAGCAAAAGCACAAAGGCTCTGATACCAAATTGTGAGTCCCAAATCTAATACGGATCACAGTGGTTTGATTGTTAACACACAAAGACCAATAGATTTTGTGTTTGAATGTATAAACATAAGAAAAATCAAAGATGAAGATGAAGATTCTTGTTTTGGATGACACTACAGGTGTTGTATATTGAGCCCCAAATAATAACAACGATTTAAGCACCTGGATATACGGATTAAGCACAAGAACAATCACAAGAATTACAACACAAGAAATAACTAAAATGCTAGTCCAAGAACCTTGGAGCTAGGGTTTCATTAAGCACAATATTTATAGATCTGGCTGTCTGGGTAATTAATAATTACGCCAGACCAATAATTACGCCGCCAGTACATATATTTCCAAAAATTACATTTTCACCCCTGAACTATCTAAAGCCTATTAAACTAACACAAAACAATCCAAAACCTAAGTTAATCAAGTATCAACGATCTCAAAAGTTCTAACAAGAAGTGAGTTAAAACTCACTTTTTATGGCTGACACTTTCTGAACTGTTGCTGAAAAACTTAGCTGAGTTTGGGAGTGTTTTAGTGAGATTAGAGGGTTGTAAAAGTGGGAGTGTAGCTGGAAATAATGTGGTACTTATAGGGAAAGGATTATGGTTTAAGCGGGTTGGGCTTTGAACAAGATTAGTGAGAGTTTAAACTTGAAACACGCCCAAAACAACAAGAACAAGCAGTTCCGGTCGCAAGGTTGTTTCTTTTTTTTGTTGTTTAACTATTATTCATGGATTAATTGTTGTTTTATATTATATACATAACATATATTATCGGAAGGCAAGTTATTTTAAGCGTACGGACCTTGTAATCTAGAGTTTTATTAGCAAAAGAGAACGAGTTTTGAGAGTTTAAAGTTACAAAATTAGGTGACAAGTGTAAAATTACTTGATTATAATTTTCGTGATCGAATAACCAAGTGTCTTGTAAGAATGAAATGTCTTGAGGATCATGATCACACGATAAACATTTACGAGCTAAACTGATGTTGTGAATCATGTAACAAACGTGTGCGCGAATTAAATGTATAAATGTGTATAAATAGTGTACATTTCGTATAAAAGTTAGATTCCATTAAAATCAAAGTCTCGGATTTACAACGATTCAAAATGAGATACGATTACAAGGTAATGAATTTCTGAAAATAGAATTACGGAATATTCTTTCTAAAAATGAAAAGCTGCGAAACGTGAGGGCGTTACAATCTCCCCTCCTTTAGGAAATTTCATCCCGAAATTTAGGAAGATGTAACGAACAGATGTGGATACTTAGACTTCATATCACTTTCGAGTTCCCAAGTAAACTCAGTGCCACATTTTCCTTCCCATCGAACCTTCACGACCGGGATTCGACTGCACCCTAATTGCTTGGTCCCTCGATCCATAATCCCAACAGGTTTTTCCACGAAGTGTAAGGTTTCGTTGATTTGAAGATCGAGTCCTTCTTCAACTAGGCATTTCTTGAGATTCGAAACATGAAACATCGGGTGAATGTTGCTGAGTTCTTGAGGTAGATCCAGTCGATACACTACTTTGCCAATCCTTTCGAGAATCTTGAAAGGACCTACAAAGCGAGGTGAGAGTTTTCCTTTCTTACCAAATCGAACCACACCCTTCCAAGGGGATACCTTGAGAATACATTATCACCTATGTTGAATTCCAGCGGCTTGTGTCTTTTTTCAGCATAACTCTTTTGTCGGCTTCTAGCTTTGAGGAGATTATCACGAATTTGCAGGATCTTGTCCGTCGTCTCTTGAATAAGCTCGGGACCGGTGATTTGAGCTTCTCCGATCTCGTTCCAACAGATAGGGGAACGACACTTACGACTATACAATGCTTCAAATGGTGCCATTTGAATACTAGCGTGATAACTATTGTTGTACGAGAATTCTATCAAAGGTAAGTGCGAATCCCAATTGGCACCAAAATCGATTACGCATGTACGAAGCATATCATCTAGAGTTTGGATAGTACGCCCGGTTTGACCGTCAGAATGAGGGTGAAAAGCGGTATTAAGACTGAGGTGAGTACCAAGGGCGGTTTGAAACATTTGCCAAAGGTGGGAGGTAAAACGAGTGTCGCGATCAGAAATGATGTCAGTGGGGATACCATGACGGTAAATGATCTCCTTCAGGTAGACACGAGCCAATTTCTTGACTTTGTAATCTTCACAAATTGGGAGGAAGTGAGCGGATTTAGTCAAACGGTCAATAATAACCCAAATACTATCATAACCAGAAGGAGTGCGAGGAAGTTATAAAGTCCATAGCAATGCTCTCCCATTTCCAGACAGGGATATCTTGTTGTTCGAGTAGGCCAAAGGAGCGTTGATGTTCGGCTTTGACTTTAGAGTACGTAAGACACTTCGAGACGTAGAGAGCGATATCTCTCTTCATGCCAGGCCACCAGTAAGATGTACGAAGGTCGTGGTACATCTTGTCAGCGCCAAGATGAACGGAATATCGAGACTTGTGGGCTTCATCCATCAGAGTGTTTCGGAGGTCGCTACGATCTGGAATCCATATACGATTGAGGTAGTAAAGAATGCCATCGGGCTTAGACTCGATTGGGTTTTTGACACCACACTTCAACTCATTATCGAGGTTACCCTCATTAATGGCTGAGTATTGTACCTCGCAAATCAGCTCAAGAAGTTTTCCCAAAGTTTGGTAGCAACGAATACTCTTAACATGAGTTTTACGACTAAGTGCATCGGCTGCAACATTCGCTTTGTCGGGGTGGTAGCGAATATCGCAGTCGTAGTCGTTTAACAACTCTACCCAACGACATTGACGCATGTGAGTTCCTTTTGATCGAAGATGTGCTGAAGGCTCTTATGGTCGGCGAAGACCACACACTTAGTACCATAAAGGTAGTGTCGCCATACCTTCAATGCAAAAACAACTGCACCAAGTTCAAGGTCGTGTGTAGTGTAGTTCTTCTCATGGATTTTGAGTTGTCTCAAAGCGTAAGCGATAACCTTGTCTCGTTGCATAAGAACACAACCAAGACCTTCATTTGAGGCATCGCAAGACATGACGAAGTCGTCATTTCCATCGGGAAGTGTGAGAGTAGGAGCATTACAAAGCATGTCCTTGAGGGTTTGGAAAGATTCCTCTTGTTCAGGACCCCAAACAAAAGGTTTATCTTTTTGAGTTAAAGACGTAAGAGGAACGACGATCTTGGAAAAGTTCAAAATGAAGTGACGATAGTAACCATCTAAACAAAGAAATGAACGAATTTCAAACGGAGACTTAGGAGCAATCCAATTCTTTACAGCTTCGATTTTCGTAGGATCAATGTGGATACGAAGTTCGTTGATGACATGACCAAGGATTGAACCTCTTTTAGCCAAAATTCACACTTGGAGAATTTGGCTTAAAGACGCTCAGTACGCAAAAGTTGGAGGATAAGACACAAGTGTTGCTCGTGCTCTTCTTGCGTCTTTAAATAGATGAGAATATCATCGATGAAGACAATCACGAAACGGTTGAGGTAAGGTTTGCACACACGATTCATCAAGTCCATGAATACTGCAGGCGCGTTGGTCAAACCAAAAGGCATGACCACGAACTCGTAGTGCTCATAACGTGTACGAAATGCAGTTTTGGGTATATCTTCTTAGAGAACTCGAAGTTGATGATAACCAGGATGGAGATCGATTTTCGCGAAACAGGTTGCGCCTTGAAGTTGATCGAAGAGGTCGTCAATACGTGGAAGGGGATATCGGTTTTTGACTATAAGCTTATTGAGCTCACGATAGTCAATGCACATCCGAAAAGTTCCATCTTTATTCTTGACGAATAGAACGGGAGTGCCCCAAGGAGAAGTACTAGGGCGTATAAAGCTTTATCAAGAAGTTCTTGAAGTTGGCTAGATAGCTCTTGCATCTCTGTGGGTGCTAGACGATATGGAGACTTCGCAACATGGGTTGCGCCAGGGATGAGATCGATGCGAAAGTCAACAGAACGAGAGGAGGAGGACCAGAAAGATAGGCCTGTAAACGAACCGAACGTTCATGAATTGTTCATGAACTTGTTCGGCGAGAAGTTAGCTTATGTTCGTTAATTTTATAAACGAACGAACACGAACAAAAAGATTTGTTCATTTAATTAAATGAACGAACATGAACATACCTTGTGTTCGTTCATTTATGTTCGTGAACGTTCGTTTATGTTCGTAAACATTCGTTTATGTTCATTAAAATTTTAGTAAATACACACATTGTTATATTTATATAAATATTAGGTTTTCTAACTACTTATATAAATATAACTAATTAGTAATTGAGTTTTCTAGTAATAAAAAAATAAAATTTTAAATTTGTTCTTAAATCATAACTTCACTTACTTAATTTTATATAAAAGAAAGCTACTTAATTTTAGTATCTATGAACCCTAATTTAGATGTGTTTATTTGTGTTCACTAATGTTAAATTGTGTTTGTTTATATTTGTTAAATTACGTTCATTTGTGTTCGTTTATATTTGTTCAATCATGTTAATTTATGTTTGTTTATGTTTATTCAAATATGTTTATTTAATTTTTTTTTTATGTTCGTTTATGTTCGTGAACCGTTCATTTAGGCTTTAAACGAACGAACATAAACGAACATGAACATGCCGGATTTTTTAATGAACAAACAGGAACAAAAAATGTGTTCAATTATATGTCCGTGTTCGTGTTTGTGTTCGGTTAAAGTTAAACGAACGAACACAAGCATGCCTACGTTCGTGTTCGTTCGGTTCGTTTACAGGCCTACAGGAAGATCCTCTGGAAGGCGTCAGGGAAATCGCAAACAACAGGAACATCACTTACGCTTGGACCCTTGTCCTTCTTTTCCACGATGTGGGCAAGAAAGGCGAAGTATTCCTTACATAAGTATTTGTTCTCTTGGATAGACGACATAAGCTTGAGACCCTTTGAAGGTTTCTCGCCATAGACGTGTAAGGAGTCACCGTTGGGAAGAGGAAGACGGATGAATTTTCAGAGCAAACGACTTCAGCACGAACTCGCCTAAGCCAATCCATGCCTACTATGATATCGAAGCTACCCATTTTCATGGGTATGAGGTCAATAGAGAACGTATGATCGTTAAGATTCAAGGAACATTTATAAAAGACAAAATCGACAGTGACAGACTTTCTGTTAGCGACTTCGACTACGAATGGTTTGGGCAACTTAGAACGTCTACACTTTAGAAATGGTTCGAACTCAACGGATACAAAACTTTTATCCGAACCAGTGTCAAATAAAAACAAAGCGTAAACATTGTTAACGAGGAACGTACCAGTGACGACATCATTGGCATTCTGAGCCTGGGCTGCTGTAATGACGAATGCTCAACCACGAGCTTGTTGCTGCTCGTGGTTGTTGTTGTTGTTGCGCTGAAGGCAGACATTTGCGAGGTGATTGAGATCCCCGCACTTGAAACAGGCTCGAACTGTGGTTGTTGGTGGTTTGGTTTGGTTTGGTTTGGAGCTGGGTTTTGGGGTGCGGTGATGGTTCGGGCTTGGTTGGCAGGGGTTTGTGGAACGCTTGGACACTGAGGGGCAAAGTGCCAAACCTATTGCAACTGGTGCATAGGTGGCAGGGGGCGTTAACAGGATGGTGGTAAGGGCAGGTGTTACACTTGGGATGCGGTCCAATGTACGCCTTTCTGGTGGATAGGTTGGGGGTTTGGCAGAGTGACTATCGCGCACTTCTAGCTTGAAGCCTTCCGTTTCTTGCCTTTGTTGTTCTTGGTGGGTGGTTTAGATGGCGTAGGCTCAGGGGTGGTATCGGTGGTAGCTTGGTGTGCGTTCTTCGATGGAGCCTTGGTGGAGGCTTCCTGAAAAACGTGGTTGTTGTTAAGCTTGGCGGATAGGTGGAAGGTATCGTCAAGGGTCTTGGGGGAGGCGGCGTCAACGAGGTTCATGAGGTGAAGAGGGAGACAACGAATGTATTTTGCCACAGCCTTCTCGATAGTGTCGACTTGGCTAGGGCAAATTGCGCTGAGCTGGTTGAAACGGGCCGTGAGGCCAGCGTTGTCGTTCCCGACTTGCTTAAGGTTCCAGAACTCGTTTTCGAGCCTCTGACGCTCGTGTGGGGGACAAAACTCTTTCTCCATGAGTTGTCTAAGTTCGGCCCATGGGAGGGCGTGAGGGGCTTCGTTCCCACGCGTGTTACACTCAAAGGTCAAACAATCGAGAGCCCTCGATCGAAAGACGCATGTTGTGTTGATTGTACGCAATTGGTCAAGACAACCACTATGTAGGAACGTTACTTCAATGGCATCGAACCATTGAAGGATCACTGTGGCGTCACCTTCGCTAGTAAAGGGTAAGGAGTTAAATTGTTTAAAGGTGAACGTCGACCTAGGTGTTACCACCTTGGAGTCGACTGAAGCATTGGGGGCTTCGGTGTTGGGAGGTTCGGGTTAGCCTGAATCTTGCTCACTATGTCGGGGAGGATCTTGGCCATTTACTCGGCCATGAACTCCATACAATCCTTCTTTGTCATGGAGTCGGAATTGTTGGAACCCTTCTTGGAGCTCGTAGTGGACTTGGACTTCGACTTCTTGTTGAGGGAGTGACGGAAGGGAGGATCTAAAGATTTCAAAAATAAGAGGAAGGATGAGACTTGATCATAATGTGTTTGTAAAAATCATGTTTTTGCATGTATGTAGCATTTAACACGTATGAGTTGACATAGATTGCATAAGTATAACAAATATTCAAAAGCGCAAATACGTATGATTGCGTAATGGAGTATAAATTTAGTTGGTTCACGAGAATTATTATTGTTTTTTATTGCGAGGGGCGTGCGAATTGTGCAACGGTTTTGAATGAACGATGTAACAAGTATTAAAACACTTAGAAATTGAGATAACATAAAAGAGAGGCTGGAGTGTTTAGGTAGAGAAACGTCGACTATTCCAAAGTGAACCGAAGATCCTTTCGAGTTAGGGAAACATGCTTTGGCCTAATAGGTAAAATACTCTAGTCGAGAAGCGATTAACGGTATTTTACCCTTATAGTTACTACATGTCCCTAGTTGATCGAAAATTCAAGACTTTGTCGAGATCGAAAAATAGAGGAGTGGGACTAGTTAACAAGGTGCGTATTTTACCCCTAACTTGATAACATCGTGCCCTAAATGTGGTTGTTACTTACTAAACGAAGAGCAAATTCCGACTCGTTAGCAAGGTCCACTAGAATATGAAATGGAAGTTTTCCATCAAGATGTGGATATCACTCCTAACTGATGGTGTAACTTCGTGTAAAATCGAGTACGTGGATTGAGAGTGATCACCAAATTGCGGGTTTCACCCCTATTTTGGTGAGATCGTCTTGTTTATAATACGAGTCTTCAAGTCTTCAAGTGTGTATATTGTGTAAATGTATTAGGAAAGACACATGGTATATTTAAGATAAAAGAAATAGAAAGAAGCAAAGTAGGAAGAATTAAGATTTTAAGCATGAATCAAGAATGGTCGAAATTGGGTAATTAAACTATAGACTAGGTCGAACATGGCAATTCTATCTGATTCCCTATAGTTATGGCTCTGATACCAATCTGTCACACCCCAACCGATGGCGGAATCATTAGAATAAGACGAAATAGATTGCTCGAGACATCATAACACTATTGTGACAATATTTAAATTCAAAACCGATTTCATTTCATTCATAATCATAGTCAAAACATTACAAGGAAACAAAATACAACATGGGTAAATTCAAATACAACAAAGTTTGACATAACAAAATAACAAAATCTAGAAATTCTAAATGCGTTCTAGTGTCGTCCCTACTAGATTTCATCATATTCAACATCATCAACCTGCAACATGTTTAAAAGTATAGTTCAACACAAAAGCATTGGCGAGTACACATTTTTAATATAGCATAAGTATGTAAAAGCGTTTAAACAATTCCACATGGCAAATTAATATACTAGATTAATCTAAACATAGCATGCGATTATACAAGTCAATCCTCTAGTGTCAACACAATAATAGAATACTTAACATGACCACAAGAATACGGGCAGTGCGTTACTCCTACAACGCTATACATGTTAAGGGGAGGCTCGTACGAAGTTAATAACAAATTGCATCACATAAGAATGTTCCAAGTATACAAATTACGTATTATGTATCTTAGCATGTATGATGGATTGTTTTGTGTTTGCATAAAGTTTAAGTGTGAGTTGTGTAATTTAATAGGTAAACATGTTGCACCCAAAAGTGTAAAGCGTAAAAATGGTGTTCGAGTGTACTCACGGTTTTGCAAAGCTTCTTTTGTTAAATCCCCTGAAGAGTTTCGTTGTTTGGAGGACGGAACACCGAGTTATCCTACACAAGGAAACGTAGGTGTGTGAATATTGGAATGATAATGGGGGACTTGGATTAGGAGCTTAAAGTATGTAAAAAGTATGTATTCAAGATAGTAATTATCTAGACGTCAACTCTCGCTTTGACACTATAAATCCCATAAAGGTGATTGTGGTTTCATGGGTCATGCCCATTAGAATCGCAACGAGAAGGTTAAGCCTTAGATAATATAACCTAATGTTGTGACAAATAACCATATGATCATTGTCAAAAGTTCGGTTATGTATAAGTCTATTTACGTATATATTATATAATATATAATAAGTCCATCATATATGTCATAGATTATCATAGAAGTCATGCATGGAGGTAGGATGATGAGTATCCATTAAACCTCATTATATGATTCACCAATACACAAACCGTCACAAGGAAATTCGGATGGTCATGAATTAAAATGAAAATGTACAAGTAATCATTATACCAAGTAGCCAAGTAATCTTCAACCCGGGTGAGCCAACATCGACATAGAAAGAATTAACTAAGTTTCGAAGGCTAGACGGGGTCGTGTAAATTTTAGGTGTGACATCCCGGTTTTTCGGATAACTTAAACGCAATACTTGTCGAGTGAAATTATATGCTATGTATTAAACATGTACGAGTTAATGAATACGTGATGTGTGATTACGTGAATTGTTTTAGTTACAAAATATATGTATATATAATAAATATGTACACGAACCGAACCGCGACACAAACACAAACTGAACTCCTTGTGACTCTAGGAAACCTTAAACCCAAGTCTTCCGCCGCGAGATTTAGACCTTAAACCTTAAGCCATTCTCGGCCAAGTGCAAACCAAACCAACCCAAACATATCTCGGCCGCAAGATCAAACCCAAACCGACCCACCCTAGTTCCTCGGCCACGAATTCAAATCCAAACCGTAACCCTATCTCTCCTTGCGCTATATATACACACACCCATGCATGCTTTTTCACAACTCCAAAACCCTAACAAGCAAAACAACCGTCGGCTGCCTTACTCTTGCTTTCCTCTCGGTCGCAGCAGCAGCAGCCCTCGCCATCTTCATCTCCCGATCGCGAACAGCCGATCCTTCATCCCTTCAATCGCAAGCAGCCCATCTCTTCCACTTGTTCACTTCCTCAATCACAAAACAGCCTACTACTTCTTCTCAGCCGCGAATAACCTCCTTTCTCGGTCACGGATCTTCTCGGTTGCAAGCAATCTTTGATCACCGGTCCCTTATCTTACTCACGGTTCGTTTACCTTGTCATTTAAAGATTAGAATTTGTCATATGCTACAAGATAATGTTCGGATATATGTGCTTGAATGATTAATTGGCTTGTTTTCGGATTATATGTGTTTGAAAGTAAGCGGCTGAATTATCATTGTTTACATGAATGATTGTTTGCGGAACTTGTAAGTTTGCGAGTATGTTTGTTTATAAAAACTAGAGATGTTGGTTAGGGTTTGCATGGATAGGTTATATGTATTGATCTATGATTAGGAAACCGGTTCTTGCTCGCCTAGGTTGATCATAGGAACGGTTTATGCAAGTTATGGTAATAATATGCTGAAAACAGTTTGCTGAGTAATAGTTACAGTCGACTTCATCTGGCTGTAACTTGGTCATTAGTTGTCGAAAAACGGATTTTCTGATGTCTAGAACGTAGAGATTTGAATAACGAATCTAATGGCGCTGGATTCATAATTTTCTGAAGTCGTTTGATATTTTTAAAGGGCCAAATAAGTTCAGTAACTAAAGCTGTGAAAATCCTGAAATTTTGTTTGTCGTTTATCGAGTTGGATTTTAAAATCAGTAGGGAGTTGGGTCATGAATTTTGTACAGCAACTAGGTATGAAAATTTCCGGGCAACTCCAACTGGAATTTTGTTAATTGGACGACCGGTGATTTTTAAATAAATTCTTCCGTGGCTGCAGTCAGAAAGTTATAAATCTGACTGCAGCCTAGTATATTAATATTTATGGTTAAATGGTAAAGATTTAGGACTTGGAAAATTTATACAAATTTCTACAGTATAAATGTCACCTACTGTTAAAATATTGGAATTTTTGGAACGTTGGAACTATTTTATAAAAATCGTAGAAAACAGCTGAATTATGAGTATTAAGCTGAAAATTGATAACTTGTGATTGTGTGCACCAAGGTGTTGCATGGATTGGATTATGTTCATGATAAACTGTTTTGATTACTGTGTTCACATGAGTATACTGGCATGCATGTTTGAGTGTTAGATATGTTGTTTGTGTGTATCACTTTGTGCGTAAATTAAGTGTAGAATTTGTATTGGTGTGATCACACACTGACTTGAAATCAATTGGTTTGTTAGGACGCGATTAGCGGTCCCATCCTTTACAACTTCTTTGCTACACTAACCGAGCAAATAAATGTGAGTTCACGGCCCCTAACTTTATCGGGTTTTTAAACAACAGGGGGAGAAACATGTATACACTCTTCAAACTCAATCTCTTTACGTTATACGAATTTAACGTCACATAACTATTCGGTAACTAAGTTAATGTTAATGTAATGTTATGGTCACTAAGCAGCTTTATCACTTAAGTCCTCGTCAATCTCTCGGATCGTTAGTATTGGGTTTAATAGCGGGGGAGTTATAAGTAGTACTACTGGGCCCGACAAGCCCCATCCGAGCTAGTCGCGCTAGCCGACCGGGTATGGTCAACGGGTGAATAATTCGGCCTAACTTCGCCATGGTCAGTGATAGGCCTGGCAACACGGAGGCACAACAGTCAGCTTCGATCGCGAACACTTACTTGACATAACTTTAGGCTAGCTACCTATATATGTTAACATTGAACTTAATTACGAAACAACTATATTATCCCGGGTTGAGGATAATGGAAACAACAACTTATTATTCCTGGATGGAATAATGGAAACAACAACTATATTATCCTGGGTTGAGGATAATGGAAGCAACAACTTATTATTCCGGGATTGGAATAATGGAACCAACACGTTATCCCGGGTTAGGGATAACGGGGAAAACAAACTATAACCGAACAAACGAATTTATGAAAACCTGTGAACTCACTCATCTTTAATGTTGACACTTGTTTCTTTACATGTTTCTCAGGACGCTAGGAGCTCTAGGTGCACGCACATGCATTGAACAAGATATCTTTTATCGAGTCTTATTTATAAATATTGTTTTGGGGTTTTTCATTTGTTTTGGCGTTTGTGTTGGCGCCCGCTTCACTACTTATTTATGCTTCCGCTCAACTTTAAAAACTGATGCTTCCGCTAAATATTGGTAACTAATCAAGACAATATAAAATCTACGACAAATGATTTTTGAAAACGTATTATCAAATCATATAGAGTCGTTCGACGTACTAGTGTTTCAGATTTTGGTTTGTTCACACGCCTCGCGGTAAAACTCCGCAAGTGGAAATTGAGGGTGTGACAGATTGGTATCAGAGCCTCTAGCTATAGAGTACCTGGTTTGCATTAGAAGTAGACCTAAACTATAGCTGATTACACGACACTAGACTTAGTTTGGCACCGAACTGTTATATCTTGTTATGTGATGTACCACAACTATGTTATGTGAAATATGAATGCATAATTGAAACGAATGCAACTCGTAACTAACTACACAACCTAAAGGCAATGTCATCATCATCCTCATCATCATCCGACAAACTTACGCAACCAAGGGCGCCAGGAAAGGCACCTATGGTGGAACCCTTACCATCTTATGGCGTGGAGACACGCTCAGCTGCTAGGAAAAGACTCGCTCTAGGGGAGGAGGAGTCCTCACACCCGACCATCGCTGTGACGGTCGAACCGGTTAACTCGTTAGAAGTAGGGAACGACCTACTTAGAGATATGATAAGAACGCAACAAGAACAACTAGAAAGAATGCATGAAACCATCCTAGCACAGGGATGGATGATACGACAATTGACAGGTAAAACTGGATTGCTCGAGGAAGAGCAACATACGAGTAAGATAGCTCGTAACACTTTAGCCAGAGATCTTCGTGCTGAGCAGCTGAGGGCTGACTGGCAAGAAGATAGAGTTCTTGAGTCTAGCTGGAGAATTCAAGAACTAGAACAGAATCAGGCACCTGTACCAGTACCCGCACCAGCACCGGCCCCTCCAATGCCGGTAGAGGATCCAGAGGAGGATCCAGAGGAGGAAGACCCAGCTGTAGAAGCTGGAAACGCCGCGGGGGATGACGACAACGATAGCGATTTGGGGGATGGAGACGTAGAAGACTGACACGTCTTGCTTATTTTATTTACTTTCCTTCAGTCTATTTATTTTCTACTTAGATCTAAAATGGCAACTGGACGTCGCGGAAATCTCAACATGACGCCTTAAGAATTAGCCGCAATGATCCAAGAACACGTGAACGCAGCTTTAGCGGGTGTTCAGAACCAACCGGCAGCAGGAGGGGGCTTTAACCCCTACAAGATGTTCCTTGACGCGAAACCAAGCAAATTCTCGGGGGCGGAAGGACCCATTGGACTGGTCCGCTGGATCGAAAAATCTGAATCCGTTTTTGAAATGTGCAACTGTCTAGAGGCCAACAAGGTCAAGTACGCAGCCTCAACACCGGAAGATGGGGCACTGACATGGTGGAATGCACAGGTCCAAACGCGTGGACTTATTGCTGCCAATGCAATGGCCTGGGCCGAGTTCAAGGCCCTAATCAAAGAGGAGTACTGTCCACGAGATAGAGTGCAACAGTTGGAGCAAGCCTTATGGAACCACAGGATGATGGGATCTGAAATTGAAGCTTACACCGCAAAACACCATGACTTGGTATTTCTGTGTCCCGAATTGGCCAACACTGTGGAGAAAAGACTCGAGTTCTATCTTGGGGGTCTGGTTCCGGAAATTCAGGGTATGGTAATGGCTAGTAACCCTGTAACTGAACATCAAGCAATCCGATTGGCTCACAAACTCACCGATAAGGCGGTGGAACAAAAGAAGCTGCCAGCACGAGGTACAACTGAAGTTGCCCCGGATAACAAAAGAAAGTTTGAAGACTCGTCTGCTCGACAGTCTTCGTCATCCCAGCCACAGCAGGGGAACCAGAAACGGTTCAATCATTACAACAGCCACCGGGGTCACCAAAATCAGCCCGTCAACAACAACAACAACAACCAGAACGCAAGCGGCTATGCAGGTCGAAAGCCGCAGTGCAACCGCTGTAATCTCCATCATAACGGCCCTTGTGCCGGAAATCGCTGCCAACGATGTGGCAAGGTGGGACATGCGGCAAATGATTGTCGTGGGGAAATCATGTCCCGACAAAATCAAAATCAACCCCAGGGTCAGCAGCAGGATATTAACGGGGATGCTATCAGTGTGGTAGTACTGCTCATTTCAGAAGAGACTGCCCACAGTTGCGTAACAACAACAATAATGGTGGAAACAACCACAACCACAATAACCACAACAACAATAATAACAACAACAATAATGGGAACGGTGGCACAGGAGGTGCCAAAGGTCGCGCATTTACATTGGGCCGCGGGGAGGCCAGAAATGACTCGAACGTGGTCACCGGTAAGTTTCCCCTTAATGAACATTTTGCTACTGTGCTTTTTGATACGGGTGCGGATAGGAGCTTTATATCTGAGTCTTTTAGGAAGAACCTAAATCTCACGCTTAAACCATTAGAGACCCCTTATGTTATAGAATTAGCCGATGGTAAATTTGTAGATGTGACCCAAATAGTATCCGGCTGTCAACTCAAACTCGCGGGCCACACCTTTACCATTGATCTGATGACAACTACTCTGGGTAGTTTTAACGTGGTAGTTGGAATGGACTGGCTATCCGACGTCTGGGCTGAAGTTCTCTGCTTCGAAAAATCTATCCGTATTCCGCTCTCGAACGACGAAATCTTGAAGGTACAAGGCGATAAGGCAAGCGCCGTCACCAACATCATCTCTTACATGCAAGTGCAGAAGTATCTTCGGAGGAAGAACTCCTTTGCTTTACTCGCACTGATTACTGAACAGCCTAAGGACGAGAAACGTATAGAAGACATCCCTGTCGTCCGTGATTTTTCCGATGTATTCCCAGAAGAACTACCTGGTCTTCCACCCCATCGACAATTGGAGTTTGAAATCGAATTGGCGAATAATGCAACTCCTATCGCCAAGGCTCCATACCGCCTAGCTCCAGCCGAGCTGCAGGAGCTGTCTACCCAACTTCAGGAGCTATTAGAAAAAGGGATTTATCCGACCAAGCGCTTCGCCATGGGGAGCTCCAGTCCTGTTTGTCAAAAAGAAGGACGGGACCTTCCGCATGTGCATCGACTACAGGGAACTCGACAAGGTTACTGTCAAGAACCGATACCCGTTACCTCGCATCGACGATCTTTTCAACCAACTTCAAAGGTCAAGCTACTACTCCAAGATTGACCTACGGTCCGGTTACCATCAGCTACGCGTCAGGGAGGAAGATATCGCCAAGACGGCATTTCGTACTAGGTATGGCCATTATGAGTTCTTGGTCATGCCCTTCGGTCTCACCAACGCACCCGCGGTGTTCATGGACCTCATGAACCGCGTGTGTAAACCATACCTCGACAAATTTGTCATTGTGTTCATCGATGACATACTCATCTACTCCAAAAGTGAAGAAGAACATGCTGAACATCTACGATTACTGCTAGGATTACTCCAACAGGAAAAGTTATATGCCAAGCTTTCGAAGTGTGATTTCTGGATTCGGGAAGTTCAGTTTCTCGGGCATATCGTGAATGAAAAGGGTATCCACGTAGACCCTGCCAAGATTGAAGCCATCAAAAACTGGGAAGCACCCAAGACACCGACAGAGATCCGCCAATTTTTGGGATTGGCCAGTTACTACAGACGTTTCATCGAGGGATTTTCAAAGATCGCACAACCGCTTACTACCCTCACCCAGAAAGGTATCAAGTATACTTGGGGTGACAAGCAAGAAGCAGCATTTCAATTGCTGAAACAGAAACTTTGCAGTGCACCCATCCTGTCCTTGCTGGAAGGGACATATGACTTTGTAGTATATTGTGATGCTTCCATTCAGGGATTGGGATGCGTACTCATGCAACGCGATAAGGTCATCGCGTATGCGTCGCGACAACTGAAGGTTCACGAGAAAAACTACACGACGCATGACCTGGAATTGGGAGCAGTAGTGTTTGCGCTTAAGATTTGGAGACACTACCTCTATGGAACGAAGTGCACAATCTTTACGGACCACAAGAGCCTCCAACACATCTTTGATCAGAAGGAGTTGAACATGCGACAGCGTCGCTGGGTCGAACTCTTGAACGATTATGAGTGTGCCATTCGGTATCACCCGGGTAAAGCTAACGTGGTAGCTGATGCCCTCAGTAGGAAGGAACACTTGAAACCTCGTCGTGTACGAGCATTACAACTCATATTCATTCGGGGCTACCCGAATAAATACGCGACGCCCAGTTAGAAGCAGTTAAGGAGGAAAACATCAAGGCCGAATCGGTGGGAAAAATGGAACGCGATTGGGAAGTAAAACCCAATGGAGCCCGGTATTTCATGAATCGCATATGGGTACCTCTCTACGGAAACCTCAGAGAGCTAGTCATGGACGAAGCTCGCAAATCCCGATACTCTGTCCATCCTGGTTCGGATAAGATGTATCAAGACCTTAAAGCTGCGTATTGGTGGCCCAACATGAAAGTTGATATAGCCACCTACGTGAGTAAGTGTTTGACTTGTGCAAAAGTCAAGGTAGAGTATCAAAAGCCATCGGGGCTACTCCAACAACCTGAGATCCCAGTGTGGAAATGGGATCAGATCTCGATGGACTTCATCACTAAACTCCCGCGAACTTTGGGTGGTTGCGATACCATCTAGGTGATTGTGGATCGTTTAACTAAGTCCGCACACTTCCTAGCTATTAAAGAAACAGATAAGATGGAGAAGTTGACTCGCATCTACATTAAGGAAGTAGTTTCTCGGCACGGAGTGCCAACGTCCATCATCTCAGACAGAGATGCTCGCTTCACGTCAAACTTCTGGCAGTCACTCCAGAAAGCGTTGGGAACACGCTTGGATATGAGCAAAGCCTATCACCCCCAGACTGATGGTCAAAGTGAAAGGACCATACAAACCTTGGAAGACATGCTTAGGGCATGCGTCATAGACTTCGGAAATAGTTGGGAAATCCACCTGCCTCTAGTAGAATTCTCATATAACAACAGCTATCATACGAGTATTTCGGCAGCACCGTTTGAGGCATTATATGGTCGTAAATGTAGATCACTGGTCTGCTGGGCAGAAGTCGGTGACAGTCAACTCACAGGCCCTGAGTTAATACTTGAGGCTACTGAAAAGATTGTACAAATCAAAAACCGCATGGCGGCGGCACGAGACCGACAGAAAAGCTACGGTGATCAACGACGCAAACCGCTCGAATTTCAAATAGGCGACCGCGTCCTACTGAAGGTGTCACCCTGGAAGGGTGTAATCCGCTTCGGAAAACGGGGCAAACTAAACCCACGGTACGTAGGTCCGTTTGTGATCTTGAAACGTATTGGACCCGTAGCTTATCAATTAGATCTTCCTGCCGAACTCAGTGGAGTTCACAACGTGTTTCACGTGTCAAATCTGAAGAAGTGTCTATCAGATGAAACCCTAGTCATTCCATTGGATGAGATCCAAGTGGATGAACAACTGCACTTTGTGGAACAGCCTATCGAGATCATGGATCGTGAGATCAAGACTCGAAGGCATAGCAAGATTCCGATTGTTAAGGTTCGTTGGGACTCTAAGCGTGGACCGGAGTTCACGTGGGAAAGAGAGGACCAAATGAAAAGCAAATACCCACAGCTCTTCGCAATTGAGCAGCAAACTAACGGTACCAGTAACTAAATTTTCGGGACGAAAATTCTTTCAACATGGGGATGATGTGACAACCTGGAAATTTCTCATACTTTTGCGTACTATTGTTAACTAAGTCCTTGTGCATGGCACTTGAGAATCTTTGTGCATGGCACTTGGGAACTTCTTGTAACTCCGCGTACTATCATAAACGAACTAACTCTTTGTGCGTGGCACTCTAAACATATACGCTACATTCTAAACCGCGTTTACTCAATTTTCGGGACGAAAATTCTTTCAACATGGGGATAATGTGACATCCCGGTTTTTAGGATAACTTAAACGCAATACTTGTCGAGTGAAATTATATGCTATGTATTAAACATGTACGAGTTAAAGAATACGTGATGTGTGATTACGTGAATTGTTTTAGTTACAAAATATATGTATATATAATAAATATGTACACGAACCGAACCGCGACACAAACACAAACCGAACTCCTTGTGACTCTAGGAAACCTTAAACCCAAGTCTTCGGCCGCGAGATTTAGACCTTAAACCTTAAGCCATTCTCGGCCAAGTGCAAACCAAACCAACCCAAACATATCTCGGCCGCAAGATCAAACCCAAACCGACCCACCCTAGTTCCTCGGCCACGAATTCAAATCCAAACCGTAACCCTATCTCTCCTTGCGTTATATATACACACACCCATGCATGCTTTTTCACAACTCCAAAACCCTAACAAGCAAAACAGCCGTCGGCTGCCTTACTCTTGCTTTCCTCTCGGTCGCAGCAGCAGCAGCCCTCGCCATCTTCATCTCCCGATCGCGAACAGCCGATCCTTCATCCCTTCAATCGCAAGCAGCCCATCTCTTCCACTTGTTCACTTCCTCAATCACAAAACAGCCTACTACTTCTTCTCAGCCGCGAATAACCACCTTTCTCGGTCACGGATCTTCTCGGTTGCAAGCAATCTTTGATCACCGGTCCCTTATCTTACTCACGGTTCGTTTACCTTGTCATTTAAAGATTAGAATTTGTCATATGCTACAAGATAATGTTCGGATATATGTGCTTGAATGATTAATTGGCTTGTTTTCGGATTATATGTGTTTGAAAGTAAGCGGCTGAATTATCATTGTTTACATGAATGATTGTTTGCGGAACTTGTAAGTTTGCGAGTATGTTTGTTTATAAAAACTAGAGATGTTGGTTAGGGTTTGCATGGATAGGTTATATGTATTGATCTATGATTAGGAAACCGGTTCTTGCTCGCCTAGGTTGATCATAGGAACGGTTTATGCAAGTTATGGTAATAATATGCTGAAAACAGTTTGCTGAGTAATAGTTACAGTCGACTTCATCTGGCTGTAACTTGGTCATTAGTTGTCGAAAAAACGGATTTTCTGATGTCTAGAACGTAGAGATTTGAATAACGAATCTAATGGCGCTGGATTCATAATTTTCTGAAGTCGTTTGATATTTTTAAAGGGCCAAATAAGTTCAATAACTAAAGCTGTGAAAATCCTGAAATTTTGTTAGTCGTTTATCGAGTTGGATTTTAAAATCAGTAGGGAGTTGAGTCATGAATTTTGTACAGCAACTAGGTATGAAAATTTCCGGGCAACTCCAACTGGAATTTTGTTAATTGGACGATCGGTATTTTTAAATAAATTCTTCCGTGGACTGCAGTCAGAAAGTTATAAATCTGACTGCAGCCTAGTATATTAATATTTATGGTTAAATGGTAAAGATTTAGGACTTGGAAAATTTATATAAATTTCTACAGTATAAATTTCACCTACTGTGAAAATATTGGAATTTTTGGAACGTTGGAACTATTTTATAAAAATAGTAGAAAACAGCTGAATTATGAGTATTAAGCTGAAAATTGATAACTTGTGATTGTGTGCACCAAGGTGTTGCATGGATTGGATTATGTTCATGATAAACTGTTTTGATTACTGTGTTCACATGAGTATACTGGCATGCATGTTTGAGTGTTAGATATGTTGTTTGTGTGTATCACTTTGTGCGTAAATTAAGTGTAGAATTTGTATTGGTGTGATCACACACTGACTTGAAATCAATTGGTTTGTTAGGACGCGATTAGCGGTCCCATCCTTTACAACTTCTTTGCTACACTAACCGAGCAAATAAAGGTGAGTTCACGGCCCCTAACTTTATCGGGTTTTTAAACAACAGGGGGAGAAACATGTATACACTCTTCAAACTCAATCTCTTTACGTTATATGAATTTAACGTCACATAACTATTCGGTAACTAAGTTAATGTTAATGTAATGTTATGGTCACTAAGCAGCTTTATCACTTAAGTCCTCGTCAATCTCTCGGATCGTTAGTATTGGGTTTAATAGCGGGGGAGTTATAAGTAGTACTACTGGGCCCGACAAGCCCCATCCGAGCTAGTCGCGCTAGCCGACCGGGTATGGTCAACGGGTGAATAATTCGGCCTAACTTCGCCATGGTCAGTGATAGGCCTGGCAACACGGAGGCACAACAGTCAGCTTCGATCGCGAACACTTACATGACATAACTTTAGGCTAGCTACCTATATATGTTAACATTGAACTTAATTACGAAACAACTATATTATCCCGGGTTGAGGATAATGGAAACAACAACTTATTATTCCTGGATGGAATAATGGAAACAACAACTATATTATCCTGGGTTGAGGATAATGGAAGCAACAACTTATTATTCCGGGATTGGAATAATGGAACCAACACGTTATCCCGGGTTAGGGATAACGGGGAAAACAAACTATAACCGAACAAACGAATTTATGAAAACCTGTGAACTCACTCATCTTTAATGTTGACACTTGTTTCTTTACATGTTTCTCAGGACGCTAGGAGCTCTAGGTGCACGCACATGCATTGAACAAGACATCTTTTATCGAGTCTTATTTATAAATATTGTTTTGGGGTTTTTCATTTGTTTTGGCGTTTGTGTTGGCGCCCGCTTCACTACTTATTTATGCTTCCGCTCACCTTTAAAAACTGATGCTTCCGCTAAATATTGGTAACTAATCAAGACAATATAAAATCTACGACAAATGATTTTTGAAAACGTATTATCAAATCATATAGAGTCGTTCGACGTACTAGTGTTTCAGATTCTGGTTTGTTCACACGCCTCGCGGTAAAACTCTGCAAGTGGAAATTGAGGGTGTGACATTAGGCTAGCAAACTACTTGGGATAGTGATAGGGAAAACATCAAGTGAGGTGGTGGATTGAAGGTAGGATAGCCAAGGCTTCCAAGTAATCACACCTTCACCAAAACACAAGACTTGTCAAGCTTGGATGATTTCAACACTTGTGGGTTAAAACCCTTACATAATAAAAAAGTTTAGAGGTATTTTACACCTCCTAATTTGTATGAAAAAACATTGGCTTAGCTCTCTAATAATGGACTTGATTAGGGGCACAAGTTGCACAAGTTTGTCTAGAAAAAGCATGTTTAAATAAAGTTTACAAGTTCATCTTCCAAAACTGAAAGTTTAGCCTTAAAAATGGTATTGTTCTACTTTGGTTTTCCATGGAAAACCTATTGTAACATCCCTAGAGGCATTACAAACATTGTTGAGGAAGAAGAAGTGAAGAAAACATGAAAATAATGAAGTTATAAAAAGATAAAATTAAGCAGAAAGTTTATGCACTTTGGACCTCAAAATTGGTGATGTTTCACCTTAGTTTGCCCAAGCAAACTTGTGAAACCTTTCTAGAGGATATCCAAGTGTTGTTGAAGAAAGAAAAAGAAGAAATTAGAAGGAGAAGTGAGTTAAAGCTCACTTTTTATGGCTGACACTTTCTGAAGTGTTGCTGAAATACTCATATGAGTTTGGGAGTGTTTTAGTGAGATTAGAGGGTTGTAAAAGTGGGAGTGTGGCTGGAAATAAGGTGGTACTTATAGGAAAGGATTGGGGTTTAAGTGGGTTGGGCTTTGAACAAGATTAGTGAGAGTATAAACTTGAAACAAGCCCAAAACAACAAGAACAAGCAGTCCCGGTCGCAAGGCAGTTTCTTTTTTTTTTTTGTTTAATTATTATTTATGGATTAATTGTTGTTTTATATTATATACATAGCTTATATTATCGAAAGGAAAGTTATTTTAAGCGTAAGGACCTTGTAATCTAGAGTTTTATTAGCGAAAGAAAACGAGTTTTGAGAGTTTAAAGTTACAAAATTAGGTGACAAGTTTAAATTACTTGATTATAATTTTCGTGATCGAATAACCAAGTGTCTTGTAAGAATAAAATGTCTTGAGGATCATGATCACACGATAAACATTTACAAGCTAAACTCATGTTTTGAATTATGTAACAAACGTTTGCGCAAATTAAATGTATAAATGTGTATAAATAGTGTACATTTCGTATAAAAGATAGATTCCATTAGAATCAAAATCTTGGATTTACAACGATTCGAAATAAGATACGATTACAAGGTAATGAATTTCCAAAAATAGAATTACGAAACATTCTTTCTAAAAATGAAAAGCTGCGCAACATGAGGCGTTACATTATCAGTCCTTTGGTACCATAATGTACTACCGGTCGGCTCTGGCCTAAGTTAATGAGTGTGTCATTGTCAAGTTTCGATGCACCATCAAGTTCCATACCCACTTAAAATCATTTGGTATATATAAACCATATATATTGTTTTGAAATCCTGAAAATAGTAATAGGCACATATGAATAACCTCAAAACATTTGAAAAAAAATTAAAAGAGGGGAACTATGTACTCACCTTGATGTCCTAGCCATGCGTTTTTGTTTTCTTGAGGTTTCATATGTTCATGAGTAGTTCCTAATAACGAGAATTATGTGTTATAGTTTTGCTGCGATGATGCTTGTGACAGAGTATAGGTTAAAGGAACATTGTAAATTTGAAAATGTTAAGATTTTTAGAAAATGTGAGTTTTGACAGCCTTCTATGTTGTCTTTGTAAAATATTTTAAAAACAATAAACATTGTCGAAGAATTATAAAATTTTCCAGCTTACTAGTACAAAGTGTGCCATACAACTTTTCTTTAGAAACTTTTTATGTTTGGAACCTGGAAAGTGGTCAAAACTATTGATCTTTACAAATTGTCCAGTTTTAACCTTCGGTTTGGTTTTAGACATTTGAGGGTCCAAACAGAGGTGTTTGTTGATGTATCATATATTGTGGAAAAAGTATTTCCATGAACTTAATCAAAATGTAAAGTTTACTATGTTTGGTTAAGTTTTGGCCAAGTTATGTTTGATTAAAGTAACAACACAGAATCTATGCAAACAAGGAGTTTTCGTTGAAAATTGATTAATTGCGCAAGACTTTAAGTTTTAATACTTAAAGTGTCTAATAATATAATAAAAACTGATTTGGTGTCAAAACTTTAAGTTTTAATACTTAAAGTGTTCCTCCTACTAAACGTGATGATTAGAGGCTTGTTTAAACCTAACATTCTGATTGGAAAAAGTTTCGAAGTGTTTTGACTCGTTATGGCTAAATTACGCTAATTAACTAGCCGTATGCGCAAACACGGGTCCGGATGATCGGATGGGTCTTATGACAAGTTTGGTATGTCAAAACAAGTTTCGCTCTAAACTAGAAATGATGAGTTAGACATGTTAAAACATGTATAATAATGTTATAAAAACTGATTTGGTGTCAAAACAATCGTCGTAAAATGCATTTTTATGCGTTGTTTTTATTCCATAAAACTTTGATTTGTCATTTCGCCTACTAAACGTGATGATCATAGGTTGTCATCACAAGAGATTAACACCTTCATTATTACGATCACGTAGCAAAGTTCAATTTGAACTTTGACTTGACCAAAATGGTCAGAACCGAAAGTGAAAGAAAAAGTCAATTTGCTTAACTTTTTGCTCATAACTACCTATTTAATGAAACCGACTAGGAGAAACACTTACAAGTGTTTGAGAGGGAAGCTTAGAACTCAGAGAAGGCGTCCTCAATTACGAAAGCTAGCTCCAAGAGAGTTTTGGAGAGAATTAATGAAGGTGTGGAGAAAATTATGAAAGATCATAGCTATTTATAGTAATCTTGGATGAAGGAAATGATACCAAGTGTATAATGAGGTGTCAAGAATGTTTCTTAGTGTCTAGACAAGTGTCAAGACCAGAATTAATGTGGCAAAGTCGTGTATAGGTGTCAAACTTGGAGAACAAGGTTGTTTCTAAGAACATTTTGCACATTGGGGATGCCTTACGAACCATAAGGGTTTAGGACTTGCGGTCCTTAAGGACCTCTGGCGCGCAGAACCATTTTAAACCCCTTGTGGACCGTAAGCCTTAGGGCTTGTGGTCCGTAAGGGACCGACTGAAATTGAATTTTGTGTTTTAGACAGTTTTGACCCCTGGACTAGGGCTGTTCAAAAAACTCGCGGCTCGCAGTTCGCTCGAAAAAAGTTCGAAAAAAGCTCGTCTTGAAATGGGCTCGGTTTAAAGCGAGCCGGCTCGGCTCGGCTCGATTCTAAACGAGCCGAGCCCGAGCCAAGGTAGGTTCGGTTCGTGGCTCGCTCGTTATCGGGCTCGTTGGCTCGCTCGTTTGGCTCGTTATTATATTATATTATATTATTATTATATATATATTATATTATATATAGTTTATAAAAAATCCTAATACATTTCTGTCGAAAGAAAAGATTCATAATGCAATTTTCTGTAAATATGACGTATATGTTTAATTGTTATCTAAAGAAACAACAATAATAATATCTGTTCCTTTTTTCTAGTTTTCAATGAACAACATCTCCAAAGAAACAACAATAAAATAGAGTTAAATGCTTGGTCCCTATGGTTTGTAAAAATTGCAGACTTGGTCCTAGTGGTTTACTAATTACATGCGTGGTACCAAAACTTGTCAAAAATGATCTCGCTTGGTCTCCAGCCCTAACATCAGTTAAATATATCTGTTAAAACACTCCATGTGCTTGGCACATGAGGGTAATTTGGTCATTTCAGTCCAGCCCATTAGCAAAAAGAGTTTATACCACCCCACCCCCTTCTTCTTCCCTAAACCACCACCACCCCCTTCTTCTTCCCCAAACCACCATCTCATTTCCTCTACCGAATACCCACTCACCAGTGCCATTTGCTGTCGGAAAAACGATCCCACCACCACACCACCGCAATCACCACCGTCATCAGCCTTAACAGTAACAATATCATGATTTCCGGACACCAGAACATTTTAGCCATGTTACCGAAATTCATCCCCATCGAGAGGTTACGATCGCACCGGTAGTCCTCGAAACCCTCAGATATGAGAAGAAGCGATACCAGTGCCACGTGGCTTGAATCCATGGCTTGCAGTGAGAATCCGGTGGCTGAACAGTCGAGGTTAGCGCCGTTCACCAGAACCTTTATGGATTCCATCACCTTTATTAACAAGCTTCCCTGCACTAGCCTGAGTTCCTAACATTTTGTGTGTGTGTGATTGTAGAGAGAGAGAGAGTAGAAAGAGGTGCCGACTGTATTGTGGGAAGAGTGGAGGAGTGGGGGTAGAAGACGATGGAATTTTGGCGGGAAAGAGAAGGGGTGGGGCGGTATAAGTATTTAACTCTTTTTTAATGGGCTAAACTGAAATGACCAAATTACCCTCATGTGCCAAGCACATGGGGTGTTTTAACAGAGATATTTAACTGATGTTAGGACTGGGGATCAAGCGAGTTCATTTTTGACAAGTTTTGGTACCACACATGTAATTAGTAAACCATTAGGACCAAGTCTGCAATTTTTGCAAACCATAGGAACCAACCAAACATTTAACTCAATAAAATATGTTCCTTGTTTTCAGTTTTCAATGGACAATATCAAAAGACTTCAAGACTCTCCCGCTCGATCACCGATTGACGACTCGCCTCCCCTGTTTCCTTTTCATCTTCAACCTTTAATCTCTTATTTGCCAATTATATATATTCTTTTAACTCGTTTACCCTAACTACATCTTAATACGCAGAGGCTTCGATTGGTAACCTGGTGTGGTGTTGTTGCTTCACTAATCAAATATTCTAGTTCACTATTTGCTTCTCCTTCAATCTTCCTCTTCTCAGAACAAGGTAACCAATTTTAGTTCAGTATTTCCTAAGTTTATATTATTTTTTTGTGATTACTTACTTCTGTTGGTGGATCAGAGGTTAAAGGTATGTTATTATAATTTAGTGGTGTATATTGATAATTTAGTGGATCAGAGGTTAAAAGGTTAAAGGTATGAAATACCTAGCATTGAAATTATCCTAGTAAAAAGCTTTATGATAAAAGGATACTCTATTTACCCCAAAAATTGCAATGTTTGGCTTATAGGGTTACCTGACATTTGACTATAACTGATATAAAAGTGATTTGTTATTGTGTTCTTATATGTAGGAACCAAGATGTCTTCTAACAAAGAATTTAATTCTGGAGCCAGTACCCCAAATAGCGATCCCGTTGAGTTAAGTGACGAAGACAGTGTCGATTGCACTATGAGGGAATGTTTTTTCATGTGAGGTGTTGTGCTCACATATTGAATTTGGTAGTACAAGACGGCTTAGGAACAATCGATTGTTGTCTTGTGAAAATTAGAGGGAGGGGTCAAGTATTTAAGAAAGTCCTCGGGCCGGCTTTTAAAGTTTGGTGAAATTGCCATAACTCTTGGTATTCAGACCCACCGATCTTTGTGCATAGATGTAAAAACCAGATGGAACTCTACACATCGAATGCTTGAATCAGCTATGCATTACAGACTTGCTTTTCAAGGTTACGCGTTGAGAGATTCTAACTTTGAATGGTCTCTCACCGATGACGAATGGGTTAAGGCTGAAAAGGTTTGCAAAGTACTTGAGTTTTTTTTGGATGCAACAAATTTGTTTTCGGGTACATCATATCCGACAACAAATTTGTTTCTTGTTGAAATTTTTAAAGTAAAAAAAGAGATAACTAATTGCTATATCTCAGATGATGTTTTTTTGAATAAGATGAGTCAACCGATGTTTGAAAAGTTTGAAAAATATTGGGGAGAAATTGGGGTTCTTATGGCAATTGCCTCAGTTTTAGATCCACGTTTTAAGAAGGTATCAATTTCGTGGACTTTTGGGAAGTTATATCCGGCCGATGAAGTTGATGGCCGGGTTGAAGAAGTGATAACTAAGTTAGAGCCTCTTTATGAAAAGTACTCCACCGCATTTCACATGGCTAGGGCTTCTAAGAACAACTTGACGAGCACTACTTGCAGATTCAACTCTATTGTTCTAGTGTGCTTATATTTTTTTTATTTTTTATTGTTTTAGGGACTGAAGTGTAACTGAGTGAAGATGGAAATGAACTCAGGATGCTGGAAAAGTGGAATGAACTTCAAGATGACATCTTATTGTTTTGGTTATGTTTTGGCTTTGTTTATGTTTTAAAGACACAAGTTTTGAACTTGGTTGTTTCCTGTATTTTTTTCTTAACCTTAAATTACTATTGCTGAAAACTCAGCAACTAGTTATGACGGAAAGAAAGTTTAGTTTGTTATCACTATCCAGCATTTCATCACAATAATGGTTTGTTTATGCTAAAGGCATAGTCTTTAGTTTGATAGTTTTTTTATTCATGTTTTATAAAAAATGTTCGTATAAAAAACCACAAATTATATAAGACCACGCGTTTTAAAACGAGCTGGCTCGAACTTTTTTCGAGCCAAACTCGAGCCCTTATTTCCAGCTCGCTATAACTTTCGAACCGAGCCCGAGCCAGCTCGTTTAACTTCGAGCCCGAGCCCACTCTGGCTTGGCTCAGCTCGGCTCGTTTACAGCCCTACCCTGGACTTGTATTATTAGCTTTTTGGCATTCTTAACCCCTCGAACTTATTAGTTAAGCTATATGAAGGGTATTTAGGCATATGTGTAACTTGTATTATGTTAAAATCATTATGTGTAATTATCGGTTAACCAAATATTTCCGGAAGGAAATATAAAAGTTTTTGAACGGGGGTTACAATTTATATTATAAATAATCGAAAATGGTTTAAAAAAAACCCAACCAATTTAAAAAAAAAAAAAAGAAGTGATGTATAGAAGTGGATTTTTCATACCCACTAATATTAACTATGCTACTTCTATTACGAATCCAAATAAAAGAATAGTGCATAATAGGTTCAAAATGAGATTTGAAGATGAGAAAACAGAGAGTGTGCCTTATGTTGGATCTGAAGGAGACGCAGATAAATGGAGAGAGGAGGTAAGCAGACTATTATAGTGTCATGTGCATAATACTTGGAATGTCAAAAAACAAATGACTGTCCACACCCAGGACCCAAGTGAGAATATTTTAATTGCAACGTAAAGACCTTAATCTTGTTTAAAAGTAGATGGGAGTGGTTGCAATTTGTTTTGCTTAATGTTAGGTAACGATGCTACTTGTATATTTAATAATCGCGCTAATATAAATTTATAATTAATAAAACTAATAGATAACATAAAATGTTGTCTCGTTATCTACCTTCTCTATTTGTTGGACTGACTTTAATTTCGATAGTATGGCTGTGTAGTATACGCATAGGAAGGAAGCTATGTAGTTAGGGGTGTCAACGCTAATCACTTGTTAAGTTGTAGTATGATAAAATATTATATTTTCAGAAATATTTTCAAAATTCATTAGAAATCTTTGTTATAGTACAAAAGAGTTTTAATATTGTTTATAAGTAGTATCAAAAGTCGACTGGTTGCAATCTGTTCTACTTAGAAATTAGGTAACGATGTTACTTGTTGATTTTATATTAATATCAATATATTTATAATTAGTGAAATAGAGAAAATGACAAAAAAAATGTTGTCTCACTAATCTAACCCTCTCATTTTTCCAGTTATGAAGATCATCAAGCAACCGAGACTAGCGATAACAAACCTAAGGCGGTTCAAAAAATTTCCGGGTTCAAGTTCTCTCAAACTCACTCTTTCCAAGTGATTCGTGCCAGAGACAAGCCAAGTTCACTCTTTAACATGTTACTTTTGTTTATAAATAAAAATAAACAAGTTTTTTAAAATCCGTATTCGTATTAAGTATTTCAGCTCATTTGAGCTTGTTTGTTTAACTTTGAGCCCAAAGTGGGTTATATCTACAACAAAACCCATCAAACAACCATCCACAATTTAACTGAAAATATAACTATATATCTGGCGCTGTTCAAAAAAAAAAAAACTTATATATCTGGCCTATCTCTTAGCCTCTTAGGCATATAACAGAGGACATCAAGGCTTCAATAAACGAAGAACTTGTAATTACACTTAACCCAACAAACTACAGCAATCGTTTCAAAAATATCCTTATGGATTGAATGAGAATCTTCCAAGAATACCTTGCTTGTACGGCAAATATGTTTTCTTCTTCATGTCATTCGAAACCGCCCTGTTGACATTGTAATGAAGCTCGTGGGCTGATACTAGCCCCCTTCGCTTGGACACTGATCCAGAGTTCCTGATA
Source organism: Scalesia atractyloides (assembly GCA_947069175.1). NCBI lineage: Eukaryota > Viridiplantae > Streptophyta > Magnoliopsida > Asterales > Asteraceae > Scalesia > Scalesia atractyloides. Next base: position 47,370,444 of record CAMTDV010001634.1, read on the forward strand.
TCTTGATCATATTTTCTAAAATTGGTAGAGTATTTCTTCAAAGGATCTCTTTCCATTGCTCGACCATCCGAAGCACTTCTGAACAATAAAAGATCCAACAAACTCCATTTTCTTGACCCGTTGTCTAATGAAGGTGCAGGAGACGAAGGCGCCACTTGTTGCCACCGTTGCTCAGAGCTTCCAAGTGGCGACAACGATCTTGTTCTCCTACTTCTTGAAGAATTTGAAAACGCTCTCTCTCTTCCTCTTTCTCTCTCCTGAACTGATTCACTTTCGAAACGGTAGCTCACATCAAATGTAAAATCGTCTTTGAGTAAGTTTGAGGGTGTTTTGGGTACTCCGGGTTTCTCTTCCCACGCAAACGGGATGGTGGCAAGAGAACTAGTGCGGTTAGAATCGCCTGTGATCAACAGCTCGTCAAACCCGCGATACAAAATTGTGAAGGAGAGGGAGAGGGAGAGGGAGAGGGAGAGGCTTTGTTTAGTAGTATCCATTTATGTAAAATTGTGTTTTTTTTTATGAAATTGAAGGCTAAGTCTCTCGGTGAAAATTTATTATGCTTACTTTGATGTAAAGTGTTCTATTAGTTTTAAGAATTCATAGTGAGCCACAATATTAAAAACACAAGAATTTATTACACTACAAGAATTAAAGCGTACAGTAACAACAATTTTAACACTTATAGCGATGCTTGGGGCTTTTTCACATATAACTACATATCATTGCTATAAGGATAGTTGGTCATATGTTCCTAGGCATAGGTCATCAACATTGTCGCTATAAGTGTCGTCACAATAGATGAATCTGTGTCGTCGCTACAAGTCCGTGTTAAAAAATATTTGCAAAATAAAATGAAATATTTATCAGTTATTATAATAGTTACTAAATAAATAAAAACGCTTCTTAAACGATTTTTTTCTACAGCAACCATGTGTCGTCGCTATAGGCTTGCCGGAAAAAATCATTTACTAAACACATAAAAATATATACACCTGGAAACTCTATACCGATGATTCTCCTGGTCACCTTTAGCAACGACATATCGTCCCTAAAGGTCTTCTAGATTTAAATTTTTTTCTAGGTTTTTAACAACAAAACCCTATGAATCTAACAAAATTATATGACCCGTTAGAACAAATTTAAACGAAACTAAAAATAAAAGTATCATCCGTAATACAAATTAAACGAAGGTGAAAGTGAAAGGATTAAATAAAAAATAAACGGAATTATATTGCGAATACAAATTAAACAAAGTAGTTAGTTATCTTCATCATCACTACTTCGATTATTTCTTTCAAACTCTTTTTGCATTTGTTTCACTCTTCTGTCAAAGTCTCAAAACAAGAATAATGCCCATATACGCCATGTTTTCCATTCTCCCAGCCTCTCGTTGAATCCGTCTCTTCATTAAACAATAAAATTAATGTATGTTACATTTTTACTAATATCGGCAACATAATTGCTATAAAATGAATAACTAACCTGTTCCACATTGTTGTCATCCTTATCGTCATTTATTTCGTCTTCCTCATCTGAATTGTATGCATCTTCATGTTCTTCATCATCATCAATGAACCATCAGATAGGGGCGCTAGTTTGTAACAATGACCATGGAACACAAGTTCTAGAAATCATTCCCCTTAATCAAGAAAAAACATTTGAATTATGTTGTTAATAATATGAGATTCGATGTCAAGGATAGTAGAAATTTCTACCATTGGATGCAAACACAACTTGATTGATGATAAAGAGTGTTCCTAATAGATACACTTAGTTAGATTCAGATGATTATTCCACTTGCGTGATGATCCGAAATATACCGAGAGATGGGTGCATGGGGGGTTCGTCAATATCAACAATGAAGATACACACGATTGGCAAAATCAATCCATAAAAGGTAAATGTTAATCCTCGCTAACATTCACTTATTTTACTATTTCCCCCTCTTTTTTAGATACTCCCAAATATTTATGGAGATGATGAATAGGTAGTAGAATAAAATACAAAACAATCTTAACTTAGGAATTGTAGGAAATCGAGTCAAATGAACTCCAATTGACCTCATTCTAGCGGCATTGGAACCTGTCTCGTCGAATCCAATTCATATATATATATATATATAGGTAGAGGATCCTGTAAAAAACTAAAAGTGTGAGAATGATAAGAAAGATTATGGTGATGACACATGTCCCTATCTATTTTATTAGTTTAAGGGTAAGATGGTAATTTAACCCATAATCCTAATTAATGATATAATGAAAGATATAATCTTGTAACGGAATTCATGAGTTATTTTAGGAATTCGTCAGTTATTTTAGGGATACATCATCAGTTCGTATAAAACACCATACGAATTTCAGATAAAGACCACAACTTGAATCGTAATACAACCATGGTCTTCTAACATTTGTAATGATTTTTTTTTTAATTTTTACAGGTATAAAACACCATACATATTCCAAAAAACACCATGAATTGAATAATAATACAGCCGTGGTGTTTTACATTTACAATGATTCTATTGTTATTCCAGATGTTAAAACACCATCACTGTAATCACATGCTCTAGATGTTAAAACACCATCATTGTAATCACATGATCTAGATGTTAAAACACCATCACATGAATCATAATTCATTATTTGCAATGCTATGGTGTCTTATTTACGTCATGATGTTTAATGTAAAACACAACACCTTGAATCACAATACAATTAAAACACCATTGTATGAACATAGAAATAACACCATGGACTAAAACATCCAATCGAAACGTAATTTTTTTCTCTACATAAGTATAACAATATAGTACTCATATTAAAGATAAAAAAACACTCGTTATTATGGTGTAATTGTTTTAAAAAACGAGTTACGTATAAAAAGTTATTGACATTCAAAAATTAAATGGGGAACTTGCATGTGCATTGCATGTGACTTTCAAATTTAAAAATGTTAAATTCACCTTTGTATCCTTAATCTAAAATATTAATTATCTTAATGGTAAAAACTATTTACAAGATTGTCATTAAGATCTCAACTATTAGATTAAAAATCTAATGGTTTAGATTCTTTCTTACATTTTTCACAAAAAAACACCTTTTTTTACAATAACCTCACCCTATAGGAATTCTTCATTAGACTTCATTTAATATTTGTACTTAATGTAATTATAAGGGTGTATTGGTAAACTTACATATATCATTAATTGTTAGTTTTATCTTTAATAACTAACTATATTAAATTTGTAACTTATTTTTAAAATATATATTTTCTCAAAAAAATAAAAATAAAAATAAAAATTCATTTATAGTGTAGGATAAATTATGAGGTGTGTAGGATAAATTATGAGTTATGTATGATAAATTTCAAAATGTGAAGGATAAATTTTGATGTGTGTAGGCAAAAATTTTTATTGTGGAGGATGATAGTCTTCATAACTAATTAATTAGTCAAACATAATAATAAATGAGATGGGAAAAAACTATTTAATGTTTCACAATTATACCCTTTTGTTCTTTTTTTTCTCAATAAAATTTTCTTCTCAAATGAACATTCCCTTATATATATATACGGTTTAGCTTTTAGGGTTTTGAGTTTAACTTTTAGTATTTAGCTTTAGATTTTAGCTACAGGGTTTATCTTTAGGGTATAGCTATAGTATATAGGGTTTAGCTTTAGGGTTTAGTGTTTAGAGTTTATCTTAGGTTATATCATTTAGGGTTTATAGTTTAGATTTAAGGTTTTATCTTTAGGGGTTAAAATTAGGGTTTCGGGTTTAGCTTTAGTGTTTAGGGTTAAGGGATTAGAGTTTCTGGTTAGGTTTCAAAAAGCCTGTTCCAACGCCAATGGAATGAGCTCAATCCGAGTTTTTTTTATCCGGTTTCCTACCCTTCCTAGGTTAAGACATTTTGTACCGAATCTTTACCTTGATGAATAATTGGTCTAGATATTTCACGAAGTTGATGGCGGTTTCGTGTCGGATCCAGTTCCTCCTCATCCAAAGTTTATGTTTCCTCCCTCCTACTTACCAGCCATGATACGTTGGGATGTTAATTCACAGTATTTTTGGTGAGGTATAAGAGCATGGTTTTTTGCTTGGTGTTTTATTCTCGTTCACCATGTGCCCTTAAAATAGTAGATCATGACAATGCCGCAATCGAATGTCTATACACCTAAATGTCATGCAACATATCTACAAACGTACAACACACACGTGTAAATTACTAATTACTTTGCTAAATCTCTTGAATTTATATTTATATTACAAAAATAACTGTAGCTAATTGCAAAACCAAATAACCCCCATTCTTTTAACTCAGTATCTTGCCTATATAGTCATATAGATATCTCGTAGGTGTAACACCTAGGACATCATGGTATCAAGTAAAAAAAACAAAAATTACAATTAACGAACAAATTTGCAAACTACAGCCATCCCCTTTATAATCTCCTTACCGATTAAAGGAGAACCTTCCAAGAATACCTTGCTTGTGTGGCAAATATGTTTTCTTCTTGATGTCATTCGAAACTGCCCGGTTCACGTTGTAATGTAGCTCGTGAGCCGATACCCGCCCCCTTCGCTTTGACATTGAGCCGGAGATCCCGATATCTTGATCAGATTTTCTAAAATAGGCAGAGTATTTCTTCAAAGGATCTCTGTCCATCGCCCGACCATCCGAACCACTTTTGAATAAAAAGGATCCAACAAATTGCGTCTTCTAGACCCATTATCTGATGGTGAAGGAGACGAAGGCGCCACTTGTTTCCGCTGTTGATGGGAGCCTCTAGCAGCGACAATGATCTCGTTCTCCTGCTTCTTGAAGAATTTGAAAGCACTCTCTCTTCCTCTTTCTCTCTCTTTAATTGATTCACTATCGAAACGACAACTTACATCAAATGTAAAATCGTCTTCGAGTAAGTTGGAGGGTATTTTGGGTACTCCAGGTTTCTCCTCCCAGGCGAATGGGATGGTGGCAAGAGAGGGAAGCTAGGGTTTTGTGTTTTTATAAAAGTGTGTCTAGGGTTTGCACCTTAAGCATCCTTTTATAGAACCCAATCTTACATAAAAGCCCTTTAAGATTATACAATTATAATCCTCTTAATAATAATCTAATTATATTAAGTCCCTCGGGTTTAAACTATTATTATTTCACAAATAATAATCCACCTACTCGTGAATATATACGATTCGTGTACCAACGTGTAACTCTTCGGATCGTACCGACTTAGTTACGTTGACTTTAATTACGGTCGGACATACATATCTCCAACAATCTCCCACTTGGACGATTTTAATTAAATGAGTCAATGTGTGCAGAGTTGGACTACATCACACTGCTCCTAACATGGTATGGCACTTTACAGTCGTCAACTAGTTCTTTGAGTTCAAGTAACACTTTACTTAACCAAATACTGTACCCTGATAATTCTATCAATAAGTCCCTTCTGTATAGAACATTCATTGATCATAAGACATGGATCATTCATTCTTATATAGTGATCAACTATTCTCTGTTATCGACTTTAATTCAAACTGGCCTAACGAACTACTTTTAGTCCTAGCGTGGCCACGCGTTTATTCCAGTTTAAGTTAACGAGGGTGCCAGAATGTCTAAACTTCTAATTGCATAGAAGTACAGAATTCCATCAGCGTCATACAACTCCCACTTAACCTTGGAGTTTTCCCAACACTACCCGGATTACTATCCATGTTTCAGGACAGTGTTAGATAACATCAAAGATTGTCCTTGATCAATGTAGTTTAATATGTGCCTAAGGAAAAAGGACATTACAATGTCTCCACGCTCTATTATCTCTCTAATATAGTGGAATTTTCTGAGTATATGCCTTGTGGTTTAATGCGACCTTGGTTCCTTTGCAAGAGCAATGGCACCAGTGTTGTCACACAACATCTCGATCGGTTTCTCTATGCTAGGCACAACGTCGAGATCAGTAATGAACTTCTTCATCCAGGCAGCCTCCTTAGCAGCATCCGATGCAGCATTGTATTCTGATTCATAGGTGGATTGAGCAACCACACTTTGCTTCGAGCTTTTCCAAGTAACAACCCCACCATTCAGAATGAAAACATATCCGGTCTGTGATCTTGAATCATCACGATTAGTCTGGAAACTTGCATCAATATAACACTTAAATGACAGCTCCTCATCCAGTCCTCCATATATTAAGAACATGTCCTTAGTCCTTCTTAAGTACTTAAGAATGTTCTTCACTGAAGCCTAGTGACTCTCTCTTGGATTCTGTTGATATCTACTCGTCATGCTAAGAGCATACGAAACATCAGGTCTAGTACATAACATGGCGTACATGATAGAACCAATAGCAGAAGCATATGGAACTCTTTCCATTTTCTTCTTTTCCTCTTCAGTCTTTGCACACTGCTCGCTATTAAAAATGGTTCCATGTGCCATGGGCAATAGCCCCCTTTTTGAGTCTTGCATTGAGAAGCGTCGCATGACCTTTTCAATATATGTACTTTGACTTAAACCTAATAACCGCTTTGATCTATCTCTATAAATCTTTATTCCTAGAATATAAGATGCTTCACCAAGATCTTTCATCGCGAAACATTTACCCAACCAAGCCTTAACATCTTTTAGCATAGGGACATTGTTTCCAATGATTAGTATGTCATCTACATACAAAATGAGAAAAATGATATAGCTCCCACTAGATTTCTTGTAAACACACGGTTCATCTTCGTTTTTAATAAAACCAAATTCTTCGATTTTCTGATCAAAACAGAGATTCCAGCTGCGAGATGCTTGCTTTAATCCATAGATGGATTTATTTAGCTTGCAGACCTTATTAGGATTCTTTGGATCGACAAAACCTTCAGGTTGAACCATATAGACATCTTCAAGTAAGTGTCCATTAAGGAATGCAATCTTGACATCCATTTTCCATATCTCATAGTCATAATACAAAGCAATGGCAAGTAGAATTCTAATAGACTTAAGCATGTCTACTGGCGAGAAAGTTTCCTCATAATCAATTCCTTGAGTCTGAGGGAACCCTTTCGCTACAAGCCTTGCTTTGTAGGTTTACACATTTCCATCCATGTTGGTCTTCTTCTTGAAGATCCATTTGTTTCCTACAGTCCGACCTTCGGTAGGAAGATCAACCAAATCCCAAACTTGGTTATCATACATGGATTGCATCTCTGCATTCATGGCTTCCTACCATTTCTTGGATTCTGAATCCAACATTGCAGCTTTGGAAGTAGCAGGTTCAGCTTCATCAATCATGAAGATATCATCATACCTTTCAAGTGCACGACGATCCCTAATACTTCTTCGAACACTTGGTGTTTCTGTTGTTTCTTTAGTCCTCTCAGGCTCAACTTCAACAACTGGATCAATTACTTCTGGTTCTGACTGAGCAACTGGTTCAGTCACTTGTGATTCTCGAAGTTCTTCGAGATCCACATGGTTTTCTCCAATCCCTCGCGCCAGAAGCTCTTCTCCAAGAAAGTGCCTCTACGTTTAGTGAAAATCTTATTTTCAGTGGGGTTGTAGAAAAGGTAACCAATCCTTTTAGCGTATCCGACGAAAACCACTTTTTCGCCTCTGGGATCTAGTTTATCTGAAGATTCTAGAGTGACATAAGCGTTACATCCCCAGACCTTAAGATAGGATACTTTAGGTTTCTTTCCATGCCATATCTCATAAGGCGTTTTGTCAACCTTCTTCGTTGGAGCTATATTCACAAGTCTTGCGGCAGTTTCCAGAGCATAACTCCAAAAGGAGCGTGGGAGGGTTGTTCGACACATCATTGATCGAACCATATCTAATAGAGTTCGATTTCTCCTCTTAGATACACCATTATGTTGTGGTGTTCCAGGTGGAGTGAGTTGTGAAACTATTCCACAATCCTTTAGATGGTCAATGAACTCCTGACTAAGATATTCACCGCCTCGATCTGATCGAAGCATCTTGATAGTTCTATTTAGCTGATTCTCTACTTCGTTTTGGTACTCCTTAAACTTTTCAAGTGTTTCATGTTTATGCTTCATAAGATAAACATAACCATATCTACTGAAATGATCAGTAAATGTAACAAAGCATCTTTCTCCATGTCTTGACATTGTTCTAAATGGACCACATACATCTGTATGTACAAGTCCCAACAGATCATTAGCTCTTTCTCCAACATTTGAAAAAAGTGCTTTTGTTAGCTTTCCACTTAAGCATGATTCGCATTTGCCAAACGTTTCTGAACCCTTGGAATCTAGGATTTCTGCGGTTTGAGTTGTTTAACACGATTCTCGCTTATGTGACCAAGTCTACAATGCCACATATACGTATCATTAAAGTCTATTATTACGTTTATGGGAGATGTTGCATAATATTATTGTTTTGTATTTCTATCTCATAGATTCCATTGTTTGGTTTTGCATCAAAGTAAAATACATCATTAAAATAAGCAGAAATAAATTCACCATTAAAACGATAATTGAAACCTTGTCCATGCAAAGAAGAAAACGAAACAATATTTCTAGTGACGCTAGGAATAAAATAAACATTGTTCAAAACAAGTTCTAAACTAGAAGCTAGTAAAAGAACAAACTCTCCAATCGTCTTCACAGCAACTCTTTGTCCATTGCCAACATGGACCTCCAAGTCGCCCTGTTTCAACATCCTAATCTTTCTTAGTCCCTGCAAAGCATTACAAATGTGAAAACCACATCCTGTGTCAAACACCCATGTTTTGCCAGAAAAAGCAAAGATTTCAATAACATATATACCTGAGGACTCTCCTCCTGAAGCCTTGGCTTGCTTCAGTTCAGCTAAATAGTTAGCACAGTTCCTCTTCCAGTGCCCAATTTCACTACAATGAAAACACTTGGCATCCTTCTGAGGCTTCTTGTTTGCAAAATATTTGCCTTTGCCCTTCCCTTTACCCTGATTGCCCTTTTTCTTGGTGTTAGGTTTCTTAACATGACCCTCCTCAGCACTGGTGCAATCTTGCTGGGTATATTTACCTCAGCAGTTTTGAGCATCTGATGCAGCTCTGCAAGTGTCTTCTCCATTCCATTCATATTGTAGTTCATAGTGAACTGATCATATGACTTGGGCAATGAGTTGAGGATGATATCTCCAGCTAACTCATCACTCAAGGGGGATTCCAGACGAGCCAAGTGATCAACATATGCCTTCATTTTTAGCACATGGGCGCTAACTGATGTACCCTCTTGCATACGAGTGGTTATGAGTGATCTCATCACATCAAACCTCTCATGACGAGCCTTCTGTTGGAACATTTCTACCAGGTGCTCATTCATCTCGTATGCCATCATATCCTCCATGGTCCTTTGAAGTTCAGGGATCATGGATGCTAACATTAGACATGAGACTTTTAAAGCATCATTAAAGTGCTTCGCATAGTTTCTATATGCAATAGTTTGCTGATTGATGGGTTTATCAGGGAATGGCTTTTCAAGAACATACAGTTTGTTCTCCGCCTTGAGAACAATTTTCAAGTTGCGGTGCCAGTCCATGAAGTTAGAGTGGTTCAGTTTGTCCTTCTCTAAGATGGACTTGAGAGAGAATTGGAAGGAATTGTTTTCATTTGACATCTACAAAATTCAAAATTAATTTATTAGTATTTATGTTTTAAATATCCTAATTTTATTTTATAACCCAAAACAAAACTATAATTAAGATGAGACCCTGATTTATCAATTACAGTGAATTGGCTTGAGCACTATCCACTGGTATGATTATGTAGGTAAACAACGATTGTTAATTGTGTCTACTACACAACTCTCCATTTGGGGTTATTGCTTAAACGATGTACGTTTAACCCCAACTATGCCCACTTGATGAACAAGCGATGTTTTGTCCTTTACTGTTAACTGTAACACCGGCCTATGTTACAAAGGAAACTCGATGATTACCTTCTTTCATGATAGATGCCTAGATGCAGGGTATAACACTAACATTTGGGTTCTATTTAGAATGAAGTGTTAACTCATTAAGGGTGGCATAAAACATCAATTTAAATTTGGGATTTATTTTAATATTTACCAAAAATATTTTGAATAACTCGTAGCATGAGGCGAGTTACACAACAGTTTATAAAATCCAATTTATATAATTCGTGATAATAGAAACTCCTTTCCACGCTCGACCCGGTATAGTTTTAAATACCCTATTAAACTATGTTGGTCGTTTTATTGCGAATAAACTCTTTTATTAAATATACTTTTCAGTTTTATAAAACTTGTTTTAATAAAACCGTTGTCTTGATTGTGAAAAATTTTATTTATTTTGGGTTACTTAGATTATTTACAATAAATAAACACAACCACAAAACACAATAATAAAATAATCGAATCGAGCCTCTAATAGGTTTCCCGTTTCGTTTTAGTCATAAACGAAACGAACTAGTCTAAAGGGTTTCAAAAGCTAATTTTGGAAAGCTCCACTTGACCCGTGATCTCTATCTTTATGGTACCTGTTCGCCATTTATCTTGATCTTGATCTTGTACTTGAAGGATTACAATAATAAATTTGAAATACAATAAAACCAAATCTATTCTAATCCTATCTATTACATCGGATCCAATATCCGCAAAAAAATACAAAAAAAAAACTATTACATCGGATCCAATATCCGGAAAAACAAATACAAATCAAAATAAAATCATAACCATAACAAACACAACCATGACAAGGGTCATAACCTAGGGCTCGATTCACATCACAATCTATAGACAACCAAAAGCTTTTGATCTTTTGTCAAAATAAATAATTTTTGACAAATAAAACATAGATAAAAAATTATAACTTTACCATCTATACGCGCGTAACCGTGGCTCTGATACCACTGTTGGGAATCAGTGTATCAAAATAGTAGCGGAAGCGGTTTATATAATTTATCAAAAGTCAATTATATATGTTTGATTTATTAAACCGATTAATAAATATTCCCAATCAGGATCAAGGTTATACGCATCTAAACAAATAAAATAAAAACAACCATAGAGGGTTTTAGTAGTCAACCTTTGACGACTACACCGGGATCGTAACATGCAGGTTACAATGTATCCTCGCTAGTAGGAAGTTCAAAACCGAGCACAAGATACCCAAAGGTAGAACCGGCCAAGAAGGAGGCGGCGACGGCGGCTAACTTGAGAGGGAAGCTAGGGTTTTGTGTTTTTATAAAAGTGTGTCTAGGGTTTGCACCTTAAGCATCCTTTTATAGAACCCAATCTTACATAAAAGCTCTTTAAGATTATACAATTATAATCCTCTTAATAATAATCTAATTAATATTAACGCCCTCGGGTTTAAACTATTATTATTTCACAAATAATAATCCACCTACTCGTGAACATATACGATTCCTGTACCAACGTGTAACTCTTCGGATCGTACCGAGTTAGTTAAGTTGACTTTAATTACAGTCGGACATACATATCTCGAACACCCTTCGCTTCGACATTGAGCCGGAGTGTCACACCCCGACCCGCAGCGGAAAAGGTGATCGGGGCATTATTGGGTTATCATCAAAGCTCATGACATTTATTATAACGTTTCATATTCATTATTACAATTTAAAAACATACAATCTTAATTTCATCATGTCCTAAACATCATTCTAGACTTCATTGTTTTCTTCTAAGGCATTTCCTATGTTTTCCTTGCTTCATCCCGTTCACCTGTATCATGTGTAAAAATGGTTTTTGGATCAACAAAGAGTTGGCGAGTGAATCCTATGAAAAGCATTTGAACAAGTTTATTGAATTGATTATAAAATAAAGTGCACAACCACATATGAGTAAATATAGATGTAAACATATTCATAAAACACTTATTATCAGATAATGCACACACATACAATAATAAATTGTTATGAGGCACGCGTTGCTCAACCCGTCTCTCACGAGGAACTGATGGGCCTAATGAATGAGTTTTGAGGCACGCGTTGTTCTACGAACTGATGGGCCTAATGAATGATTTGCATACAACTTGACAATATGAAAGACATAACTACAAACAATATTTACACTCTAAGTTTAGATCACAATATGGTATGGCACAAGTTTAAATAAACGAGTTAATTTTAGTGACACATGACACACCCCAAAACGTGTAATTAAAAAGGGGAGTTGTAAGATTCACTCACATTGAGTGCGTTCGGTTGATGATGTTGAATGCGCACGAAGTTTGATTTAACCACGAGTGAAACTAACCTAGATAATAACATAATGGTTCGGTAAATAAGTGGATTTTATTAAATCAATTTTTGTAGGATTATTGGATATATTTTTGTGAGTTTAAGGCTATTTTCTAACTTTAAAAATGTTATTTTTAAGTATTTTTAATTGATTTTTAAATAAAATAAATAAATAAAAATAATAAAAAAAATGTTGACTTTTTGACCGTTGACTTGTTGACCGTTGACTTGTTGACCGGTTTTATTGTGTAATTGTGTGCGCCGGGTGAGGCTCGAACCCGAGACCTCCCGTTCGCGTGCACGCAGCTCTACCAACTGAGCTACGTGTCTAACCCGAAATATTTCTGTTTTTAATTATATTTATATACTAATTGAATTAATCCGAAAATCATTTATTTTAAAAACGATTTTAATGTCTCGCTCGGTGCTCGCCACATGTCTCGAACTCGGGACCTGTGGGTTACCGTGCACACAGTCCACCGCTGGACTGTGTGTCTAACTTGGTAAATAATCTGGTTTTTATTATACTTAACATGGTTTTGAGAGTTAACCCGGTTCAGTTAAAAAGACATTTTTATAACAAGAGAGTAAGGCTGGGACAAGAATCGAACGCGCGACGTATGTGAAATTGTTTGCACACAGTCCACCGCTGGACTGTGTGTCTAACCCGTTCATAAACAGATTTTAATTAAACTTATGTTATAACCTGCCTTCGTCTTCTTCTTTAACTTTACCCAGAAAAACAAAGTCCGAATGTTTCGACTGATTTATGTCTAATTTGATTTTCAAACATTAATAGTAATTGAAAGGAAATGTATGGAGAGGGTTTGGGGGAAAGGAGGTACCGATCCGTGTCTTTCACAGAACTCCGGCAGAGGTCCGTCGGCTCTGATAGTGAACTTCGGCTGTTAGGATCAATTAATAGTTCTGCTCGATTAATTATGAAATTGAGGTACTTAAACAAGGATTGACAGGAGTTTGAAGGGTTATACCGATTCACAGTGCGATATCAGAAATTTCAGAGATTTTCCGGCGAAGGTTGAATATTCCGGCTATGTCGCCTGGGATGGATTCTGATGGTGGATTTGTGTTAGTAACAGTCTAATCAATTGATTGGAACAGAAAAAGTCGAAGGAATTACCGTGTGGATGTGAGTCTCGGTTTTCCGGCGACTTGCAGATATTCTCCGGCGAGTGAAAATACGTCGAGAATTTGTGCGATTTTGAGCGAAAGGGCTACCAGTGAGTTGTGGGTGGATTTATAGGAAGGAATCGAGATGCATGTGGTCTGATTTCAGTCTTGATTCGTCAGTTAAAGTTTTCCGGCAGTTATGACCAAAGTCGCGGACTGGACATCGGTTATAACCGATGCAATATTTATTATTCGCGTTAAGACACAAGAAACCGACCAAGAAAGGCGAATTCGTCGGGATTTCCGACGACTGCGATTTGGGCGCGTCAGTTTGAATTCGAGTTTGTGTATTTGAATTAATTGTTTCTAGTAACGAACAAGAAACACAAGTGGAGGAGTGGTTGAGCGTGTGGAAGTTAAAGCTTGAGGATTCCTGGCTGACCCGGGTTCAAAACCCGGCAACATTGATTTATGTTTATTTCATTATTTTTAATACATTTTCAAATATAAATTATATATTCCAATATACTTATTAATTACGTATCGTTTAAAATTAATTTGGGCATTAAATACGCATCGAAATTTTTAACTGATTGTTCGGTTAATAAACGGAGCGGGTTTGGTAAATCCGGTTTTTGACGGATGTTACAGTATCCCCTACTTTTTAGAAATTTCGTCCCAAAATTTATGTAGTGACATATTTGTCTAAAAAGGATGGTGTTTAATTTGACAGTTACATACTTAGAAGGGAGTAAGGGTTTAAATTTTGTTTGAGGCGGTAACGTTCCTTGTAAGGGTTGAGTACCCTGCTACAGGAATCGCTTTTTGTTGCCTACGGTTAAAATATTGATAAGCGGAGTTGATTCACTAAGTATGATTTCATGCGCAAGAGTTTTGATATGTTTGGAAAGATAAGGTTACATCCTAAAACAAAATTTCTAATACTACAACCTACATGGAACTTCTCATAACCGCCTAACAATGCCTCTGATCCTTTGGCAAGAATACTTATATATAGGAAGTACCAGCGGCGTATCCACCATATTCTTGTCAAATTTTCATTGGTTTTATCAGTAAGTTATGATTGGTTCTATGATGTGACTCTAGAACATAAATAAACACCACAACCAATGTACCAAGAAATTTCTAAATCCTACATGGAACTTCTCATAACCGCCTGACAATGCCTCTGATCCTTTGGCAAGAATACTTATATATAGGAAGTACCAGCGGCGTATCCACCATATTCTTGTCAAATTTTCATTGGTTTTATCAGTAAGTTAGGATTGGTTCTATGATGTGACTCTAGAACATAAATAAACACAACAACCAATATCTGAGTCCAAATTCTGATAGTATACATGTTTGAATGGTGGCATAATCCAATGATGAGATGATATGAATGCTAAATCAGTGAGTATAACTCATATTTCAATCAAGACAATACTAAATCCTACATGGAACTTCTCATAACCGCCTGACAATGCCTCTGATCCTTTGGCAAGAATACTTATATATAGGAAGTACCAGCGGCGTATCCACCATATTCTCGTCAAATTTTCATTGGTTTTATCAGTAAGTTATGATTAGTCCTATGTGACTCTAGAACATAAATAAACACAACAACCAAAGTTTGAATCTTAATTCTGATAGTATACATGTTTGAATGATGACAGTACCTCTCTCGTTTGTTATGATGGAGAGGTTAGTCCTTGTGGAAGTGAGACATAGCTCAACTTCTTTAAATGATGAAATTGAAATACGTTGTATGATGAACAAACTTCGACCAAGACATTACTAAATCCTACATGGAACTTCTCATAACCGCCTGATAATGCCTCTGATCCTTTGACAAAAATACTTATATATAGGAAGTACCAGCGGCGTATCCACCATATTCTTGTCAAATTTTCATTGACTTTATCCGCAAGTTATGATTAGTTCTATGTGACTCTAAAACAAACACAACAGCCAAAACTTGAGTCTCAATTCTGATAGCATACATGTTTGAATGATGACAGTACCTCTCTCGTTTGTTATGATGGAGAGGTTAGTCCTTGTGGAAGTGAGATATAGCTCAACTTGATGAAATTGAAATACGTTAAAATGTATGATGAACAAACTACGACCAAGACATTACTAAATCCTACATGGAACTTCTCATAACCGCCTGATAATGCCTTTGATCCTTTGACAAGAATACTTATATATAGGAAGTACCAGCGGCGTATCCATCATATTCTTGTCAAATTTTCATTGACTTTATCCGCAAGTTATGATTAGTTCTATGTGACTCTAAAACAAACACAACAACCAAAACTTGAGTCTTAATTCTGATAGTATACATGTTTGAATGATGACAATACCTCTCTCGTTTGTTATGATGGAGAGGTTAGTCTATGTAGAAATGGAACACAATCCAATTTCTTTAAATGATGAGATGCTATAAATGCTAAATCAGTGAGTACAAAACAAACTTCAATCAAGACAATACTAACTTCTACATGGAACTTCTCATAACCGCCAGATAATGCCTCTGATCCTTTGACAAGAATACTTATATATAGGAAGTACCAGCGGCGTATCCACCATATTCTTGTCAAATTTTCATTGGCTTTATCCGTAAGTTATGATTGGTTCTATGTGACTTTAAAACATAAAGAAAAACATAAAACTAAGCGGTTGGAGTCGAATCTTGATTTTTGGTGAAGGGGACTAGTTGGGTGGTTTCGTTTGAGCCGTCATTAACTTCAACAGGATTGGCGTTGATGTTGAAAACTCTTCCTCTTGCTGGTGGCCTAGGGATTAGGTTTCCTTGATTTGCTTGGTTAACTGGGTTTGCTTGAGCTTGGGCGTTTATGATGTTAACCAATCGAGGGCACGTGTTTCTGAAATGGGTAAGGTCGCCACAATTAAAGCAAGCTCGAACATAAGGTAACATGGGGTATTGAGGTTGTTGATATGTTTGGATCATATTTTGAGTAGGGGGTGTGGTTTGGTTTTGAGGGGTGCGGCAAACCTTGCTCAAATGACCATAGCGTCCACAATTCGCACATAGTCGACAATGTAAGGTAGATGGATGGTGATAAAAACAGGTGTTACATTGAGGGTGAGGTCCAAGGTATGGTTTCTTATTTGGGTAAGTTGAGTTGGGTGCTATTTGCGTGATTGGGATAGCTTGCATGGGTATGGCTTGTGAGGCTAGTTGGTTGCGTTGGGTGGTAGCGAAAAGTTGCCCGTCTCGTTTTCTCTTAGAAATGGGTTGAGAAGGGGATTCGGTTTGGGTGGAGTTTGAAGTTTCAGTTGATGCTTTATCCTTCTTCTTCTCCTCCTTGAAGTCTTTATTCCGGATGCGGTTCTCGGTGAGGTCTGTAGCTAACTCCATTGCTGCTTCCAAAGTTGCAGGCGTGGTACTTATTACAGAGTCCTGAATCTTTGACGGAAGACCTCGAATGTAGTGGTCGATCAAACGGTAAAGAGGAGTGAACAAGTTGGGAACCATTTGATTTAACTTGAGGAATCTTTTGTTGTATGTGGTGTGGTCGCCTTCCTTTTGCTTCAACGAATAGAACTCATCTTCTAATTTCTTGATTTCGCTCCTTGGGCAAAAAAAGTCTGGTCATGATTTCCTTCAATTCATCCCAAGTTAAAGTCATAGCATCTTCAACACCTCGTTTGGCCTTCTCTGTATTCCACCAAGTAAGTGCTATTCCAAATAAACGACCAGTAACATATCGCACTTTGCGATCATCGGGGCAATCGCAATTTAGAAAAGTATTCTCCATTTCTTCAAACCAATGGAGGAGAGCGGTGACACCTTCAGTCCCTTCGTATTTTGGAGGGTCGCATGATTTGAAATGCTTGTAGGTGCATTTAGTGGTATTTGGGGGAGGGTTGATAACATTTTGATCTTCTTGGTTGACAGGATTAGCGGTAAGTGCTTGTTGGACTTGGATTACAATGTTGGGTATTACGGCAGCCATTTGTTGAGCGATTAGGGCAGCCATGCGCTCGCGGGCTTTTCCTGCTCTCATCTTCCTACGAGCGAGGCTAGAAGACATCTACAAGGAATACATATCAAGAGTATGAGTTGGATGATTTAGGGATCAGGTGTCGTATTTAGGAATGAACATTTATAAAATAAATATAAAATAATAAATCTACTACATCCATAGGATGTCTTGGGCTTTGCTCGTAATTGGGCCTTGCATGCCGCCATACTTCACCTTCGTAATCATGTGGGCCCCCATGAATACCGGGTTTTTCATATGGTTCGCATGTGTTAGCCTGGTTACGTACACTAAAACCCGGAGAAAATCGAGAAATATGTATATAACGTATGATATTCGGAATGTGTCCAGGTGTGGACACGGTGACACCTCAAAGTGGGGTTAGTTCGAACGACGTTTGGTGTGGTATGCTTTGGCCTAATAGGTCCTTCGTACTCTCATCGTTAGTCCCCAGGTAGTAAAACTGGTCCGTTATGTTGGATTTATACGAATGCCAACCTAGACAGGACGTTCCGACTCCCGGTACTTGTACCCTTCCAGTTATTACATGCCCGTCGCAGAACTCACTTTGATGAGATTTGAAGAATGAAAAATGCGACAAAATCTTTGAATAACGAAAGTATGAAGATGATTTGAATATGTGAACATTGAAATATGTATGATGAATGTGTATGTAAGTATGTATGTTTGACTGTAAGTATAAACAAATATGAAACAAATAAATATCATAAGTTTGCATGTAACCACATAAACAATTAAGATCTAGTCAACTATAGTATAGGCTCTAAGGGTCTAATAACCTATCCTATATCCCTATAGTCATGGCTCTAATACCAATCTGTCACACCCCGACCCACAGCGGAAAAGGTGATCGGGGCATGATTGGGTTATCATCAAAGCTCATGACATTTATTATAACGTTTCATATTCATTATTACAATTTAAAGGGAAACATACAATCTTAATTTCATCATGTCCTAAACATCATTCTAGACTTCATTGTTTTCTTCTAAGGCATTTCCTATGTTTTTCTTGCTTCATCCTGTTCACCTGTATCATGTGTAAAAATGGTTTTTGGATCAACAAAGAGTTGGCGAGTGAATCCTATGAAAAGCATTTGAACAAGTTTATTGAATTGATTATAAAATAAAGTGCACAACCACATATGAGTAAATATAGATGTAAACATATTCATAAAACACTTATTATCAGATAATGCACACACATACAATAATAAATTGTTTTGAGGCACGCGTTGCTCAACCCGTCTCTCACGAGGAACTGATGGGCCTAATGAATGAGTTTTGAGGCACGCGTTGTTCTACGAACTGATGGGCCTAATGAATGATTTGCATACAACTTGACAATATGAAAGACATAACTACAAACAATATTTACACTCTAAGTTTAGATCACAATATGGTATGGCACAAGTTTAAATAAACGAGTTAATTTTAGTGACACATGACACACCCCAAAACGTGTAATTAAAAAGGGGAGTTGTAAGATTCACTCACATTGGGTGCGTTCGGTTGATGATGTTGAATGCGCCACGAAGTTTGATTTAACCACGAGTGAAACTAACCTAGATAATAACATAATGGTTCGGTAAATAAGTGGATTTTATTAAATCAATTTTTGTAGGATTATTGGATATATTTTTGTGAGTTTAAAGCTATTTTCTAACTTTAAAAATGTTTTTTTAAGTATTTTTAATTGATTTTTAAATAAAATAAATAAATAAAAATAAAAAAAAATGTTGACTTTTTGACCGTTGACTTGTTGACCGGTTTTATTGTGTAATTGTGTGCGCCGGGTGAGGCTCGAACCCGAGACCTCCCGTTCGCGTGCACGCAGCTCTACCAACTGAGCTACGTGTCTAACCCGAAATATTTCTGTTTTTAATTATATTTATATACTAATTGAATTAATCCGAAAATCATTTATTTTAAAAACGATTTTAATGTCTCGCTCGGTGCTCGCCACAGGTCTCGAACCCGGGACCTGTGGTTACCGTGCACACAGTCCACCGCTGAACTGTGTGTCTAACTTGTAAATAATCTGGTTTTTATTATACTTAACATGATTTTGAGAGTTAACCCGGTTCAGTTAAAAAGGCATTTTTATAACAAGAGAGTAAGGCTGGGACAAGAATCGAACGCGCGACGTATGTGAAATTGTTTGCACACAGTCCACCGCTGGACTATGTGTCTAACCCGTTCATAAACAGATTTTAATTAAACTTATGTTATATCCTGCCTTCGTCTTCTTCGTTAACTTTACCCAGAAAAACAAAGTCCGAATGTTTCGACTGATTTATGTCTAATTAGATTTTCAAACATTAATAGTAATTGAAAGGAAATGTATGGAGAGGGTTTGGGGGAAAGGAGGTACCGATCCGTGTCTTTCACAGAACTCCGGCAGAGGTCCGTCGGCTCCGATAGTGAACTTCGGCTGTTAGGATCAATTAATAGTTCTGCTCGATTAATTATGAAATTGAGGTACTTAAACAAGGATTGACAGGAGTTTGAAGGGTTATACCGATTCACAGTGCGATATCAGAAATTTCAGAGATTTTCCGGCGAAGGTTGAATATTCCGGCTATGTCGCCTGGGATGGATTCTGATGGTGGATTTGTGTTAGTAACAGTCTAATCAATTGATTGGAACAGAAAAAGTCGAAGGAATTACCGTGTGGATATGAGTCTTGGTTTTCCGGCGACTTGCAGATATTCTCCGGCGAGTGAAAATACGTCGAGAATTTGTGCGATTTTGAGCGAAAGGGCTACCAGTGAGTTGTGGGTGGATTTATAGGAAGGAATCGAGATGCATGTGGTCTGATTTCAGTCTTGATTCATCGGTTAAATTTTTCCGGCGGTTATGACCAAAGTCGCGGACTGGACATCGGTTATAACCGATGCAATATTTATTATTCGCGTTAAGACACAAGAAACCGACCAAGAAAGGCGAATTCGTCGGGATTTCCGACGACTGCGATTTGGGCGCGTCAGTTTGAATTCGAGTTTGTGTATTTGAATTAATTGTTTCTAGTAATGAACAAGAAACACAAGTGGCGGAGTGGTTGAGCGTGTGGAAGTTAAAGCTTGAGGATTCCTGGCTGACCCGGGTTCGAAACCCGGCAGCATTGATTTATTTTTATTTCATTATTTTTAATACATTTTCAAATATAAATTATATATTCCAATATACTTATTAATTATATATCGTTTAAAATTAATTTGGGCATTAAATACGCAACGAAATTTTTAACTAATTGTTCGGTTAATAAACGGAGCGGGTTTGGTAAATCCGGTTTTTTACGGATGTTACACGGAGATCCTGATATCTTGATCAGATTTTCTAAAATAGGTAGAGTATTTCTTCAAAGGATCTCTGTCCATCGCCAGACCATCCGAACCACTTCTGAATAAAAAAAGATCCAACAAATTGCGTCTTCTAGACCCATTATCTGATGGTGAAGGAGACGAAGGCACCACTTGTTTCCGCTGTTGATGTGAGCCTCTAAGCGGCGACAATGATCTCGTTCTCCGGCTTCTTGAAGAATTTGAAAACACTATCTCTCTTCCTCTTTCTCTCTCTTTAACTGATTCACTATCGAAACGACAACTTACATCAAATGTAAAATCGTCTTCGAGTAAGTTGGAGATTGTTTTGGGTACTCCAGGTTTCTCCTCTCAGGCGAATGGGACGGTGGCAAGAGAACTACTGCGGTTAGCATTGGAGGTGATCGACAACTCGTCAAACCCGCAATACAAATCCATGAGTCGTATGGGGCTGGAGGGGGCACTTGTGTAGCAAGTGTCAGCGTGTGATGGAAAAGTGAAGTCGAAATATGTGACGGGAGCAACGTCTATAATGGTACAAACTATTAATGATCAGGTATGTTTGGGAAGAAAGTTAGAAACTAGCCTTGGAGTATTGATGGATATATAGCTAAAGGAATTGGATTGGGGAAGAAGGTGAGAAGGCTCTTGAGGGGCTGTTTGGCTAAGCTTATTTTAGTGACTTATTTACTTATTGACTTTTTAAAAAGTTAAAGGGTGTTTGGGTTAGCTTATTATGTGAGAGAAATAAGTCAATAAGTCCCTCCATTCTGACTTATTTACTTTTCCAAAAAGTTAATAAGTCATAAGTCACTCCAAAATAAGCTTAGCCAAACAGCCCCTGAAACCAAGTAAAGTTGACTGAAAAATTAGAATATTGATCTCTCAATACATTATTTATTGGGGAATTTACTAAAATAGCCCCAAGACCAACTTTGACTTACCAAAATGGTCACTTCATACGTCCTTGAGTGGTGCATCACGAATTCAAATGCGCGGAATGAGTCTTTCAATAAAAAATAGACACGTGGCGGCAGACTCCTCCAAGGAGTTAGACAGACTTTTCCAAGGGGTTATGCAGACTCTTCCAAGATATCCTTAAAATATTTTAAAAATATACTTAAAATATTTTTAAAATATATATTTTTTTAATTTAAAAAATATTTTTTTTAAATTTATATACGTAAAGTATTTTTTAAAGATATTAAGTAAATAATTGTAAATTTATATACGTAAAGTAACTTTTGTAATTTTAAAAATAATTTTAAAGTATTTTTTAAAGTAATTTAAAGATATCTTTACTTATATAAATTTAGAATATTTTTTAAAAAATATTTTAAATATTTTTTAAAGTATTTTTTTACTTTATTTTTAAGTATTTTCTTAAAGTATTTTAAAGATATCTTTACGTATATAAATTAAACAAAATATTTTTTTAAAATTTATAAAAATATTTTAACTATTTTTTTAATTTATATATTTGTTCCGACTGTAGTTATTAAAAAAGAATATTAAATTTTAATAATCTCAACTGTTCGTTGTTGGCCACCAACAGTCCAAACTTCAAAAATAATCACCGGTAGTCCAAACTATTGACATATTGACCAACAATAGACCCTAACTAACCGAACCCTAACACCGTTAGTCTCCAGTCGCCGGAAAACCGTTTTTGGCAAGAAAAAGGTTTTTAAAGGTCCAATCTAAGGTTACAAAGAGGTTTGGGACGAAGATGTTAAGTTTTTTGGCTAAAAAGTTGAGTTTTCCGGCGAAAAAAGTAGTTTCTCGGCAACTTCAATAATTGGGGTTTTTATTAGAAAAAAATATAGGTCCCTAATAAGGTTACCAAAAGGATTGGGATGAAAATGTTGAGTTTTCCGGCCAAAAACGTTTTTTTCGGCGACTTGAGATTAACGCCGGTAGGGTTTTGTTGGTCAGGGTCCATTAGAGGCCGCCAATATGTTAAGAGTTAGGACTGCCAGTGGTTATTTGAAAGTTAGAACTGTTAGCGGTTAACAGCGAATATTTGAGATTATTTAAATCCAATATTCCATTAAAAAACAAAAAAACATAACAAAAATGAACATTAACTAAAATACAACCGCATGGTGGGGTGTTTACAAATATTCAATCCCAAATCAATCAAGCATTTGCAGTATAACTATTTTCTCGAAACTTACAAGATATTAAAAAAACAATAATACTGATAACTAATAAATTTACGCATTAAAACTTGAATCCAATTTTCCCTTCAACTTTACTTGTATATTAGCTATTCAACGTATGTTTGACTAAAAAAGCATGACCGCAAGAGGAAACCTCGATGGGCCGTGGTCGGATGCGCCGACGCGAAGGAAGTAAGACAACAAGGGTTTAGGATCTAGGGATAATCGTTAGATGGAGGGCAATATCACCAAGTTCTATGTTACTAATCCTCCTTTGGGTTGTAGGCCATGGGATGTTGCAGATTTGGGGTATGTTTGGCATGGAGCTTTTAGGAGCTTCTGCTTTAAGCCCTTAAGAAAAAGCCTCTGCTAAATAAAAAGCCTTGTTTGATTGAAGGAGCTTAAAGCTTTTAATAGGAGTTTGAAGCTTTTGGTTGAGCGCTCCTACTAGTAACGTTTAGAAGGAGCTACAAGCTTTTAGGGAAAAATGACTATTTTAACCTCTAAAGCTTCAGCTACTCTTCTAAATACCTAAATATATTTTATTAGTTATGTTCATTTTGGTCATTTATACATTTTATTAAAAGTTCCATCTAAAAAGCTACAGCTAACAGCTTCCAGTCACCAGCCACCAGCTACTTTTGCCAAACATAACCTTGGTGGGGATATTTGGCGAAGTGGTAGGTATGTATATCACCAAGTAGAAGGACAAAGATGGGAACCGCTTTGGGTTCCTAAGTTTCAGGAACGTTAAGAATTCCAAGGATCTCAAGCAGGTTCTAAATGAGTGGATATAAACTGAGGGTCAACATCGCTAAGTTTGCCTTGCGGTGGGGGGGGGGGGGTGCTCGTATATGGGAACAAGACGCGAACCAGACGGAGAAGGAGGTCCAAGGGAAACATTCACATCAGTCTCCGATTCCGAATTTTAACCTCGAGAAACACCTAAGAAATGGAGTTTCTTACATGGAACCATTGATGCCAAGGGTTAACCAGCACAAGGTTGCTAGATCGTTGGAAAAGGTTATTGTTGGTGCATATTTGTGACAACAGCTTAGATTTGGACTTTGGATATCTTGTAATTAATGAATTGATAAACAGTTAGCGGGTTTAGCTTTGGGTTGGGTAATTGGTAGTGATTGGGCTAACCAAACCCACAATGGGGAATGGTAGGCGAATTGGGCTTGTCCAATTCGCAGCCTATGACCTAGCCCATGTGCATGGCTGTAGTATATAAACAACATTATGCTTTAGGGTTTAGGTTAGACACTTGAGAGACATTTAGTTAGAGACTAGAGAGATTGAGAGAGAATTCGTAAGAGCATTGGCTTGGATGAATTATGATCTTGAGTGATTGTAAACATTAGAGTTTGATAATCATAGAAGATCTGTTAAAGTGTGTTTCGTGTTCTTCATCTATTCTTGTTTCTGTGTTCGTTGATTAATCAAGGAGATTCCACATCCTTGATTAGTTATCAGTTTTGTGATGATCCATCGAGACTAGGGGACCTACAATTGGTAGCAGAGCATTTGCTCTTGTGTACGGTTCAAGACTGATTGACAGAATTTTGGTTTGGTTGAAGAATTTTTGGTGATTTATTCATTACACATGCACGGAGCATGTCCTCCATTGTTTGGATGGTCCTTTCACTTTGACCATCCGTTTGAGTTTGATAGACCATACTTAGATCTACGCGAGACCCGAATGCCTTTTGGAAGGAATGTCACACCCCGACCCGCAGCGGAATAAGAGTCGGGCATAATTGGGTTATCACCAAAGCTCATGACATTTACTAATATGTTTCATATTTAATAAAGTCAAAGTTACATTTCAAAAATCCAAACATGTTCATTCAATACAAGGAAAATAAGCCAAGCATAACAATCCTAACACTAAATCGTTTTATTCTTCTAGTCCAAGTCCTATGTGTTCCTAGCTGCTGCTGCTTCACATGTATCATGTGTAAAATGGGGGTTTTTGGGTCAACATAAGTTGGCGAGTGAACCTTATTAGATAAACATTTATTAATAAATTAATTGTTAGTTTATCAATGAAAATTTGTGTATAATCATAGATGAGCAAATGTAAATAATCAAGCAATGGCAAATAGCAGTCACAACTATAATATACAATAACACATGACAGCATACATGAACATACCAACATCATACTGTAAATAACATAAATGAAATTGTGCGATCAAGGCTCAATCAAACGGAGCCGATCGTATTGCATGTACTGAAAATGAAAATGTCTGTGCGATCAAGGCTCAATCAAACGGAGCCGATCGTATGTGGGCACGCCAGGTTCAACCGCATATAAAATGGGGAACATGCTCAACGCTCATAATGTAATGGGGAGCGGCGGCCTATGAAATTGCATGTACTGAATAATAAATTGCATCCAATAATAACTACTTAACATCATCAAACTGAATACACATGTTCATGATATGATGTATGCACAATGGTTTAGTTATAATATATATATACAAAGACACATGATACACCCCAAAACGTGATTAAAACGGGGAATTTGTAAGATTCACTCACCTTGGGTGCGTTGGATTGGAGATGGTGATATGCGCACGAATTAGATGAGCAGAATAACGAGGATTACTAACCTAAATAATTACGGAAAAATATATTAAATGGGTGGATTTTATTAAGGATTTTAATGAAATTTTTAGATATATTTTTGTGAGTTTATGGCTATTTTCTATCTTTAAAAATGTTATTTTTAAGTATTTTTAATTGATTTTTAAATTAAATTAAATAAATAAAAATATAAAAAAATTGTTTATTAGGCGTTGACCGTTGACCGGTCGGTCAGCGTATTAGTTTGCGCCGGGTGAGGCTCGAACCGGGGACCTCCCGTACGCGTGCACGCAGCTCTACCAACTGAGCTACGTATCTAACCCGAAATAATCTTGTTTTTATTTATACTTATACACTTATTCAGTTAATCCGAAATTCTCTTTAATTTCAAAAACATTTTAATTCAACGGACCGGTGCAAGTGACGGGTTTCGAACGCGCGACGTATGGTTCATGTTGCACACAGTCCACCGCTGGACTGTGTGTCTAACCCGGTTATTATCTCGGTTTTTATTATACTTAATAACTAACTGAGTTAACCCGGTTTAGTTTTTGATCAAAAAGGCATTTTATTACACAAGGTGTGCGTGTAGCAGGGATCGAACTCGGGACGTGCGTGTGTATTTTGCACACAGTCCACCGCTGGACTGTGTGTCTAACCCGTTTAAAATACCGATTTTAATTAGTCTTAAGTTGTAATGCGTCTTCATTTTCTTCGTTGATTTTACACGGATAAACATATTCCGACTGTTATGACCGATTCATGACTTATACGCTTTTCAGACATTACAAGTAATTTAAAAGTAAAGAATGGAGAGAGTTTGGGGAAAAAGATGTACCGATTGAGGTTGTTCACAGTATTCCGGCAGAGGTTCGTCGGTACTGAAGGGGAACTCCGGCTGTTGAAACCAATTAACAGCTTTGTTCGATTATTTAAGAAGTTGAGTCACTTAAACAAGGTTTAACAGAAGTTTGGGAGATCATACCCGTTCACGGTGTGTTTCCGGAGTTTCAGGAGTTTTCCGGCGAAGGTAAGATTTTCGACAAACGTTGACTAGGATCGATTCTGATGGTGGAGTTGTGTTAGTGACTGATTAATCACATGATTGAAACAGAAAGAGTCAGAGGAAATACCGTGTGGATGTGAGTCCCGGTTTTCCGGCGACTTGCAGAATTTTTTTCCGGCGGTCTGATTCAAGCTTCTCCGGTGGACTGTAAGGTTGCGGAAATGCAATTGAAAGCTTTGCGGAGTGTTTTGAGTCGCAGGAAAGGTCTAGGATTGAAGTAGTTCGAGAATTGATAACTTTCGGTTATTAAACCAATCTACTTCCGAATTCAAGTTACACTCATGGCAGCATTGATTGGAATCGTCCGTTTATCGGTTATACTCGCTGAATCACGAGTATCCAAATCGACTTTGGGTGTTTGATAACCGATTTCAGTTACAATTTGTAAAATCGGTTGATTTACCTTAGTCCATAAAACTTATTTGTTTCCTAAAGATAACAGAAAACAAACAAGTGGCGGAGTGGTCTTGTGATTGGGTGATAAATCGCTGAAATGTCTTGGCTGACCCGGGTTCGAGTCCCGGCAGCTTCATAATTTTTTTATTTATTTTATTTTAACTTTTTATCAAATATAATTTTTATAGTTTAGTTTATTTATTAATTATGTATCGTTTTAACTCAAAATAATCATAAATATTTAATGTAACTTTTATAACTTGATACTTGATTACAAAACGGAGCGGGTTTTGAAAACCCGATTTTTACAAATGTTACAAGGAACACCAAAACCTTGAAACAAAGTGACCATCTCTATCAGAGATTATAGAAACCGGCACTCCATGACATGCCACCACTTCCTTGATATACAATTCCGCTAACTTATTCATATTATCCTTCTCACGAATAGGTAGAAAATGTGCAGACTTTGTCAAACGATCCACGATTACCCAAATCATGTCATTACCCCTAGATGTTATAGGTAACTTTGTAATGAAATCCATATAAATTTGTTCTCATTTCCAAACCAGAATTTCAGGTTGTTGTAATAAGCCAGAAGGCTTCTGATATTCGGCCTTAACCTTAGAACAAGTCAAACACTTTCCCACGTAGGTCGCAATATCACCTTTAAGATTGGGCCACCAATAAAATTCTTCAAATCATGATACATCTTATCGGCGCCTGGATGAATCGAATACTTTGACTTATGAGCTTCATCTAAAACTAGATTATGTAACCCACCAAACAATGGAACCCAAACCCGACCCATTAAATACAACGTTTCATCTTCCTTTGGTTCCAATTGTTGTTCCATACAACGTAAAGATTATTCCTTAATAAATTCTAGTTTAAGAGCTTCACGTTGTGCGTCACGAATTTGAGAGATGAGGCTCGTTTGGATCGTTAATCCTAGCGCACGAACACGTAAAGTCTTAACCCTTTCTTTCCGAGTCAAGGCATCCGCAAGAACGTTGGCCTTGCCCTGATGATACTTTATCTCACAATCGTAGTCGTTCAGTAACTCCACCCAACGACGTTGGCGAATATTTAATTCCTTCTGATCAAATATATGTTGAAGACTTTTATGATCCGTGAAAATAGTACACCGTGTACCATATAGATAATGTCGCCAAATCTTCAAAGCGAACACTACCGCACCCAATGTCACACCTCGACCCGCAGCGGAATAAAAGTCGGGGCATAATTGGGTTATCACCAAAGCTCATGATGTTTACTAAGATGTTTCATATTTATTAAATTCAAATTACAAACTTAAATATCCAAAACAAAATTCGTACAATTACAAGAAAATGAAACTACATAATTATTCCAAAGCCTAAACTTGTTTATTCTTCTAGGCCTTCCTAAGTGTTTCCTGTCTCAGCTGGATCACCTGTATCATGTGTAAAACGGGGGAGATTTTGGGTCAACAAAATTTGGCGAGTGAACCTTGATAAAACATTTTTTTACTAATTTCTTGTTTTATTTAATAAAGAAAATTCATGCAATAATCACATGTGAGCAAACATATATAGATAAACAATCACAAACCACTTTTGGATGAGTATATGACATGAATGATGATGTATGTGAGATCAAGGCTCAATCAAACGGAGCCGATCTAATGAGGCTCCTGATGCTCAACCCGTATCCCACGGGGAACTAATGGGCCTAATGAAATGCGTGCACTGAAAATGATAAATCTAATCTACATATAATTCACACAACAATTGATACACATTTGATACACATTTGATCACGGATATGATGTATGCACAAGTGTTTAAATAAAATAAAAGAATTATACGACACATGATACACCCCAAAACATGATTAAAACGGGGAATTGGTAGAGATTCACTCACAGTGGGTGCGTTCTTTGAAGACGATGAATGCGCACGAATTTATGATTCAACTGACGAGGGAAAATTAACCTAAATAATAACGAAATGATTCGATAAATAAGTAATTTTATTTGAGATTAATATTTTTAATTAGTGCTCTTTAGTGGGATTTTTAGATTTATTTTTGTGAGTTTAATGAAATTTTCTAACTTTAAAATCTTATTTTTAAGTATTTTTAAAAAATTTTTCAATTAAATAAATAAATAAAAATAATAAAAAAATGGGTTGACTTTCTGACAGTTGACCGTGTCTGACCGGTCAGACTGTGTTTATTCCATGCGGTGCGTGGGATCGAACTCGGGACCTTTCGTTTGTGTGCACGCAGCTCTACCAACTGAGCTACGTGTCTAACCCGAAATATTCTCTGTTTTAATTATATATATATACTAATTAACTTTAACCTTATTTAGTTTTTATTAAAAATGATTTAATATGGCCGAACCGGTTGCAGAGACCCGGAGTCGAACTCGGAACGTTCGGTTCGAGTGCGCACAGCCCAACCAGTTGGGCTGTGTTTCTAATCTGCTTAACTACTGGATTATATTCCTCTTATATACATTATGTGGATTGATCTGAATAGGTTTTAAAAATGTTGGTTTTATTTCAGAAAGTCGGTAGCATGCGTGATTCGAACTCGGGACGTGTGTATTGTATTTGCACACAGTCCATCGCTGGACTGTGTGTCTAACCCGGTTAAATATCCAATTTTAATTATACTAATACACTTGTTCAACTTCATCTTCTTCACTGTGAAGAACACAGAACAGTGAAACCCGATTGTTTTGTTTAATCAACTAACAACTTATAATTGATTGAAAATAGAATATAAAGGTGAAGATTAAGTAATATGGTATACCAAACAGAGAGTTTTCTTCAGATTTCCGGCAAGATTTCGTCGGCTCTGATTTGCGATTTCCGGCTGAGTGAACTGTTTTAACAGTTTTGATTATTGGTTTGAACAATTAAATTATAAATCAAGAGATAGCAGGGAGGTTTAGACAATTATACCGTCTGAAGACAACTGCGGTTTTCTGTTCAGTGATTCCGGTGATATTCCGGCGAGTGCAAAGAAACTCCGGCGACGTGCTTTGGAAGGGATAAAGCTTCGGAAAGAGAGTTCGGTTCTGAGCGAAAGGTTTACAGGAGGTTGGAGTGGGTATTTATAAGAGGACAGCTGATTTGGGTTTGAATTGAAGTCAACAATCGCGATTAAAGATTTCCGACGGTTTTTGACTAAAATTGATTGCCGGCGATGGTTATAACTGATGTGGAAATCAGTTTATCCGTTTCAGTCAAAGGAAAAATAGCCAAAATCGTGGAGTTTAGGTTTCTCTGGTGATTGCGAGGTCTGGCGCGCTGTTTTACAGATTTGACTTTCGGTTTTTATTATAAATGTTATTTGTTTCGGTATTAAACACAAAAGAAGTGTGTGGCGGAGCGGTGTGGTGTGTGTTTGTCTTTGTGGGCGACCCGGGTTCGAAACCCGGCTACCCTATTATTATTTTTTTTATACTTATTATTAGTTATAAATTATGGTTTTTAAATTCTAATATATTTATTAATTATGTGTTGTTTAAAATTAATCTGAACAATAAATACGCAACGAATCTTATAACTGAATATTTGATTAATAAACGAAGCGGGTTTTGAAACCCGTTTTTCGACGAATGTTACAGTATCCCCTACTTTTAGGAATTTCGTCCCGAAATTTAAGCAGCAGTGGTAACTGGAAAGAGATGCGGGTATTTTTCGCGCATTGAGTCTTCACGTTCCCAAGTAAACTCGGGTCCTCGTTTCGACTCCCAACGTACCCTGACAATTGGAATACGACTTCGCCTTAAACGCTTCTCTCCGAAGTCCATGATTTCTACTGGTCTTTCAACGAAGTGCATTGATTCATCGACTTGTATGTCTTCTAGAGGAATGTGGAGATTTTCATCGGCAAGGCACTTTTTCAAGTTTGATACGTGAAACATGGGATGAATTCTGTTGAGTTCTTCTGGTAGGTCAAGCTTGTATGCTACAGGACCTACTCTTTCGAGTATCTTGAAAGGTCCTACGTAGCGTGGTGCTAGCTTTCCCTTTTGGCCAAAACGAACCACTCCCTTCCACGGTGATACTTTTAAAAGTACTTGATCACCAATGTCAAACTCCAAGGGCTTTCGTCGTTTGTCTGCATAACTCTTTTGACGACTTTGAGCCACTAGAAGATTGTTTCGAATTTGAATGACCTTGTCGGTTGTTTCTTGAATTAATTCTGGACCGGTGATTTGCGCTTCCCCAATTTCGTGCCAACATACTGGAGATCGGCACTTACGACCATATAAAGCTTCGAAAGGAGCCATGCCGATACTTGAATGATAGCTATTATTGTACGAAAATTCCACTAATGGTAGGTGAGCGTCCCAGTTCCCTTTGAAGTCTATGACACATGCTCGCAGCATGTCTTCAAGGGTTTGGATGGTGCGTTCAGATTGACCATCAGTTTGGGGATGAAAAGTGGTACTGAGGTCTAATCGTTTACCCAAGGCGGTTTGTACGGCTCGCCATGTTCGTGAAGTGAAACGACCATCACGGTCTAAAATGATGCTTAAAGGTACACCATGACGGCTTACGATCTCGCTGATGTAGATACGAGCTAACTTCTCGTTCTTGAAGTCCTCGCGAATCGGAATGAAATGAGATGACTTTGTAAGACGATCTATTATTACCCATATGGTGTCATACCCACTGGAGGTGCGAGGTAACACGGTAATGAAATCCATGGTTATGTTTTCCCACTTCCATACAGGTATTTCGGATTGGACTAGAAGTCCTGAAGGTCTTTGATGTTCAGCTTTTACTTTGGACAGGTAAGGCACTTGGAAACAAAAACAACGATATCCTTTTTCATGCCAGGCCACCAATAGGTGTATCGTAGGTCTTGATACATCTTGTCGGCTCCTGGGTGTACAGAGTATCGTGTTTTGTGCGCCTCATTCATGAGGAAATCACGAAGGTTATCGCGATCAGGAATCCATATGCGATTTAAATAGTATAGATACCGTCGGATTTGGTTTCGATTTTGAGTTCAGCTCCGCATGACAGCTCATTGCGTACATCATTTTCTGTTACAGAAACATGTTGAGCTGCCCTGATTCGATCTTTGATGTCGGTTATGATTTGCGAACATAGAAGACGAATGGAGTTCGCATAACCTTTTCGACTGAGCGCATCGGCCACCACGTTTGCCTTGCCAGGATGATACCAAATTTCACAGTCGTAGTCGTTGAGGAGTTCGACCCATCTTCGTTGCCTCATATTCAACTCCTTCTGGTTGAAGATATGTTGGAGACTTTTGTGGTCAGTGTATGTCACACCCCGACCCCAAGCGGAAAAGGTGATCGAGGCATGATTGGGTTATCATCAAAGCTCATGACATTTATTATAACGTTTCATATTCATTAATACAATTTAATGGGAAATATACAATCATAATTACATCATGTCCTAAACATCATTCTAGGCTTCATTGTTTTCTTCTAAGGCATTTCCTATGTTTTCCTTGCTTCATCCTGTTCACCTGTATCATGTGTAAAAATGGTTTTTGGATCAACAAAAAGTTGGCGAGTGAATCCTATGAAAAACATTTGAACAAGTTTATTGAATTGATTATAAAATAAAGTGCACAACCACACATGAGTAAAAATAGATGTAAACTTATTCACCAATCATTTAATATTAAATAATGCACACACGAACAATAATGGATTTGTTTTGAGGCACGCGTTGCTCAACTCGTCTCCC
Organism: Scalesia atractyloides; assembly: GCA_947069175.1. Classification (NCBI taxonomy): domain Eukaryota; kingdom Viridiplantae; phylum Streptophyta; class Magnoliopsida; order Asterales; family Asteraceae; genus Scalesia; species Scalesia atractyloides. The sequence goes on from CAMTDV010001634.1 coordinate 47,403,086, forward strand.
ACGAGGAACTGATGGGTCTAATGAATGAATTGCATATAACGTGACAATATGAAATACATAACTACAAACAATATATACAATCTAAGTTTAGATCACAATATGGTATGTCACAAGTTTAAATAAACGGGTTAATTTTAGTGACACATGACACACCCCAAAACGTGTAATTAAAAAGGGGAGTTGTAAGATTCACTCACATTGGGTGCGTTCGGTTGATGATGTTGAATGCGCACGAAGTTGGTTTTAACCACGAGTGAAACTAACCTAGATAATGGCATAATGGTTCGGTAAGTAAGCGGATTTTATTAACCAATTTTAGTAGGATTGTTGGATATATTTTTGTGAGTTTAAGGCTATTTTCTAACCTTAAAAATGTTATTTTTAAGTATTTTTAATGTAAATAAATATATAAAAGTAATAAAAAAATGTTGATTTTTGACTGTTGACTTGTTGACTGTTGACTTTGTTGACCGGTTTTATTGTATCATTGTGTGCGCCGGGTGAGGCTCGAACCCGAGACCTCCCGTTCGCGTGCATGCAGCTCTACCAACTGAGCTATGTGTCTAACCCGAAATATTTCTGTTTTTAATTATATTTATATACTAATTGAATTAATCCGAAAATCATTTATTTCAAAAACAATTTAAATGACTCGCTCGGTGCTCTCCACAGGTCTCGAACCCGGGACCTGTGGGTTAGGTTAACACACAGTCCACTGCTGGACTGTGTGTCTAACTTGTTAAATAATCTGATTTTTATTATACTTATATACAAACTAAATAATCTCGTTTCTGCTTTAAATAAAAAGTTTGATAATTGTCCGGACCGGTGCGGTAGTCTGGACTCGAACTCGTGACATGTGGTTTAAACGTTCACACAGTCCACCAGTGGACTGTGTGTCTATCTTGGTTATTATTCCGGTTTTTATTAAACTTAACATCTATTGCAGTGAATCCGGTTCGGTTAAAAAAAGGAACATTTTTATTAAGGCGAGTGTGCGTGGGATAAGAATCGAACTCGGGACGTAAGTTTTATTTGCACACAGTCCACCGCTGGACTGTGTGTCTAACCCAAGATATATCTTGATTTTAATTAAACATATATACAATTGAAACTTCGTCTTCTTCGTTAGACTTAACCAGAATCGGTGTCTGACTGGTTCCACGATTTTAATCATGTTCCTTAGTGTGTTGTGATTAATTACATGTGCGATAAATAAAAAGAACGAGAGATTAAGTGTAAGATATACCGAACAGTGGCTCCTCTGTTTCGCCGGCGAAACTCCGGTGATAGCAAGTTATTCCGGCGACGTGTGTCCTGCGGCAGAGGGTCTTCAGGGAGCTTGAGATGAGTGTGGGTGGCTTCGGTATGAGCTCTGGGTGTTCAGTAAGGCTCAGAGGTGAAAGGCTCGGTTTTCCGGCGAGTTGCAGAAGTTTTCCAGCGAGTGAATTTATGTCGGGAAGAGTGTGATTGTGAGCGAAAAAGCTAACAGAGGTTAGAGGGGGTATTTATAGGGCAGGACATCGACGAATTTAGTCCGTTTTCCGTCTTGATTCGTCGGTCAATAAGTTTTCCGGCGGTTATGACTTGCGTCGCGGGTTCAGACGTCGGTTATAACCGATGTAATAGTTAAGGCTTCGGTTAAAACAGAAGAAACCGTCCAATCTCGGCGAAATCGTCGGGATTTCCGACGACTGCGATTGGGCGCGTCGGTTTTGAATTCGAGACTTATGTTATGTATCAATTGTTTCCATTAATGAACAAGAAACACAAGTGGCGGAGTGGTTGAGCGTGTGTGTGTTAAGACTTTGCTGAATTCCCTGGCTGACCCGGGTTCGAAACCCGGCAGCAGCCTTTTATTTTTATTTCCTTATTTTAAATACTTTTTCAAATATAAATTATATATTCCAATATACTTATTAATTATGTATCGTTTAAAAATAATTTGGGCATTAAATACGCAACGAAATTTTTAACTGATTGTTTGGTTAATAAACGGAGCGGGTTTGGTAAATCCGGTTTTTGACGGATGTTACAGTATCCCCTGCTTTTTAGAAATTTCGTCCCGAAATTTAAGTAGTGACATATTTTTCTAAAAAGGATGGTGTTTAGTTTGACAGTTACATACTTAGAAAAAGAGTAAGAGTTTAAATTTTGTTTGAGGCGGTAACGTCCCTTGTAAGGGTTAAGTACCCTGTTACAGGAATCGCTTTTTGTTGCCTACGAAAATATTGATAAGCAGAGTTGATTCACTAAATATGATATCATGCGTAAGAGTTTTGATATGTTTGGGATGATATGGTTATATCCTAAAGCAAAACTTCTAATACTACAACCTACATGGAACTTCTCATAACCGTCTAACAATGCCTCTGATCCTTTGACAAGAATACTTATATATAGGAAGTACCAGCGGCGTATCCACCATATTCTTGTCAAATTTTCATTGGTTTTATCAGTAAGTTATGATTGGTTCTATGATGTGACTCTAGAACATAAATAAACGCCACAACCAATGTACCAAGAAATTACTAAATCCTACATTGAACTTCTCATAACCGCCTGACAATGCCTCTGATCCTTTGACAAGAATACTTATATATAGGAAGTACCAGCGGCGTATCCACCATATTCTTGTCAAATTTTCATTGGTTTTATCAGTAAGTTATGATTGGTTCTATGATGAAACTCTAGAACATAAATAAACACAACAACCAATATCTGAGTCCAAATTCTGATAGCATACATGTTTGAATGGTGACAGTTCCTCTCTCGTTTGTTATGATGGAGAGGTTAGTTTATGTAGAAATAGAACACAATCCAATTTCTTTAAATGGCGAGATGATATGAATGTAACACAAATTTCAACCAAAACAAGACTAAATCCTACATGGAACCTCTCATAACCGCCTGATAATGCCTCTGATCCTTTGACAAGAATACTTATATATAGGAAGTACCAGCGGCGTATCCACCATATTCTTGTCAAATTTTCATTGACTTTATCCGTGAGTTGTGATTAGTTCTATGTGACTCTAAAACAACCACAACAACCAAAACTTGAGTCTTAATTCTGATAGTATACATGTTTGAATGATGACAATACCTCTCTCGTTTGTTGTGATGGAGAGGTTAGTCTATGTAGAAATGGAATACAATCCAATTTCTTTAAATGATAAGATGCTATAAATGCTAAATCAGTAAGTACAAAACAAACTTCAATCAAGACAATACTAAATTCCACATGGAACTTCTCATAACCGCCAGATAATGCCTCTGATCCTTTGGCAAGAATACTTATATATAGGAAGTACCAGCGGCGTATCCACCATATTCTTGTCAAATTTTCATTGGCTTTATCCGTAAGTTATGATTAGTTCTATGTGACTTTAAAACAAAAACAAACTGAAATAGTAATTCGCATTAGGATCCTTGGATAAGATTCCAATTTATAACTGAGATATGGGAAAATGGAGATAACATAAAGAAGAAAAAAAAAACATAAAAACTAAGTGGTTGGAGTTGAATCTTGATTTTCGGTGAAGGGGACTAGTTGGGTGGTTTCGTTTGGGCCTATCTTCGACAGGATTGGCGTTGATGTTGAAAACTCTTCCTCTTGCTGGTGGCCTAGTGATTGGGTTTTCTTGATTTACTTGGTTAACTGGGTTTGATTGAGCTTGAGCGTTTATGATGTTAACCAATCGAGGGCACGTGTTTCTAAAGTGGGTAGGGTCGCCACAATTGAAACAAGCTCGAACATATGGGAACATGGGGTATTGGGGTTGTTGATATGTTTGGATCATATTTTGAGTAGGGGGTGTGGTTTAGTTTTGAGGGGTGCGGAAAACCTTGCTCAAATGACCATAGCGTCCACAATTCGCACATAGTCGACAAGGTAAGGTAAGGTAAGGGGATGGTGATAAAAACAGGTGTTACATCGAGGGTGAGGTCCAAGGTATAGTTTCTTATTTGGGTAAGTTGAGTTGGGTGCTACTTGAGTGATTGGGATAGCTTGGATGGGTATGGCTTGTGAAATTGGTTGATTACGTTGTGTGACAGCGAAAAGTTGCCCATCTCGTTTTCTCTTAAAAGTGGGTTGAGAAGGGGATTCGGTTTGGGTGGAGTTTGAAGTTTCAGTCGATGCCTTATCCTTCTTCTTCTCCTCCTTGAAGTCTTTATTCTGGATGCGGTTCTCGGTGAGCTTTGTAGCTAACTCCATTGCTGCTTCCAAAGTTGCAGGCGTGGTACTTATTACAGTGTCCTGAATCTTTGACGGAAGACCTCGAATGTAGTGCTCGATCAAACGGTAGAGGGGAGTGAACAAGTTGGGAACCATTTGATTTAACTCAAGAAATCTTTTGTTGTATGTGGTGTGGTCGCCTTCCTTTTGCTTCAACGAATAGAACTCATCTTCTAATTTCTTGATTTCGCTCCTTGGGCAAAACCGTCTTGTCATGATTTCCTTCAACTCTTCCTAAGTCAAAGTCATAGCGTCTTCAACACCTCGTTTGGCCTTCTCTGTATTCCACCAAGTAAGTGCTATTCCATATAAACGACCAGTGGCATATCGCACTTTGCGATCATCGGGGCAATCGCAATTTAGAAAAGTGTTCTCCATTTCTTCAAACCAATGGAGAAGAGCGGTGACACCTTCAGTCCCTTCATATTTTGGAGGGTCGCATGATTTGAAATGCTTGTAGGTGCATTTAGTGGTATTGGGGGAGGGTTGATAACATTTTGATCTTCTTGGTTGACAGGATTAGCGGTAAGGGCTTGTTGGACTTGAATTACAATGTTGGGTATTACGGCAGCCATTTGTTGAGCGATTAGGGCAGCCATGCACTCGCGGGCTTTTCCTGCTCTCATCTTCCTACGGGCGAGGCTAGAAGACATCTACAAGGAATACATATCAAGAGTATGAGTTGGATGTTTTTGGGATCATGGGTCGTATTTAGGAATGAACATTCATAAAATAAATATAGAAAAATAAATCTACTACATCCATAGGATGTCTTGGGCTTTGCTCGTCATTGGGCCTTGCATGCCGCCATACTTCACCTTCGTAATCATGTGGGCCCCCATGAATACCGGGTTTTTCATATGGTTCGCATGTGTTAGCCTGGTTACGTACACTAAAACCCGGAGAAAATCGAGAAATATGCAACGTATGATATTCGGAATGTATCCAGGTGTGGACACGGTGACACCTCAAAGTGGGGTTAGTTCGAACGACGTTTGGTGTGGCATGCTTTGGCCTAATAGGTCCTTCGTACTCTCATCGTTAGTCCCCAGGTAGGCAAACTGGTCCGTTATATTGGATTTATACGAATGCCAACCTAGACAGGACGTTCCGACTACCGGTACTTGTACCCTTCCAGTTACTACATGCCCGTCGCAGAACTTACTTTGATGAGATTTGAAAATTGCGACAAAATCTTTGAATAACAAAAGTATGAAGATGATTTGAATATATGAACATTGAAATATGTATGATGAATGTGTATGTAAGTATGTATGTTTGACTGTAAGTATAAACAAATATGAAACAAATAAATATCATAAGTTTGTATGTAACCACCTAAACAATTAAAATTTAGGCAACTATAGTATAGGCTCTAAGGGTCTAATAACCTATCCTATATCCCTATAGTCATGGCTCTGATACCAATCTGTCACACCCCGACCCGCAGCGGAAAAGGTGATCGAGGCATGATTGGGTTATCATCAAAGCTCATGACATTTATTATAACGTTTCATATTCATTAATACAATTTAATGGGAAATATACAATCATAATTACATCATGTCCTAAACATCATTCTAGGCTTCATTGTTTTCTTCTAAGCCATTTCCTATGTTTTCCTTGCTTCATCCTGTTCACCTGTATCATGTGTAAAAATGGTTTTTGGATTAACAAAAAGTTGGCGAGTGAATCCTATGAAAAACATTTGAACAAGTTTATTGAATTGATTATAAAATAAAGTGCACAACCACACATGAGTAAAAATAGATGTAAACTTATTCACCAATCATTTAATATTAAATAATGCACACACGAACAATAATGGATTTGTTTTGAGGCACGTTGCTCAACTCGTCTCCCACGAGGAACTGATGGGCCTAATGAATGAATTGCATATAACCTGACAATATGAAATACATAACTACAAACAATATATACAATCTAAGTTTAGATCACAATATGGTATGGCACAAGTTTAAATAAACGAGTTAATTGTAGTGACACATGACACACCCCAAAACGTGTAATTAAAAAGGGGAGTTGTAAGATTCACTCACATTGGGTGCGTTCGGTTGATGATGTTGAATGCGCACGAAGTTGGTTTTAACCACGAGTGAAACTAACCTAGATAATGGCATAATGGTACGGTAAGTAAGCGGATTTTATTAATCAATTTTAGTAGGATTGTTGGATATATTTTTGTGAGTTTAAGGCTATTTTCTAACCTTAAAAATGTTATTTTTAAGTATTTTTAATGTAAATAAATAAATAAAAGTAATAAAAAAAATGTTGATTTTTGACTGTTGACTTGTTGACTGTTGACTTTGTTGACCGGTTTTATTGTATCATTGTGTGCGCCGGGTGAGGCTCGAACCCGAGACCTCCCGTTCGCGTGCACGCAGCTCTACCAACTGAGCTACGTGTCTAACCCGAAATATTTCTGTTTTTAATTATATTTATATACTAATTGAATTAATCCGAAAATCATTTATTTCAAAAACAATTTAAATGACTCGCTCGGTGCTCTCCACAGGTCTCGAACCGGGACCTGTGGGTTAGGTTAACACACAGTCCACCGCTGGAATGTGTGTCTAACTTGTTAAATAATCTGATTTTTATTATACTTATATACAAACTAAATAATCTCGTTTCTGCTTTAAATAAAAAGTTTGATAATTGTCCGGACCGGTGCGGTAGTCTGGACTCGAACTCGTGACATGTGGTTTAAACGTTCACACAGTCCACCACTGGACTGTGTGTCTATCTTGGTTATTATTCCGGTTTTTATTAAACTTAACATCATTGCAGTGAATCCGGTTCGGTTAAAAAAAGGAACATTTTTATTAAGGCGAGTGTGCGTGGGACAAGAATCGAACTCGGGACGTAAGTTTTATTTGCACACAGTCCACCGCTGGACTGTGTGTCTAACCCGAGATATATCTTGATTTTAATTAAACATATATACAACTGAAACTTCGTCTTCTTCGTTAGACTTAACCAGAATCGGTGTCTGACTGGTTCCACGATTTTAATCATGTTCCTTAGTGTGTTGTGATTAATTACATGTGCGATAAATAAAAAGAACGAGAGATTAAGTGTAAGATATACCGAACAGTGGCTCATCTGTTTCGCCGGCGAAACTCCGGTGATAGCAAGTTATTCCGGCGACGTGTGTCCTGCGGCAGAGGGTCTTCAGGGAGCTTGAGATGAGTGTGGGTGGCTTCGGTATGAGCTCTGGGTGTTCAGTAAGGCTCAGAGGTGAAAGGCTCGGTTTTCCGGCGAGTTGCAGAAGTTTTCCGGCGAGTGAATTTACGTCGGGAAAGAGTGTGATTGTGAGCGAAAAAGCTAACAGAGGTTAGAAGGGGTATTTATAGGGCAGGACATCGACGAATTTAGTCCGTTTTCCGGCTTGATTCGTCGGTCAATAAGTTTTACGGTGGTTATGACTTGCGTCGCGGGTTCAGACGTCGGTTATAACCGATGTAATAGTTAAGGCTTCGGTTAAAACAGAAGAAACCGTCCAATCTCAGCGAAATCGTCGGGATTTCCGACGACTGCGATTGGGCGCGTCGATTTTGAATTCGAGACTTATGTTATGTATTAATTGTTTCCATTAATGAACAAGAAACACAAGTGGCGGAGTGGTTTAGCGTGTGTGTGTTAAGACTTTGCTGAATTCCCTGGCTGACCCGGGTTCGAAACCCGGCAGCAGCCTTTTATTTTTATTTCCTTATTTTAAATACTTTTTCAAATATAAATTATATATTCCAATATACTTATTAATTATGTATCGTTTAAAAATAATTTGGGCATTAAATACGCAACAAAATTTTTAACTGATTGTTCGGTTAATAAACGGAGCGGGTTTGGTAAATCCAGTTTTTGACGGATGTTACATTTCACACTTGGTACCATAGAGGTAATGTCTCCATATCTTGAGAGCGAACACAACGGCTCCAAGTTCCAGGTCGTGGGTGGTGTAATTCTTCTCATGAACTTTGAGTTGCCTAGAAGCATATGCTATCACTTTTCCTCTTTGCATTAATACACAGCCTAGCCCTTGCCCTGATGCGTCGCAATATACTACAAAGTCATCGCAACCTTTAGGGAGTGTGAGGATAGGTGCGTCACAGAGTTTTTGCTTTAAAGTTTGGAAAGCCTCCTCTTGTTTAGGTCCCCATATGAAGGGTTTTCCTTTATGAGTCAAGGCCGTGAGTTGTACAGCAATACGGGAAAAATTGGCAATGAAGCGGCGATAGTAACCAGCCAAACCAAGAAATGACCTTACTTCGGTAGGGGTACGTGGCGCTTGCCATTCCTGCACTGCCTTGATTTTTGACGGATCGACATGAATTCCCTTGTCCTTGACGACATGTCCAAGGAATTGTACTTCTCCTAACCAGAATTCGCATTTTGAGAACTTAGCGTAGAGCTTTTCAGTCCTTAAGAGTGTAAGGATGAGTCGAAGGTGTCGTTCATGATCGGATTTAGACTTGGAGTAGATAAGGATGTCTTCGATGAAGACTATGACGAAACGGTCAAGGTAGGGTTTGCATACCCTATTCATTAGATCCATGAAGACAGCGGGGGTGTTGGTTAAACCGAAAGGCATGACCATGAACTCGTAATGACCATAACGAGTCCGGAAAGCGATTTCTGGGATATCTTCTTCGTGCACTCTGAGCTGATGATAACCAGAACGAAGGTCGATTTTTGAAAAGCAGGTGGCGCCTTGAAGTTGGTCTAGGAGGTCATCGATGCGAGGTAGTGGATAACGATTTTTAACCGTTAACTTGTTGAGTTCTCTATAATCAATGCACATGCGAAACGTTCCATCTTTCTTCATCACAAAGAGAACAGGTGCACCCCAAGGCGAGGAGCTAGGACGTATGAATCCTTTGTCAGTCAGCTCCTGTAGTTGACTGGCCAGCTCTTGCATTTCGGATGGGGCTAACCTATAAGGAGATTTTGCGACTGGTGTAGCGCCAGGTACAAGATCGATGTGGAATTCGACTTCTCTCACAGGAGGAAGTCCTGAAATGTCGTCGGGAAAGACTTGTGGGAATTCTTTCACAACTGGGATATCTTCGAGTTTCCTCTCCTTGTTTCCCTTTTTGACGACGTGAGTTAGGAATGCGACATAGTTCTTGCGGAGATATCTTCGGGCTTGAAGGCAGGACATTAGTTTGAGTCCTTTCGAAGGGGTTTCCCCAAAAATACGTAGGGTCTGACCATCTGCAAGAGGAATGCGAATGAACTTTTCGCGGCACACTACTTCAGCGTGATGCTGGCTGAGCCAGTCCATACCGATTATAACATCAAAACTTCCCAACTTCATAGGAATGAGGTCAACTGGAAAATCGTGATCGTTTAGAGTGAGGGTACAATTGCGTATAATAGAATTTAATGAAACGGGTTTTCCGTCAGCAACTTCCACCGTTAGAGATTCCATGAGATTAACACGAGTTTGGTTGAGGCTAGGTTCAAATTCTAAGGACACAAAACTCTTATCCGCGCCAGTATCGAATAATATGGATGCATAACTACCATTGATGAGAAACGTACCGTTGACCACGTTGTTGTCAGCCCTAGCTTGGTTGGCATTGATGTTGAAAGCTCTTCCTCTGGCAGGTGGAGGAGCTTGGTTAGCTTGGTTTACCGGGTTTGCTTGAGCTTGGGCATGGATGATGTTCACTAAGCGTGGACAAGTGTTCCTGAAGTGGTTTGGGTCCCCACAGTTGTAACAAGCTCGCATGGGTTGCATCATGGGGTAGTTGGGTTGGTAGTAAGGTTGGGCTACGTGTTGTGTGGGTGGTAGAAGTAAGGGTTGTTGGGCTTGGCCCACTATCTGATTGTGGGTTTGGGTTGGAGGTTGATTTCGGTTCATTCGTTGAAGAGTACGGCGGGTTTGGATGGTGTGACCTGCACGGCCACAGCTTGTGCAATGTTGGCAGGAGTTTTCGGGAGGGTGATGGTATTGACAACGGTTGCATTTTGGGTGTGGGCCGGTGTATGGCTTTTTGAATGGTGCAGCTGAAGGAGCAATTTGGGTGATTGGTGCAACAGTGATAGGAGGGTTGGTTTGAGTGACAGCAAAATTCTTGCTGTTTCGTTTCCTCTTATCAGCAAACTTCTAGGAGGAGACGGGGTGGTTTGGAGTTGGGACCTCAATGGGTGCTTTCTTCTTCTCATCTTTGAATTTGCCGTTTCGGATGCGATTCTCAGTGAGTTCTGTAGCTAATTCCATTGCGGCTTCAAGTGTTGCAGGCGAAGTGCTTAAAACCGAATCTTGGATTTTCGAGGGGAGGCCTCGAATGTAGTGTTCGACTAAGCGGTACAAGGGGGTGAACAAGTTGGGGATCATCTGGTTCAGCTCGAGAAATCTCTTGTTATAGGAAGTGTGATCTCCTTCCTTTTGTTTCAGTGTGTGGAATTCGTCTTCCAGCTTTTTGATTTCGCTTCTTGGACAGAAGCGTCTTGTCATGAGTTCGCTTAACTCTTCCCATGTTAAGGCCATGGCATCTTCAACTCCTCGCTTACCCTTTTCCATGTTCCACCAGGTAAGGGCTACCCCAAACGGTCTTCCAGTTGCATAACGTACCTTGCGATCCTCGGGACAATCGCAATTGAGGAAAGTGTTTTCCATTTCTTCAAACCAGTGAAGGAGGGCGGTAACACCTTCGGTCCCTTCATGTTTTGGGGGATCGCAAGATTTGAAGTGTTTGTAGGAGCACTTTTTGGAAGGAGGGTTGGCGACGCTCTGGTCTTCTTGATTGGGAGGGTTGATGGGATTTGCGGTGAGAGCTTGTTGAACTTGAATCACGATGTCAGGAAGCACTGCGGCCATTTGTTTAGCAATTTGCGTGGCCAAGCGTTCATTTGATCTTCCTGACTTTCTACCTCCACGTAGTTGCCTAGCCGACATCTACAGGAACATACATAGGAAGATTGTGAGTTTAAGAATTTTCTAGGTGTCATGTGTCGTAAAAAGAATGAAAAATAACATAACTGACAATAATTTAACTACATCCATAGATGTCTTGGGTTTGCTCATGTTTGGGCCTCCAATGTCCCCCATACGATCGCCTGTGTAGTCATGTGGGCCCCCATGACTATTAGGCTTGGTAGGATTCACATTGGTGTCGGTGGATTAACACTCGCATCACCCGAATGAAAATCGTAAAATATGATTGCGAGATGTATGGTAGGAGGGTGTCCAGGTGTAGACACAATGACAACTCAAAGTGGGGTTAGCTCACACGACGTTTGGTATAGCATGCTTTGGCCTAATAGGTCCTTCGTACTCTCATCGTTAGTCCCCAGGTAGGCAAACTGGTCCTTTATTTTGGATTTATACGAATGCCAAGCCTAGACAGGACGTTCGGACTACCGGTACTCGTACCTTCCAGTTACTACATGCCCGTCATGAGAACTCACTTTGATGTGATTTGAAAAATACAAAAATCATTGCAAAAATCATGGGAATCGTGAGGTGTGTGCTCTCATGGATATGATATGTTATGAGGATATGATTCATGATGAGCATTGCATAATAACATGTATTTGTGAGCATGCTTGCATAACATTGAGTGTGAAAATAAACATAAAGCATATAAACATCATGAATTTTGTATGTAACGCATAAACAATTTAAAATTTAATCAACTATAGTATAGGCTCTAAGGGTCTAATAACCTATCCTATATCCCTATAGTCACAAGCTCTGATACCAATCTGTCACACCCCGACCCGCAGCGGAATAAAAGTCAGGGCATAATTGGGTTATCACCAAAGCTCATGATGTTTACTAAGATGTTTCATATTTATTAAATTCAAATTACAAACTTAAATATCCAAAACAAAATTCGTACAATTACAAGAAAATGAAACTACATAATTATTCCAAAGCCTAAACTTGTTTATTCTTCTAAGCCTTCCTAAGTGTTTCCTGTCTCAGCTGGATCACCTGTATCATGTGTAAAACGGGGGAGATTTTGGGTCAACAAAAGTTGGTGAGTGAACCTTGATAAAACATTTTTTTACTAATTTCTTGTTTTATTTAATAAAGAAAATTCGTGCAATAATCACATGTGAGCAAACATATATAGATAAACAATCACAAACCACTTTGGATGAGTATACGACATGAATGATGATGTATGTGAGATCAAGGCTCAATCAAACGGAGCCGATCTAATGAGGCTCCTGATGCTCAACCCGTATCCCACGGGGAACTGATGGGCCTAATGAAATGCGTGCACCGAAAATGATAAATCCAATCTACATATAATTCACACAACAATTGGTACACATTTGATACACATTTGATCACGGATATGATGTATGCACAAGTGTTTAAATAAAATAAAAGAATTATACGACACATGATACACCCCAAAACATGATTAAAACGGGGAATTGGTAGAGATTCACTCACAGTGAGTGGGTTCTTTGAAGACGATGAATGCGCACGAATTTATGATTCAACCGACGAGGGAAAAACTAACCTAAATAATAACGAAATGATTCGATAAATAAGTAAATTTTATTTGATATTAATATTTTTAATTAGTGCTCTTTAGTGGGATTTTTAGATTTATTTTTGTGAGTTTAATGAATTTTCTAACTTTAAAATCTTATTTTTAAGTATTTGAAATAATTTTTCAATTAAATAAATAAATAAAAATAATAAAAAAATGGGTTGACTTTCTGACAGTTGACCGGGTCTGACCGGTCAGACTGTGTTTATTCCATGCGGTGCGTGGGATCGAACTCGGGACCTTTTGTTTGTGTGCACGCAGCTCTACCAACTGAGCTACGTGTCTAACCCGAAATATTCTCTGTTTTAATTATATATATATATATACTAATTAACTTTAACCTTATTTAGTATTTATTAAAAATGATTTAATATGGCCGAACCGGTTGCAGAGACCCGGAGTCAAACTCAGAACCTTCGGTTCGAGTGCGCACAGCCCAACCAGTTGGGCTGTGTGTCTAATCTGCTTAACTACTGGATTATATTCCTCTTATATACATTCTGTGGATTGATCTGAATAGGTTTTAAAAATGTTGGTTTTATTTCAGAAAGTCGGTAGCATGCGTGATTCGAACTCGGGACGTGTGTATTGTATTTGCACACAGTCTACCGCTGGACTGTGTGTCTAACCCGGTTAAATATCCGATTTTAATTATACTAATACACTTGTTCAACTTCATCTTCTTCACTATGAAGAACACAGAACAGTGAAACCCGATTGTTTTGTTTAATCAACTAACAACTTATAATTGACTGAAAATAGAATAGAAAGGTGAAGATTAAGTAATATGGTATACCAAACAGAGAGTTTTCTTCAGATTTCCGGCAAGATTTCGTCGGCTCTGATTTGCGATTTTCGGCTGAGTGAACTGTTTTAACAGTTTCGATTATTGGTTTGAACAATTAAATTATAAATCAAGAGATAGCAGGGAGGTTTAGACAATTATACCGTCTGAAGACAACTGCGGTTTTTTGTTCAGTGATTCCGGCGATATTCCGGCGAGTGCAAAGAAACTCCGGCGACGTGCTTTGGAAGGGATAAAGCTTCGGAAAGAGAGTTCGGTTCTGAGCGAAAGGTTTACAGGAGCTTGGAGTGGGTATTTATAAGAGGGCAGCTGATTTGGGTTTGAATTGAGGTCAACAATCGCGATTAAAGATTTCCGACGGTTTTTGACTAAAATTGATTTCCGGCGACGGTTATAACTGATGTCGAAATCAGTTTATCCGTTTCAGTCAAAGGAAAAATAGCCAAAATCGCGTAGTTTAGGTTTCTTCGGTGATTGCGAGTTCTGGCGCGCTGTTTTACAGATTTGACTTTCGGTTTTTATTATAAATGTTATTTGTTTCGGTATTAAACACAAAAGAAGTGTGTGGCGGAGCGGTGTGGTGTGTGTTTGTCTTTGTGGGCGACCCGGGTTCGAAACCCGGCTACCCTATTATTATTTTTTTATACTTATTATTATTAGTTATAAATTATGGTTTTTAAATTCTAATATATTTATTAATTATGTGTTATTTAAAATTAATCTGAACAATAAATACGCAACGAATCTTATAACTGAATATTTGATTAATAAACGAAGCGGGTTTTGAAACCCGTTTTTCGACGAATGTTACACCCAATTCCATGTCATGGGTGGTGTAGTTCTTCTCATGAACCTTTAACTGTCGGGATGCATACGAGATGACTTTGTCCCGCTGCATCAACACACAATCTAGACTTGATGCGACGCATCACAATAAACCACAAATCATCAGTACCATCGGGTACTGGCAAAATTGGAGCACCACAAAGTTTCTCTTTAAGCAACTGAAACGTTGATTCTTGTTTATCTCCTCAGTCAAACTTCCTATCTTTTGGGGTCAAGGCGGTTAGAGGTTGTGTTATCTTTGAAAACTTCTCAATGAATTGTCGATAGTACCCAGGCAATCCGAGAAACTGACATACTTCCGTTGGAGACTTGGGTGCTTCCCAGTTCTTTATAGCCTCTATCTTGGACGGATCGACATGAATCCTTTTCTCGTTCACTACATGACGAGAAACTTTACATAGCGAATCCAAATTTCGCACTTTGAAAACTTTGCATATAGCTTCTAGTTCTTTAGCAATTCAAGAATGAACCTCAAATGTTGCTCATGCTCTTCCTTCGACCGTGAATATATTAATATATCGTCAATAAAAACGATCACAAATTTGTCCAAGTAAGGCTGGTACACGCGATTCATCAAATCCATAAATACGGCCGGCGCGTTAGTCAAACCGAAAGGCATGACAAGAAACTCATAATGACCATAACGGGTTCTTAACGCCGTCTTAGGAATACTTTCCTCTTGAATCCGCAACTGATGATAGCCCGAACACAAATCAATCTTCGAATAGAAGCTAGAACCTTGAAGGTGATCAAACAAGTCATCGATCCTTGGTAACGGGTACCTATTCTTAATGGTGAGCTTGTTCAACTCCCGATAATCTATACACATACGGAAAGTTCCATCTTTCTTTTTCACAAACAAAACCGGAGCTCCCCATGGTGATAACTCGGTCGAATGAAACCCTTATCTAACAACTCTTGAAGTTGGTTAGACAATCCCTGCAACTCTGACAGAGCTAAACGGTAAGGCGATTTAGCTACATGGGTAGCTCCTAGGACCAAGTCGATGCAAAACTCGACTTGTCTTCGTGGGGGCAATCCTGGCAAGTCTTTGGTAAGACTTCAGGGAATTCCCTCACGATAGGAATATCTTCAAGTTTTGGCTCATCGGTCTTCTTATCTACCACGTGCGCCAAGAATGCAAAGTAATCCTTCCGTAGACACTTCTGTGCTGTCATACAAGTAATAACTCGCAATAGAGTTCCACATTTCTCTCCATGAACCAAGAGTATTTCTTTGATAAGAAAGAGAATATAAGTTATTTTCTCGTGACAAATAAGCTTGGCAAATGGTTTGAGAACTAATCCATGCCAACTACTACATCGAAACTACCCCACCAAACTGGTAAAAGATCTACACTAAATTCTTGGTTGCACAAACAAAATGTGCAACCTTTAATAACTACACATGACTCGGCCAATTTCCATTAGCTAGCTTGATAGTATGTCTGACTTACTAGACTGTAACCCTAACACGTGCCTAAAATCCATAGACACGAATCTAAGATCTGCACCGGTATCAAAGAGAATTTGATATAGAATGATTATTGAGCAGAAACGTACTCATGGCACATTCGGATCTTGTTGAGTATCCAAAGCTCCAATCGCGAACGCTTATCCTCTAGCTGAATTCATCTTAAGGCATTTACTCTTAAAGTGGTCTTCCGTGCCACACTCAAAACACCTTGTTCTTTCTTGGGTACTACCCTTTTTGAACTTAGACCATTTCCTCGTTCAGATTCTTTGGACTCATCAATCAAATCCTTTTTATCACCACCATTTTTAGACAAGGTCCTCATACATATATGTCTTCGGGTAGCCTAACCGAATGACTTGCCGCACCACGAAGGTTAGTGGGGTGGGAGGAGATAATCATGCCACGAATTTGAGATGCCAAACCCCAAATGTATTGATCAATCCCTTTTAAACTTGGCGTAACCAAGTAATAGACGATTCTTGATAGATCATGAAATTGTTGCATATAACCCGCAACTTGGTACTAATCATGATTAAATTCCAGAACTCCGTTTCCATCCTTTTATTTTCAGCCCGCAAGCACTACCCCTCTCATATAAGATCCACGAGCTCTTCTTATGACAACCCGTATGCAGCATCACTCCTTAATGTTTGCACGTGAATATTCCACCAAGTTAATGCCTTGCCATCCAAAGGCATGTCACAAACACACCACTTTGCTCGGGGGTGTACTTGCTAACAAGAATAAGTAACCTCGTCATTTCTATCCAACGGAAAAGCCTAAGCACCTTATGCCCTGTAGAAGTCTTAGACATATATTTAAAATAATATAGCCAACCAAGCACATAAGAATTAAGAATACAATTGATCGTAGAAACCCCAAATGCACATCGCTGATCGTAAGCGAAACAACTCCGGGTGCAAAAAAAATCACAAACGACAAAAACAATCTATAATGAGAGCAATCACTGTATCCAACATCCCCAATAAGGATAACCAAAACAAGAACAAACTCCATCGCGATAATCCATGACATGAACAACCGCAACCCGCAACCTAATGCATTGGTCGTCTTGGGGTTATCACCAACACGCCAAAACGAAACAACAACCCAATGAGAGGGGAACACCATGTGGTCCCCACCGCTCTCATAACCTATATTCCATAGTCTTTGCACCTCGATCGTCCAAAAAAAGGAAATCCTTCATTGTACTAATCCGTGCGACGAATGTATCATTAACGCTTGAGCTTCATGAGCTCCAACATATTACTAGAATCCTCATAGATTTCGGGTAAAATGCGATATAGGGGTTACAGCATGGCTCATGCCATTCTACCCCTTGAGACAAAACGAATACCAAATGATGGAGTTTATCATCACAACCCAATGGACGAGGTAATGTACTACACTTACTAGGAACTATCCCAAGTACAAGAATTCCAGAGTGCTGAGGAAAACTCCTCCCCGGGTTGTTAATCTATTTCGTTTGCTTAGATACCGAGTCTTAATCGACATGGACTATAGATAGAAACACTAAGCATGAAATAAACAAAGGCAGATTTCTCGCATTGTAGGGCGTTATAGCAACTATCCTAGTTAGCATTCTACCAAACAAGTAACAACTTAAGAATTTTGAACATATAGTGATCTTTAGTTTAACTAGCTAGTAGAGTCAACAAAGATTCTCATGCACTGCAAGTTATGATTACGTGTCACGTAATAATAAATTTCATTGCATGGTCATCCAAGTGTTCTCTTGTTTGAAACTTAAACGATCAGCAGGAGATGAGACACGATGGCCCGCCTACTCTCAACATAGAAGAGATCTATGTGATGGCCTACGTGTTAACACCCGTTGCCACAACTTGTGGGAGGGCATGGTGTCATATGAAATAAGAGTAGAGCAAATCCATACTAAGAGTCACTCGAGGGGCACTGTCACGATGGCCACATTCCATCCTATAATTACATATTGGATACCTTCCTCAACAACAGAACACTAGAAACAACTTTGCTAACAACAAGACGTCGCCACCAAGGCTACAACCTCAACCTCCTCGTCATTACCGAAGGCAGGCACCTTCGCATCAGAGGGGAATCAGTCATCTCTTCCGAAATCAAGCTCAGGGTCCGCCTTAAGAACAGCTTCCACCATAAGCCCATCATCAGACACGTGGTCAATATACTCATCATCCGAGTCAAGAATAACCATAGGGTTCGAAGATGAAGACATCATGATGTGGCAAAATAATCCGTAGGAAACATATATATCTATATATTAGTCAAATAAACCTCATAGTCTGACTAACTCATCTATTCCATGTAGACTAAAACCATGTAACCTGCCTATACCACATAGACACAACCATGAAACTCACATATACCACATAGACAAAACTATGAAATTCGTCTTTACCACATAGACAAAACTACGAAACCCGTCTATACCAAATAGACAAAACCACGAAACCCTCTATACCACATAGACAAAACCATATAACTCATCTACGACACGTAGACCAACACATGGATGAAATGCAATGCATTGAAAAGATTTAATGAAAATGAAAACATTTCATGCGAGCACCCTAGAGATGAGATTATAGTCTAGACTCGAGACCGAATCCTAGTTCGCTATAATCGAGGCTCTGATACCAATATGTCACACCCCGCCGAAGGCGGAAATGCAAGGTGCGACCATGAAAGGTTTTCAAGTATGCGATAAGCAAACAACTAATATGATTAAGCATCAACGATACCGAAGGTTAAAGTTACAAACCATGACAACATATTTAGTTTACACAACCCAAATATATTACACTAAGTTTCAAAACACATACAACCAAAGGTTATAACATTCATAACGTCCCTAGGATTTGTCAAGTATATTTCTGGTACGATGGAATATACAAGGCAAAACCTACAAAAAGGTATCGTTCATGATGCATGCAACTCCCAAAAGCGTTGAAACGACGTTCACTTACCTGAAAAACATGCTTAAAAACATCAACATAATGTTGGCGAGTTCACAGGTATAAATGTCAAAAATGAAACTAAAAACATTTGATAAAAATTCAGTATGCGTAGTTTATGAAAATCACGAGAGTCAAATCATGGTCTTGCAAGAACCGTGATACATGTGCCGACATAAGCCTGTAACGAACCCATAATAATGATGCCTCGCCACATCGTGCACCACAACGATGTCTAAAAAATATTTGGACACAATTGCACTCCCATAAGGGAACGACCGACTAGGAGCAGGGCACGTTAAACCCAATAGATCTATTCGACTGTTCCGCGGTCATTACCACGACTAATGGTTACTAAACGAAACTATAACACGAGGACTTCCGAGCTCTAAAACAAACCAACTTATGCGCATAAAATAGACAAAAATGGATTTCATACCGCACTACCATGCCTTGTAACCAAGCATGAATATTCCCCGATTTAGTTAAACATTTAAATAAAGTAAAAGGGGCTGTGAAGACTCACAAATTATGTTCCGTGCGTATGCTAGCAAAACCAAGTGTCCAAAATAATTCCCGACCTACACGTGTCCTAATTCAATAAGACACTAGGTCTATTTACGTGTCTACCCGACAAGCCGTTCACCAAACTTGTTTAGACAACAAGATGTTAACCTTTCAAATACAAGTGTTTAATTCTTACGACGCGTTGGTGGGCAGTTATCCGATAATCCCTAAGTAGTTCTATATATTACAACAAATATATATATATATATATATATATATTATATATATATATATATATATATATATATATAGAGAGAGAGAGAGAGAGAGAGAGAGGATCCTGTAAAAAAGGCCCAAAGTGTGAGAAGGGTAAGAAAGAATCTAAACCATTAGATCTTTAATCTAATGGTTGAGATCTTGATGGCAATCTTGTAAATAGTATAACAATTAAAATAATTAATTTTCTAGATTAAGGGTATAAAGGTAAAATTAACATTTTTAATTTTAGAAAGTCACATGCAAGTTCCCCTTTTATTTTTTAAACGCCAATAACTTTTTACACGTAACTCGTTTTTTTTTTAAATTACACCATAATAAGAGTGTTTTCTAATCTTTAATATGAGTACCATATTACTATACTTATATCGAAAAAAAATTACGTTCAATCGAATGTTTCAGTTAATGGTTTTTTGTTTCAGTTCATGGTGTTATATAATTATTGAATGATGTTATATACTTACTGAATTATGTTATATATGTGTTGAATGGTGTTATATAATTATTGAATGGTGTTATATAATTATTGAATGGTGTTATATATGCGCTGAATGGTTGTTGTAGTGTTATTCGTAGTGTTTTTATAGAGATCTTTAAAATGGTGTTATATACTTATTGAATGGTGTTATATATTTATTGAAGAGTGTTATATAATTTTTGAATGGTGTTATACACATGCTGAATGGTGTTTGCAGTGTTATTCGGTATTTCTATAAATTAGGGTGGCGGTTTATGGAAGGTTTTGAATTAATTAAATCAATGATAAAATTACTTGATTACCCTTTTCAATTAATTTAGATCTAATGACTGAGATTCTTTCTTATCTTTCTCACACTTTTGGTTTTTTTTACAATAACCTTACCCTATATATATATATATATATATATATATATATATATATATATATATATATATAGGGAAAGAATCATGAGAAAACTAGATATAAATGAGAAAACTCGAAAACTAACTCAAAAAACCAAAAAAAGCATAAAAAACATACATTTTTTTACAATTTTTTTTATAAAAAATCACTGCATTTTATGTATAAAAAAACTTTTTTCAAAAAAAAAACAACTTGTTGTGCACATGTGCACTATAGGTGTACTACACATGTGCATTATATGCTTTTTTATTATTTTTTTAAAAAGTTATTTTTTATATAATATACATAGCGAATTTTAATAAAAAAATTTTGATATATTTTTTTCGTTTTTTTAGTTAGTTTTTTGGTTTTCTCATTTAAACTAGTTTTCTCATGATCCATCCCCCATATATATATATATATATATATATATTTCAGATAATGTCGAGACCAGATCCCGAACTACAAATTCAACCCAATACATATATATTTTACGAATAAATATCATATTTATTCACGTGGTTTGACGACCACAAAATTTGTAAGTCGAACTCGACCAAAAATGTATATATATTTATTATTAGAATAAATATACGCTCCGATTACGATAAATAGTCAAAAAATAATATCTTAAATATTATTTATGTATTTATTGAAACCCCTTCATTGACAAGAATATTTAGCCCATATATCGTATACACATATTTGTATACATATGTATGTTTAAATTCAACAAGCACTTAACCAAACACGTATCACATAATATATATATATATATATATATATATATATATATATATATATATATATATATATGTAAATATATATTTCATACAAGTTTGTAGTTCCCTCTAAGGACAATAAAATATATATTTACACACACATATACATATACATATACATATACATATATATATATATATATATATATATATATATATATATATATATATATATATATATATATCCTTTACTCAAAACACTTAGCCAATTAACTAATTTTTTTGTCCTCAAACCGCGACTCATATATTATTTCTCAAGACGATTTAGTAACCGTTTTCTGAAAAAAAATATATAACGAAATAAAAAAATACTTTTATTTACGACCCATATATACACATATATATATATATATATATATATATATATATATATATATATATATATATATATATATATATATATATTCCTATCTAAAATATGTATATTTCATCTACCGTAAGTCATACTATGTCAACATTATCACCAAGTATAATACCCACTTTAGTAAATCCTTTTTACCATTTTTATTATCCAAAATACCAATATACTCTATAATAAAGTTTAATATATAAACCATCACCAAAATACTACCAACACATATATAAGCTAATTTCATACAAAACACCCATCCAACACACTAGTATTTGAACCACAAGTATACTTGATGCTAGAACATAATATACATTTATGAGAAACTCCAAAATATACACCTAAGTCCATAAATGGATATATCACTAGAAATAATCTAATGCACACATATATTTATTTATTATGCAAAGATCCATGCATTTAGTGACCATGAAAAGTAAGGAATATGTATACATAAACACATGATCGGCTTGCATACATACATAAATATATATTTCCATTCTCAAGAGATTTAAAAAGTCAAAACCCATATTTAACTTGATCCACGTAAGACCCTAACAACATTGTTTCATATCGACATTTAAGTGACCTTTGATTAAACTTCTCATGTTTACACATATATACTAAAAAAACTTCCATTTTACCAAATGATTTATTTATTTTTATTTAGAAAATCATGGGTTAACATCTCATTTGGTGAATCACACTTGCAACATATGTATATCTAAAAGAAGATTTGAAGAGTAAGTGAAGATTCTTACTACTAGAACTAGTCGAGGGAAGATAAGGTTTCAAATGGTGAAATAAAGCTTGATATCAAGTGAGAAATGGCTTTAATATAGTTCTCCTTCCTTCTAGAGATTTTGAAACACCTTAGGTCACCTTAAAGTCCATAATCTTCCTTGTGTTCTTGAAGAAATACTTGGAAAAAAAAGTAGAAGTGGAGTGCGTGTGTGTCGTAAGATAGAGAAAGTAAGAGATTGTTTCTGTTGTTGTTGAAGATTGGTAGAAGTGATGTAGGTGATAATGGCCTTATGTGTTGTTTTTTTTTAATGTTAAGAACCCTCACTCATAAGTTAAGGATGCCATACTTGTAATACCAATGCTTCATCCAAAACTAGTTGATGGTGTGGGGCCCTTCCTATTGTCACACCCCAACCGATGGTGGAAACATCGAAGTGGGACGAAATAGATTGCTCATTGCTCATATTACTAAATGCGACAATAATTAATTAAATCCAAATTTCATTTCATGTGTAAATTGTCATACATTACAAGGGAAAATTCAAATACAACATTAACTAAGACAAAATTTGATACATCAATAATAAACCTAAACGTTTAAATGTGTATCTAGCGTCATCGCTACTTCGTTTTCATGACATCAACCTTCTCAACCTATAACATGTTTAAAATACGAGTTTAATGCAAAAGCAAAGGGGAGTATACAAGTTTGAGCATAGCGTACGTATAAGCATAAGTTTAAACAAATCCACATGGCAACTAAGTTTACATATGAGCATATACAAGGCATGCGATATTTCTAGTCAACCCTCACGCAACTAGTATAAATAATTCAACATGACCACTCGTTCATGGGAGGTGCGTTACTCCTATAGCGCTATACATGTCAAATGGAGGCTCAAAATAAGCTAATGACTATGGTATCACATACGTTCGGTCCTAGTATAAGCATAACATACGTATCAAAGCGTTCATGTATAATGGAATGTCGAGTAATAAAGCATAAGTTTAGTGTTGTTTTTTATATGTAAACATGTTACACCCCAAAAGTGGTAAACGTAAAAGGGGGTTGGAGTATACTCACGGTTTTGCAAGCGTTCCGATTAAAAAATTCCGTGAAGAGTTGTTAAGTTGTGGGATGAACACCGAGTTATCTTACAAGAGGAAAACGTAGGTGTGAGCGTTGGAATGATAGCGAGAAATTCGAGATTTGGAATAATGCATTCAAAGTGACGTATACGAAAATACTCACTAAGGTGTAGCACTTGTCCTTGACACCTATAATAACCCATAAGGATTAGGTGTGGTTTCATAGGTTCAAGACCTATAAGAATCGTTGACAAGGAACTACACACATAGTGATAAACTTATTAACTTGATAGTTGCTTATTTAGTCATTATCAAGGGTTTGGTTTCAAGGATTATATTATAGTCCATATGTACATATATCTAGTTATATAATCATGTAGGAGGTGGGAGGATGAACCATCCACTTAGGTACCTCTTAGTGTCATGTAATTCAAGTAGGAGGTGGGGGATTAACCATCCACTTTGGGACCTCGTATGATGTTCACCACTTACACAAGTTACCATAGGTAACAAGGAGGGTCTTAGACAAGAGCAAAATGTATATGACAAGAATGTAAAGTGTGTCACCACTATACCAAGTAGCCAAGTGAACTACAACCCGGGGAGCACACATCGACACACGTCGACGGCTAGACGGAGTTGTGACACTTTAGAGCTAGCAAACTACTTGGGATAATAATGAAAATCATCAAGTGATGTGTGGTCTCAATGTTAGTATAGCCCAAGCTAACCAAGGTGGACACACTATCATCAAGCTTTTGGCTTGGCATCACTTGTGAGCTTAAAGCTCTTCAAAACAAAAGGTTTAGAGTGTTAAAATACTCTTAATTACATGTATAACAACCTTTGTTAGTCTCAATAATCATAGCTTTGATTGTAAGCTCAAGAACACAAAGTTGTTTGATGAAAACATAAGTTTTGAAAGAGTTTTGTTAATATCTGAAAGTTTCTTGCACTTCAACCTCAAATATGAAGGAGTTCTACCTTGGTTTTCCATGGAAAAACCTAAGGAAACAATCCTAGAGGTGTCCCAAGTGCTAAGAAAGAAAGAACAATGAAAAAGATAAAGTGGAAGTGAGCTAGAACTCACTTTGGAAACCTTGATGTTTCTGCCCAACTTCTGAGATTAGCAACACATTTGAAGTGATTAGAGAGTGAGTTTAGAGTGTTTGTAAAGTGGAAGAAGTGTGGAGGTAGTGTGGGTTTTATAGTTGAGGATTAAGGTTAGTTTGGTGGGCATTTAGTGCAAGAAACTCAATCCTTGTGCTTCAAAATTGACCAACCATGAGCTGGATAATGTTTCTGTCGAAAATGGGGACTGGCGGGCTACGACTAAGGAGGGCCTGGGCGGTCGCGGCCAGCGAGTAGCTGTGATAAGTTTCTTTTTGGCAATTCAGGCCCCTGAAGTTTATATTTGATGGTTTGGGGGTGTTTTAAGCATAAAAGGTGCATTTTAAGGGGGGGTTTTGCGTAAGTTTAGCATAAGAGTAATTATAAACAAGTATGATCGTGTATAAGTATCATGTCTAAGTGTCGTATATTGTATGTATGTCATGAACTTGCAAGTTTATCACACGTTTACGAATATCACCAATATGTGTCACAAGTTCGAGTGTATGAACATGAATAAGCATAAAATGATTACGAATAAGTATAGCACAAATGAGAATAATAATATGAGCTTTCATTATGATTCAAGTCTCGGTTTACAATGATTACAAAGATTACAACGAAAGGATGAATACAAGATACAAAGGTTTCCAAAAATAGAAATACATCACGAGCTTTCTAAATATGGAAAGTATGAAAACGCTGGGCGTTACAGTCTCCCCTCCTTTAGAAAATTTCGTCCTGAAATTTAGGAAGATGCAACGAAGAGATGCGGATACTTAGTCTTCATATCACTCTTGAGTTCCCAAGTAAATTCAGCGCCACGCTTACCTTCCCATCGAACCTTGATGATAGGAATTCGACTGCGCCTTAATTGCTTGATTCCTCAGTCCGCCCACGCGGTTCATGAGATCCATAAACACTGCAGGCACGTTAGTCAAACCAAAAGGCATGACAAGGAACTCACAGTGTCCATAACGTGTGCAAAAGGTAGTCTTAGGTACATCTCCCTCAAAAACTCAAAGTTGATGGTAGCCAGAACGGAGGTCGATTTTCGAGAAATAAGTCGCACCTTGAAGTTGATCAAAGAGATCGTCAATACAAGGAAGTGGGTATCGGTTCTTGACTGTAAGTTTATTGAGTTTACGATAGTCAATGCACATCCGAAAAACCCATCTTTCTTGTTGACGAACAAAACGGGAGCGCCCCAAGGTCAAGTACTAGGGCGTATAAAGCGTTTATCAAGAAGCTCTTGAAGTTGGCTAGATAGCTCTTGCATCTCCGAGGGTGCTAAATGATAAGGAGCTTTCGCAACCGGAGTTGCGCCAGGTATGCGGTCAATACGAAAGTCAACAAATCGAGGAGGCGGAGGACCAGGATGATCCTCTGGAAAGACATCAGGGAAATCGCAAACAACAGGAACGTTGCTCACGCTCGGGCCTTTGTCTTTCTTTTCCACAACATGGGCCAGAAATGCAAAGTACTCCTTGCGCAAATATTTGTTTACTTGGATACATGACATAAGCTTAAGACCCTTAGAAGGTTTCTTGCCATAGACGTGTAAGGAATCGTTATTTGGAAGGGGAAGGCGAATAAACTTTTCCGAACAAACAACTTCAGCACGAACTCGCTTAAGCCAATCCATGCCTACTATGACATCGAAACTACCCATTTGCATAGGAATGAGGTCGATCGAAAACGTATGATCGTTTAGAATCAAGGAACAATTAGAAAGAATAGAATCAACAGAGACGATTTTACCATTTGCGACTTCGACAGCGATAGGATTAGGCAATTTGGAACGTACACACTTAAGTAAAGGTTCAAATTCAGTCGAAACAAAACTTTTATCAGCTCCTGTATCAAATACACATGAAGCATAAACATGGTTAACAAGGAACGTACCAGTGATAACGTCGTTTGAACTTTGAGCCTGAGCGTTGGTGAAGGCAAATGCTCTTCCACGTGCCGGTTGGGGCTGTTGTTGCTGCTGAGGCTACTGGTTGACGTTGTGCTGAGGGCACACGTTGGCAAGATGGATCGGGTCACCGCACTTAAAACATGCTCGCACAGGTGCATTTTGAGGTTGGGTTTGAGGTTGAGCAGGGTTAGGCATGAGGGCTTGAGGTTGGGTGTTTTGGGGTTGCGGGAAGTTGCGACAACGGTTAGCAAAGTGTCCAAACCTTTGACATTGGGCACACTTGCGGCATGGGGTGCCAGTGGGGTGATGGCGTAAACAGGTCGTACATTGGGGGTGAGACCCAACGTAGCCCTGCCTTGGCTGATCAGGGATAACAAGAGTAATGGCTGCAACAGCTTAGATAGGTTGAGGGTTCGGCGGAGTAACAACCGCGCAATTTTGACTAGAAGCCTTCCGCTTCTTGTTCTTGTAGTTGTTGTTGTTTCTGGGGGGTTTGGATGAGGGTTCAATGGTTGCAGGTTCGGCGGTGGCTTGGTGCGCGATTTTCAGCGGCCTTTGCGGCATTCTTGCGCTCGACCTGTTGCCGTTAAGGCGAGCAGCCAAGCGGTAGGTTTCCTCGATAGTTGCTGGGAAGGAAGCTTTCACGAGGTTCATGAAAGAATCAGGTAGGCAATGGATGTATTTGTTGATAGCCTTCTCGGTGGTATCAACTTGGGTGGGGCAAAGGATACTAAGCTGCTTGAAGCGTTGGGTTAAACCATGATTATCATCCCCATTTTGCTTGAGGTAACCAAACTCTTGTTCTAGCTTCCTAAGCTCATGTGGAGGGCAAAACTCGTCCCTCATGATCTTCTTCAATTCAGCCCATGGTAACGTGTGGGCGACATCATCCCCTCATGTGCTACGTTCGGAGGTCCATCACTCGAGAGCCCTCGAGCAGAACACCCCCGTGGCATTTTGGGTGTGCAAGTCATCAGGGCAGCCACTTTTACGAAAGGTAATCTCCATGGCTTCAAACCAAGTCAACAGAGCGGTTGCGCCATCATTACCTATAAACTCCAGAGGTTTGCAAGACGAATTGTTTAAAAACGAATTGTGACTTAGGCTTTTCAACCTTGGAGTCCACTGAGTCGTGTAGCGATTCGGTGTTGGATTGGATCTTGCTGACTATATCGGGTATAACTTGGGCCATTTGGTCGGTATCTGTTCAGCGACGAGGTTTACAAGTTCTTGCTTGGAGATGGAGTGGGAACTCTTCTTGGTCTTCTTGTGTTCAGCGGATGAGTTTGGAGAAGACATCTAGAGTTAAAATAGAAGGGAAAGGATGAGACTTGATCATAATGTAAAAATAAGTTTTGGATGTATAAGCATGGATAGTTCACGTATGTTGCATGTATTTAACGGGTATTCAACATGTATTCAATAAGCATAATCACGTATAAATGCGTATAAAGAGTATAAATTTAGTTGGTTCACGAGAATTATTATTGTTTTTGATTGCGATAAGTGTGCGAATTGTGTAACGGTTCCAAATGAATAAGGTAACAAGTATAAAATCACATAAAAATTGAGATAACATAAAAGATTGGCTCAATAAAACATGGGATTGTTTCGGGTAGAGAAACGTCGACTTTTCCAAAGTGATTCGTAAGATCTTTCGAGTTAGAAAACATGTTTTGGCCTAATAGGTAAAATACTCTCGTCGAGAAGCGATTAACGGTATTTTACCCTTCCAGTTACTACATGTCCCTAGTCGATCAAAATTCGAGACTTTGGCGAGATTGAAAATCGAGGAACGGGACTAGTTGACAAGGTGCGGGTTTCACCCCTAACTTGACAACATCGTACCCCCTAAGTGTGGTTTGTTTCTTACTAACGAGGAGCATATTCCGACTCGTTCGTAAGATCCACTAGAGTATGAAATGGAAGTTTTCCATCAAGGTGTGGATATCACTCCTAACTTGATGGTGTAACTTCGTGAGAAATCGAATACGCGGAATGAGGGATTTCACCAAAAATTGTAGGTCATTGGACCTATTTTGGTGCAAATCGCCCTGTTTGCATCACGAGTGTCTTCAAGTCTTCAAGTGTATTTGTGTAAAATGTCTTAGAAAAGACATTATGTAAGTTTTAAGACCAAAAGAAAGGAAGAATCAATGAGTAAGAATAAGGTTTTAAGCATGATAACAGGAATAGTCAAAGATGGACACTTAAACTATAGACTAGGTCGAACTAGCAATTCTACCTAATTCCCTATAGTTATGGCTCTGATACCAATCTGTGACACCCCAACCGATGGCGGAAACATCAAGGCGGGACGAAATAGATTGCTCATTGCTCATAATACTAAATGCTACAATAATTAATTAAATCCAAATTTTATTTCATGCGTAAATTGTCATACATTAGAAGGGAAAATTCAAATACAACATTAACTAAGACAAAATTTGATACATCAATAAAAAACCTAAACGTCTAAATGCGTATCTAGCATCATCGCTACTTCGTTTTCATGGCATTCTCAACCTGTAACATGTTTAAAATACAAGTTCAAAGCAAAAGCAAATGCGAGTAAACAAGTTTGAGCTTAGCATACGTATAAGCATAAGTTTAAACAAATCCACAAGGCAACTAAGTTTACATACGAGCATATACAAGGCATGCGATATTTCTAGTCAACCCTCCGTTTACGCAACTAGTATAGATAATTCAACATGACCACTCGTTCACGGGTGGTGCGTTACTCCTATAGCGCTATACATGTCAAATGGAGGCTCAAAATAAGCTAATGACTATGGTATCACATACGTTCGGTCCTAGTATAAGCATAACATACGTATCAAAGCGTTCATGTATAATGGAATGTCGAGTAATAAAGCATAAGTTTAGTGTTGTTTTTTATATGTAAACATGTTACACCCCAAAAGTGGTAAACGTAAAAGGGGTTGGAGTATACTCACGGTTTTGCAAGCGTTCCGATTAACAAATTCCGTGAAGAGTTGTTAAGTTGTGGGATGAACACCGAGTTATCTTACAAGAGGAAAACGTAGGTGTGAGCGTTGGAATGATAGCGAGAAATTCGAGATTTGGAATAATGCATTCAAAGTGACGTATACGAAAATACTCACTAAGGTGTAGCACTTGTCCTTGACACCTATAATAACCCATAAGGATTAGGTGTGGTTTCATAGGTTCAAGACCTATAAGAATCGTTGACAAGGAACTACACACATAGTGATAAACTTATTAACTTGATAGATGCTTATTTAGTCATTATCAAGGGTTCGGTTTCAAGGATTATATTATAGTCCATATGTACATATATCTAGTTATATAATCATGTAGGAGGTGGGAGGATGAACCATCCACTTAGGTACCTCTTAGTGTCATGTAATTCAAGTAGGAGGTGGGGGATTAACCATCCACTTTGGGACCCCGTATGATGTTCACCACTTACACAAGTTACCATAGGTAACAAGGAGGGTCTTAGACAAGAGCAAAATGTATATGACAAGAATGTAAAGTGTGTCACCACTATACCAAGTAGCCAAGTGAACTACAACCCGGGGAGCACACATCGACACACGTCGACGGCTAGACGGAGTTGTGACACTTTAGAGCTAGCAAACTACTTGGGATAATAATGAAAATCATCAAGTGATGTGTGGTCTCAATGTTAGTATAGCCTAAGCTAACCAAGGTGGACACACTATCATCAAGCTTTTGGCTTGGCATCACTTGTGAGCTTAAAGCTCTTCAAAACAAAAGGTTTAGAGTGTTAAAATACTCTTAATTACATGTATAACAACCTTGTTTAGTCTCACTAATCATAGCTTTGATTGTAAGCTCAAGAACACAAAGTTGTTTGATGAAAACATAAGTTTTGAAAGAGTTTTGTTAATATCTGAAAGTTTCTTGCACTTCAACCTCAAATATGAAGGAGTTCTACCTTGGTTTTCCATGGAAAAACCTAAGGAAACAATCCTAGAGGTGTCCCAAGTGCTAAGAAAGAAAGAACAATGAAAAAGATAAAATGGAAGTGAGCTAGAACTCACTTTGGAAACCTTGATGTTTCTGCCCAACTTCTGAGATTAGCAACACATTTGAAGTGATTAGAGAGTGAGTTTAGAGTGTTTGTAAAGTGGAAGAAGTGTGGAGGTAGTGTGGGTTTTATAGTTGAGGATTAAGGTTAGTTTAGTGGGCATTTAGTGCAAGAAACACAATCCTTGTGCTTCAAAATTGACCAACCATGTGCTGGATATTGTTTCTGTCAAAAATGGGGACTGGCGGGCCACGACTAAGGAGGGCCTGGGCGGTCGCGGCCAGCGAGTAGCTGTGATAAGTTTCATTTTTGGCAATTCAGGACCCTGAAGTTTATATTTGATGGTTTGGGGGTGTTTTAAGCATAAAAGGTGCATTTTAAGGGGGGGTTTTGCGTAAGTTTAGCATAAGAGTAATTATAAACAAGTATGATCGTGTATAAGTATCATGTCTAAGTGCCGTATATTGTATGTATGTCACGAACTTGCAAGTTTATCACACGTTTACGAATACCACCAATATGTGTCACAAGTTCGAGTGTATGAACATGAATAAGCATAAAATGATTACGAATAAGTATAGCACAAATGAGAATAATAATATGAGCTTTCATTATGATTCAAGTCTCGGTTTACAATGATTACAAAGATTACAACGAAAGGATGAATACAAGATACAAAGGTTTCCAAAAATAGAAATACATCACGAGCTTTCTAAATATGGAAAGTATGAAAACGCTGGGTGTTACAGTCTCCCCTCCATTAGGAAATTTCGTCCCGAAATTTAGGAAGATGCAACGAAGAGATGCGGATACTTAGTCTTCATATCACTCTCGAGTTCCCAAGTAAATTCAGCGCCACGCTTACCTTCCCATCGAACCTTGATGATAGGAATTCGACTGCGCCTTTATTGCTTGATTCCTCAGTCCATGATTTCAACTGGTTTCTCCATAAAATGCAAGGTCTCATTGATTTGAAGATCTTCGAGTGGAACTTGAAGTCTTTCTTCAGCTAGACACTTCTTTAGGTTTGAAGCATGAAAGACAGGATGAACATTGTTGAGCGCTTGAGGCAGATCCAGACGATACGCTACCTTGCCAATCCTCTCGAGAATCTTTAAAGGACGTACATAGCGAGGAGCGAGCTTTCCTTTCTTACCAAATCGAACAACACCTTTACAAGTGGATACCTTGAGAAGTACGTTATCACCCACGTTGAATTCCAATGGTTTACGTCTTCTGTCGGCATAACTCTTTTGTCGGCTTCGAGCTTTGAGAAGGTTATCGCGGATTTGTAGGATCTTGTCCGTTGTCTCTTGTATCAGTTCGGGTCCGATCTCATGCCAACAAATAGGCGAACGACACTTGCGACCATACAATGCTTCAAGTGGAGCCATTTGAATATTAGCGTAATAACTGTTATTGTACGAGAATTCTACCAATGGTAAGTGCGAATCCCAATTGCCACCAAAATCGATTACGCATGAACGAAGAATATCCTCTAAGGTTTGGATAGTATGCTCAGTTTGACCGTCAGATTAAGGATGGAAAGCGGTGCTAAGGTTAAGACGAGTGCCAAGGGCGGGTTGAAATATTTGCCAAAGCGGGAGGTGAAACGAGCATCAGGATCGGAAATGACGTCAACGGGAGTACTATGACGACTAATGATTTCATCCGTGTAGATACGAGCCAATTTCTCGACTTTGTAATCTTCACGAATGGCAACGAAATGAGCGGATTTGGTCAATAGGATCAATGATAACCCAGATGCTGTCATGACCAGACGAAGTACGAGGAAGCTTGGTAATGAAGTCCATAGCAATACTCTCCCATTTCCAGACAGGAATTCCTGCTTGTTCGAGTAAGCCAGAGGGGCGTTGATGTTCAGCTTTCACCTTGGAACAGGTAAGACACTTCAAGACGTAGAGAGCGATATCTCTCTTCATCCCAGGCCACCAATAAGATGCACGAAGGTCATGGTACATTTTGTTGGCGCCAGGATGAATGGAGTATCGGGATTTGTGAGCTTCAACCATCAAGGTGGTTCGAAGGTTAAGGCGATTGGGAATCCAAATGCGATCATGGCAGTAAAGATTACCATCGGGTTTAGCAGCGAGTGGGTTTTCGACTCCACAATTTAACTCGTTATCGAGGTTACCCTCATTAATGACGGCAAATTGCGCTTGGCGAATTAGCTCATGAAGTTTTCCCACGACTTGGTGACAACGAACACTCTTGACATGAGTTTTACGACTTAGTGCATCGGCTACAACATTCGCCTTGCCAGGATGGTAGCGAATGTCACAGTCGTAGTCGTTTAACAATTCTACCCAACGACATTGACGCATGTTGAGTTCCTTTTGATCAAAGATATGTTGAAGGCTCTTGTGGTCGGTGAAGACCGTACACTTAGTACCATAAAGGTAGTGTCGCTAAATCTTTAATGCAAAAACAACTTCACCAAGTTCAAGGTCGTGCATAGTATAGTTTTTCTCATGGATCTTGAGTTGTCTCGACGCGTAAGCGATAACCTTGTCCTGTTGCATAAGTACGCAGTCAAGACCTTGGTTTGAGGCATCACAATACACAACGAAATCGTCATTTCCA
The DNA here is from genome assembly GCA_947069175.1 of Scalesia atractyloides. Lineage (NCBI taxonomy): Eukaryota > Viridiplantae > Streptophyta > Magnoliopsida > Asterales > Asteraceae > Scalesia > Scalesia atractyloides. Next base: position 47,436,254 of record CAMTDV010001634.1, read on the forward strand.
TTGGAAAGTGCAAGGATTGGAGCATTACAGAGCATGCCCTTGAGGGTTTGAAAAGACTCCTCTTGTTCTGGATCCCAAACAAAAGGTTTATCTTTTTGAGTCAACGACGTTAAAGGCACGACAATCTTGGAGAACTTCGATATGAGACAGCGATAATAACCAGCAGGCCAATGAACGAACGGAATTCAGAAGGCGATTTAGGTGCAATCCAATTCTTCACAGCTTCTATCTTTGCAGGGTCAACATGAATACCGAGTTCATTGACGGTATGACCAAGAATTTGAACCTCTTTTAGCCAAAATTCACACTTGGAGAATTTGGCATAAAGACGTTCTCTACGCAAAAGCTGAAGGATAAGTTGCAAATGTCGCCCATGTTCTTCTTTCATTTTGGAATAGATGAGAATATCGTCGATGAATACGATTACGAAACGATCGAGGAAGGGTTTACACACGCGGTTCATGAGATCCATAAACACTGCAGGCACGTTAGTCAAACCAAAAGGCATGACCAGGAACTCACAGTGTCCATAACGTGTGCGAAAGGTAGTCTTAGGTACATCTCCCTCGAAAACTCGAAGTTGATGGTAGCCAGAACGGAGGTCGATTTTCGAGAAACAAGTCGCACCTTGAAGTTGATCAAAGAGATCGTCAATACGAGGAAGGGGGTATCGGTTCTTGACTGTAAGTTTATTGAGTTTACGATAGTCAATGCACATCCGAAAAGACCCATATTTCTTCTTGACGAACAAAACGGGAGCGCCCCAAGGGGAAGTACTAGGGCGTATAAAGCCTTTATCAAGAAGCTCTTGAAGTTGGCTAGATAGCTCTTGCATCTCCGAGGGTGCTAAAGGATAAGGAGCTTTCGCAACCGGAGTTGCGCCAGGTATGCGGTCAATACGAAAGTCAACAGATCGAGGAGGCGGAGGACCAGGAAGATCCTCTGGAAAGACATCAGGGAAATCGCAAACAACAGGAACGTTGCTCACGCTCGGGCCTTTGTCTTTCTTTTCCACAACATGGGCCAGAAAGGCAAAGTACTCCTTGCGCAAATATTTGTTTACTTGGATACATGACATAAGCTTAAGACCCTTAGAAGGTTTCTCGCCATAGACGTGTAAGGAATCATTGTTAGGAAGGGGAAAGCGAATAAACTTTTCCCAATAAACAACTTCGGCACGAACTCGCTTAAGCCAATCCATGCCTACTATGACATCTAAACTACCCATTATCATAGGTATGAGGTCGATCGAAAACGTATGATCGTTTAGAATCAAGGAACAATTAGAAAGAATAGAATCAACAGAGACGGTTTTACCATTTGCGACTTCGAAAGCGAAAGGATTAGGCAATTTGGAACGTACGCACTTAAGTAAAGGTTCGAATTCAGTCGAAACAAAACTTTTATCAGCACCTGTTCAAATAGACATGAAGCATAAACATGGTTAACAAGGAACGTACCAGTGATAACGTCATTTGAACTTTGAGCCTGAGCGTTGGTGAGGGCAAATGCTCTTCCACGTCTCGGTTGGGGCTGCTGTTGCTGCTGAGGCTGCTGGTTGACGTTGTGCTGAGGGCACACATTGGCAAGATGGCTCGGGTCACCGCACTTAAAACATGCTCGCATAGGAGCATTTTGAGGTTGGGTTTGAGGTTGAGCAGGGTTAGGCATGAGGGCTTGAGGTTGGGTGTTTTGGGGTTGCGGGAAGTTGCGGCAACGGTTAGCAAAGTGTCCAAACCTTTGACATTGGCACACTTGCGGCATGGGGTGCAGTGGGGTGATGGCATAAACAGGTCGTACACTGGGGGTGAGACCCAACGTAGCCCTGCCTTGGCTTATCAGGGTTAGCAGGAGTGATGGCTGCAACGGCTTGGATGGGGTGAGGGTTCGGCGGAGTAACAACCACACAATTTTGACTAGAAGCCTTCCGCTTCTTGTTCTTGGGGTTGTTGTTGTTTCTGGGGGGGTTTGGATGAAGGTTCAATGGTTGCAGGTTCGGCGATAGCTTGGTGCGCGCTTTTCAGCGAGGCCTTTGCGACATTCTTGCGCTCGACCTGGTTGCTGTTAAGGCGAGCAGCCAAGCGGTAGGTTTCCTCGATAGTTGCTGGGAAGGCAGCTTCCACGAGGTTCATGAAAGAATCGGGTAGGCTATGGATGTATTTGTTAATAGCCTTCTCGGTGGTATCATCTTGGGTGGGGCAAAGGATACTAAGCTGATTGAAGCGTTGGGTTAAACCATGATTATCATCCCCATTTTGCTTGAGGTACCAAAACTCTTGTTCTAGCTTCCTAAGCTCATGTGGAGGGCAGAACTCGTCCCTCATGATCTTCTTAAATTCAGCCCATGGTAACGCGTGGGCGGCATCATCCCCTCTTGTGCTACGTTCGGAGGTCCCCCACTCGAGAGCCCTCGAGAGGAACACCCTCGTTGCGTTTTGGGTGTCAAGTGATCAAGGCAGCCACTTTTGCGAAAGGTGATCTCCATGGCTTCAAACCAAGTCAACAGAGCGGTTGCGCCATCGTTACCTGTAAACTCCAGAGGTTTGCAGGACGAATTGTTTAAAAAGGAATTGTGACTTAGGCTTTTCAACCTTGGAGTCCACTGAGCCGTGTAGCGATTCGGTGTTGGATTGGATCTTGCTGACTATATCGGGTATAACTTGGGCCATTTGGTCGGTATCTGTTCAGCGACGAGGTTTACGAGTTCTTGCTTGGAGATGGAGCGGGAACTCTTCTTGGTCTTCTTGTGTGCAGCGGATGAGTTTGGAGAAGACATCTAGAGTTAAAATAGAAGGGAAAGGATGAGACTTGATCATAATGTAAAAATAAGTTTTGGATGTATAAGCATGGATAGTTCACGTATGTTGCATGTATTTAATGGGTATTCAACATGTATTCAATAAGCATAATCCCGTATAAATGCGTATAAAGAGTATAAATTTAGTTGGTTCACGAGAATTATTATTGTTTTTGATTGCGATAAGTGTGCGAATTGTGTAACGGTTCCAAATGAATAAGGTAACAAGTATAAAATCACATAAAAATTGAGATAACATAAAAGATTGGCTCAATAAAACATGGGATTGTTTCGGGTAGAGAAATGTCGACTTTTCCAAAGTGATTCGTAAGATCTTTCGAGTTAGAAAACATGTTTTGGCCTAATAGGTAAAATACTCTCGTCGAGAAGCGATTAACGGTATTTTACCCTTCCAGTTACTACATGTCCCTAGTCGATCAAAAATTCGAGACTTTGGCGAGATTGAAAATCGAGGAACGGGACTAGTTGACAAGGTGCGGGTTTCACCCCTAACTTGACAACATCGTACCCCCTAAGTGTGGTTTGTTTCTTACTACGAGGAGCATATTCCGACTCGTTCGTAAGATCCACTAGAGTATGAAATGGAAGTTTTCCATCAAGGTGTGGATGTCACTCCTAACTTGATGGTGTAACTTCGTGAGAAATCGAATACGCGGAATGAGGGATTTCACCAAAAACTGTAGGTCATTGGACCTATTTTGGTGCAAATCGCCTTGTTTGCATCACGAGTGTCTTCAAGTCTTCAAGTGTATTTGTGTAAAATGTCTTAGAAAAGACATTATGTAAGTTTTAAGACCAAAAGAAAGGAAGAATCAATGAGGAAGAATAAGGTTTTAAGCATGATAACAGGAATAGTCAAAGATGGACACTTAAACTATAGACTAGGTCGAACTGGCAATTCTACCTAATTCCCTATAGTTATGGCTCTGATACCAATCTGTCACACCCCAACCGATGGCGGAAACATCAAGGCGGGACGAAATAGATTGCTCATTGCTCATAATACTAAATGCGACAATAATTAATTAAATCCAAATTTCATTTCATGCGTAAATTGTCATACATTACAAGGGAAAATTCAAATACAACATTAACTAAGACAAAATTTAATACATCAATAATAAACCTAAACGTCCAAATGTGTATCTAGCATCATTGCTACTTCGTTTTCATGGCATCAACCTTCTCAACCTGTAACATGTTTAAAATACGAGTTCAATGCAAAAGCAAATGCGAGTATACAAGTTTGAGCATAGCATACGTATAAGCATAAGTTTAAGCAAATCCAGATGGCAACTAAGTTTATATACGAGCATATACAAGGCATGCGATATTTCTAGTCAACCTTCTGTTTACGCAACTAGTATAAATAATTCAATATGACCGCTCGTTCACGGGCGGTGCGTTACTCCTATAGTGCTATACATGTCAAATGGAGGCTCAAAATAAGCTAATGACTATGGTATCACATACGTTCGGTCCTAGTATAAGCATAACATACGTATCAAAGCGTTCATGTATAATGGATTGTTCGTGCAAGTAATAAAGCATAAGTTTGGTGTTGTTTTTGATATGTAAACATGTTACACCCCAAAAGTGCTAAACGTAAAAGGGGGTTCGAGTATACTCACAGTTTTGCAAACGTTCCCATTAGCAAATTCTGTGAAGAGTTGTTAAGTTGTGGGATGAACACCGAGTTATCCTACAAGAGGAAAACGTAGGTGTGAGCGTTGGAATGATAACGGGAGATTCGGGATTTGGAATAATGCATTCAAAGTAACGTATACGAAAATGCTCACTAAGGTGTAGCACTTGTCCTTGACACTTATAATAACCCATAAGGATTAGGTGTGGTTTCATAGGTTCAAGACCTATAAGAATCGTTGACAAGGAACTACACACATAGTGATAAACTTATTAACTTGATAGATGCTTATTAATTCATTATCAAGGGTTCAGTTTCAAGGATTATATTATAGTCCATATGTACATATATCTAGTTATATAATCATGTAGGAGGTGGGAGGATGAACCATCCACTTAGGTACCTCTTAGTGTCATGTAATTCAAGTAGGAGGTGGGAGGATTAACCATCCACTTTGGGACCTTGTATGATGTTCACCACTTACACAAGTTACCATAGGTAACAAGGAGGGTCTTAGAACAAGAACAAAATGTAAATGACGAGAATGTAAATTGTGTCACCACTATACCAAGTAGCCAAGTGAACTACAACCCGGGAGCACACATCAACACACGTCGACGGCTAGACGGGGTTGTGACACTTTAGAGCTAGCAAACTACTTGGGATAATAATGAAAAGCATCAAGTGATGTGTGGTCTAAAAGTTAGGATAGCCCAAGCTAACCAAGGTGGACACACTATCATCAAACTTTTGGCTTGGCATCACTTGTGAGCTTAAAGCTCTTCAAAATAGAAGGTTTAGAGTGTTAAAACACTCTTAATTACATGTATAACAACCTTGTTTGGTCTAACTAATCATAGCTTTGATTGTAAGCTCAAGAACACAAAGTTGTTTGATGAAAACATAAGTTTTGAAAGAGTTTTGTTAAAATTCAGAAAGTTTCTTGCACTTCAACATCGAATATGAAGGAGTTCTACCTTGGTTTTCCTTGTAAAAACCTAAGGAAACAATCCTAGAGGTGTCCCAAGTCCTAAGAAAGAAAGAACAATGAAAAAGATAAAGTGGAAGTGAGCGAGCTCACTTTGGAAACCTTGATGTTTCTGCCCAACTTCTGAGATTAGCAACAGATTTGAAGTGATTAGAGATGAGTTTAGAGTGTTTGTAAAGTGAAAGAAGTGTGGAGGTAGTGTGGGTTTTATAGTTGAGGATTAAGGTTAGTTTGGTGGGCATTTAGTGCAAGAAACACAATCCTTGTGCTTCAAAATTGACCAACCATGAGCTGGATAATGTTTCTGTCGAAAATGGGGACTGGCGGGCCGCGACTAAGGAGGGCATGGGCGGTCGCGGCCAGCGAGTAGCTGGGATAAGTTTCATTTTTGGCAATTCAGGCCCCTGAAGTTTATATTTGATGGTTTGGGGGTTTTTTAAGCATAAAAGGTGCATTTTAAGGGGGGTTTTGCGTAAGTTTAGCATAAGAGTAATTATAAACAAGTATGATCGTGTATAAGTATCATGTCTAAGTGCCGTATATTGTATGTATGTCACGAAATTGCAAGTTTATCACACGTTTACGAATATCACCAATATGTGTCACAAGTTCGAGTGTATGAACATGAATAAGCATAAATGATTACGAATAAGTATAGCACAAATGAGAATAATAATATGTGCTTTCATTATGCTTCAAGTCTCGGTTTAAAATGATTACAAAGATTACAACGAAAGGACGAATACAAGATACAAAGGTTTCCAAAAATAGAAATGCATCACGAGCTTTCTAAATATGGAAAGTATGAAAACGTTGGGCGTTACACCTATAGCCGAGAATTTAAAGCATGGGTGAAGATTTAGTTGTTGACATTTGCTTGAAAATTGTTTATTTGGAATGATGACAAATCTAGATATTTAAAGTGATTAGGACACCAATTTGGTATTATTATTCTAGATGTCATTAACTATTTCACTAGTCATGATTAAATATGTGATTTGGTGCCATACAATTATTATTTTGACTAGTTATTTGTCTAACGGACACTTATATAATAAAAGTTGGGGTTTGTCATATGAATATTCATATATCCCATAACATATCATATGTAACCAATGTCACTTATTGGTTATATTTAGAGTTCTCTTGACGAAAAATGCTTTTATAATGATTAATTTTGACAAAATTAATATATACGTGATATGTATCAAAGATACGATACTTTAATATCCGTATTATGTTTTTATTTATTTTTCACACCGAACATATAATAATGCTATAATTTATGTTTCAAACATATTGGAACCGTGTCAGCATTTTTTATAGTGTACTGGATAACCCACCAACGCTCGTTGTTTTTTTACACTTTCATCGCTCACGATAAGACAATACCAAACGACATCAAATGCGAACACATGCATATACCCGGACATTGCTAGACTTTATGGACTTAATTAACACATAATTCAGTCTAAATGCAAGTAATTTAATAAATAAATAGTGATTAAGTCATACGGATTAACCTGAAAAATTTGCCGGTTGTCACAATATGCTTTTATTGATTTTTGTCATATGTTTTGAGGTGTATAGGTCGTATCGCTCGTTTTATATGTTTTGGTTTTGAGGAACGTGTGGTATATATGTGTATTTTGATGCATATAAATCGACCCTAGGGTATGATACGTCATCTCGAACTATGTGAATGTTTATGAAGTGATCCAAAGGAAAAGAGACATTGTCTCTTATATGAATATGAATTTGAATATGTATAAGAATGAAAGTTTGACCGGAGACGTATGGATCAATACTAGGAGAAGAAATATCGCCTCAACCATGTTATTGCACACCCTTGCGAAACTGTTCATTGATTATTATTTTTATATATGTGTTTATCTATCGGTTATGGATTTTTATACTATTTTGACATTTCCGATTACAAGTTATACAAGTTTATATGATCGTTACAAGATATATGTTCACGAGTTAGAAGTTATAAGTTAATGTCTTATAAGTTATACGATTTTATGTAGTTTCTATGATTGTCTATATTCTCGTTATCCACCCACTGAGCTTTTTGCTCAGACGTGCTTTTGTTGTTTGTTTTTGTGCACTTTAGGTTACATGGACTCTTTGGGAAGTTTTAGAAGCAAGAGGGAAAAAAGAATCACTTGGATTTTCATAAAAAGAAAAACAAATAAGAATGACATGTATTGTATTTTTATTTTTATTTAAATAATATATTATTTTATCATTAATGGATTGACGTATTAAACTCTGATTACCGTTATAGTGACACGTCAGCCCTAGATCAGGCAGGGTGTTACAATTATGATGTAAGTCCCACATTGGTTGAGGAGGAGAACGAAGCCTCCCTTATAAGGGGTGAAAACCTTCTCTACCAAGAGGCGTTTTGGCTAGGCGAGCAACTCGTCGTGTGAAAACAAAATCGTGAGTTCCTCGATGGCAAGCCATCGGAGGGCAAAGCAGACAATATCTTGGCACATTTTACTTGGGCCGTTACATTAGAAGTGGTGGATATATTGTGGAGTGATTTGGATGTCTATACCATCAACTTTTTCAGTGATCCAATGAGATCTATGATTTGGATGTCTATACCATAAATTTTTTTGTCATGTTTAACAAGATATGGTAGATAGTTGTGTGAAGGTTTGAGTGTGTGTTCCATTTTTGGATGATTGCCAAGGATCGTAAATGAATGGATGATGAAAATATGCTTTGAAAATTAGTGGGTTTTGAATTTTGAAACTGATAAGGGAAAAACGCTGTTTGGGTGAGGGTTTATATAGAGTTTTGAAAAAGTGATGCTGACATGGCCAAGGTCAGTTTGAAATATCCGATGTGGTAAACATCTATTTATGTGTTGAAAGGTCTGTTTGCAAAGTTCTGTCCCACTTGTAACCTCTGTTTTGAGTATGCAAACCACTTTTGTTTATCAACATTGGCGGTATGGAAACAACTGTTGGCTAGTATATTGACTTAGTCAAGATAATTGTTTTTAATAATTTTAATATTTTACAGAAATAACATAAAATTTTAATTCTGATATTTTTTTCATTTTAGTGTTTTCTCTTTTTGCAGGAGCTATCCATTATTGCAGATTATAAATTGTCAACAAATGCAGAAGCTCTCTACACTGCAAAAATGATTGAGTTTGGAAGTGAGTCCAAAGCCAGGGCTTTGGTGTTTTACCGTTTCTTCCACATAATCAATTCTTTGGGGATGGTCTTTTGTGAGAATCAGTTTTTAAACCATTTCCATCAGTTGCTGTTGACTTTGTGCAAGTGCCTTAACAATTGGGTCAACAGATGTTTGACCATTTCCAATGAGTTGATTATAACCATGAGGGTATCTGTTTACTCTTGTTTTTTTTTGGGTCATTTTAACACACTCACCATACCTCTAAGGTATTATGTGATAAGTTGTTGCCCATACCCTCTTGGATATTTGTTTGATGGCGGTGCATGTGTAACCTGAACTTCCATGTGAACAGGGTTTTGGTTCAAAGCTCTTGTTATATATGTTTGAACACATTCAAGTTTCTCAGTAGTTGGTTGTGGTTTCCTTTTGGTAGGACCAACTTCTTGACTAGCAAATGCTTTATCTTTGACCCAATTTCTCTTGATGTCATAGGGTTTAAGATAAAATCATTGTTGAGTTACATGATTTTTTATCACAAATGGTGTACTCAAAGCACCAAAGGTAAAAATCATTCTTATTACTAACTCTCAAACAGATGGTCAAACATCTTTTATTAGTTTGGTGATAGAAGCTTCATGTTTGAGGCTGGTAATTTCTTGGTTCTTTTCATTTAGCTTGGGTTAAAAAATTTTGTTAGTTTTTTCAAATTGTGATTCACTAACTAGAACCTTTTTTCTAAGGACCTCTTTGATGTTAGCAAATGCAATTATGCATTTATATGAACATAATTATTTTAGAGTTTGAGGGGATACCTTAGCAACAACAGACAAGACACAATCATTGTCACAATCTGTGGAACTTTTGGGATCATCATCTTTCACTTTTTCTTCATCACCTTTTTTACAAACAATTGTTTATTCTGGTCTTCCTACATTCTCATCAACACTTTGATCTTCACAACCTTTTCTTCTTTGAACTCACTTTCTTCTACAACAAATTCAAGTGCCATAAAAAAAACTCACAGGTTCATCATTTTTTTCGCCAAAAGAGAAAATTTTTCATAAGTTAGTGCAACGGGCATTTAAACATATTGCACCATAACTTGACTCATGGGTTGTGCAAAATGAGTAGTGTTTTGAACATTTGGTATAGGGGTATTTTTTTGAAATTTGATAAAACTGTTGTTGTATTATTTGGTTGAGGCCTTTGTTTTGGGTAGGTTATCATTGGGGTAGAGTTACTTGTTTGACTCCTACATTCCCTAGAAAAATGACCTAACTTGTTACACTTAAAGCAGTTCATCTTGGATTTTTCAAACCCAACCCTTGTCCTTACATTTAACCCTAGAAATTTCCTACCAGTTCTTTTATAGAAATTATTTGTCCTAACACTAAATAGAGCAAGTTAAATCAATTTTTCCATCTCCTCTAAGTCAATGGGATCAATATTCTTTAGATCATTAAGAACAAATGACAGATTATTAGGACTATGACTATCACCTTTGTTTGCATAGTTTGAAGAGTATTGATTAGAGTTAATCACAGTTGATATGTGAATGTAGTGATCATTTACTACTCCTTATGATGATTTTTCTTGACTCAGAAATGTTGTGTTGCCAAAGACATAGTCATCAGACAGACACTTTTCCAGTTTCTTGGAGCTTCTTTTACTGGATAAGCTCTCTTTCAAATTTTATGAGCTTACCATGAAGATGAGTCAAGGTCATTTCCTTAAAATCTGGTGCTGTTCTCATCACTCTAGCAATTGTATCATATTTCTCAAGAAGTGATCTAAGAAACCTGTTACTTAAAGTGGAATTTGAGAATCCTTTGTTTACAATTTTATTTCACTTATTAAACAAGTAAATCTTTCAAATTGTTGTGTTAAGGTTTTTCCCTAAACTTGAGTGAAAGTCTAATACTGTTGATCAAGAATTTCATGAGTGTTTTCGATCACATCCTCTGTTCCACCAAAATGTTCTTTCAATGCATCCCATAATTCTTTTGGACTATTACAATGTAATAGGCCAGCATAGATTTCGTTTGGTAGAGATATGGCCACAATGCTAAAAGCCTTTGCATCTAACTCAAACATTTTGGAAATGTTTCTCAGAGTAATTCTCTGGTTTCTTTGACTCTTGAACATTCGGATTTTCGACACTTGGTGCCAGTGGAACATGTGATCCGAATATCACAAACTTCCAACATCTTGTATTTTACTGAGCTAGCACATGTGCCATCAACGTTGTTAGATACCATATTCTTATCTGACAATCATTGGAGGCTTGTTGCTGAAACTAGTGTTGCAGGAATCATGATTGTTTTGCAACATCCTTACAATCTTTGTAAAAAAACAAAGTACGTACAAAACCTTTTGAATTTGATATACTTAAACTCTGAATTTCGATACAATGAACAGTTGGTTATCAATATGTGAGTTGATCTTTTTTATTAAACTGATTGTGCAATCAAGTTTAATGTGACCAGGCTATGATACTAATTGTTAGGGGTGTTCAACAGATCAGATAACGGGTTACTCAGATTATTTGAGTCGGATTATTCGAATTTGCAATTTTTAGGAATCTATCCAAAATCCGATCCGATCCGAATTGGATGTATTCCCATCCAATCCATATCTATCTGAATTCAATTCGGATCAGATTCAGATAAATCCTAATAATCCAAACGGATATCCGAATATCCAAATTAGACCAAATAAAGTTTTTTCTAAATTTTTTATTTTCCCCTAATTTTTGGTTTTAATATTTTACTAATTTAAATTCAACTTAGTTGACCATTCGGTTTTGCTTTGCGAGGTCCATCGCCAATGCCCCTCCATATTCCCGTGGGTTCAATTTCTGTATGCGCAGCCTGCTAGGCTATACGTGGGGAATGACCGCATCGGGGCATTCACGTGGGTCCAGCAAGGGGATCCCTTGGGACCTTTGCTTTTTGCCCTAGCCTTACACCCTTCATCAGGTGTAGGAAAATTGCAAACTCCCCTTCCATGCTTGGTACTTGGATGAAGGGACGGTTATCGGGACGCTGTTCAGGTTGCTAAAACTCTTGACATCATCGGTTAGAAGGGTCCAGCCTTGGGGCTACGACTTAATATTAGAAAAAATAAGGTATTTTGGCCGACATGCAACGGGGTGAAGGTCCGGCCAAGGCTTTTCTCCAGTGAGACTGGGAGGCCGGAGAGAGGTATCAAACTGCTAGGAGGGGCAGTCAGCTCTGATGCCAGTTTTATTAGTGGTCTAACGGCTAAGAGAGCAACACGAGCTGTTGACATTATGGGACACCTTCCCTTGTTGCGGGATCCTCAAAGCGAACTCTTCTTGCTTAGATCTTGTATGGGGGTTGCAAAGTTGCAATTTGGTTTGCGAACTTGCCAACCCCCCATTTGTGGATGATGTTGTTTCATGTTTTGACAAAGGTCTTCGGGAGGCAATAGAAGACATTATCGTATGTGGGAGCCCTTTTTTTGGTGAACTCCAGTGGCGGATCGCGACCTTGCCGATGTGGCTTGGTGGGTTGGGCCTTTTGTCAGCCCGGGATGTGGCTGCCTATGCCTTTATGGCTTCCAGGTCTCAATCTTGGGAGTTGCAGGACCACATCTTATGCAACAGTGGGGTTGCTACCACTGACCCAGATTATGCCAGCGCCTTGGATCGCCTGCATGAATCTCTCCCTGATTTTGTTCTCGGCGGTTTCTATAACAAGGACACCACCCCCAAAAAACCACAGAAAACTTTGGCGAATGCCCTTTGTTGTCGAATCGCACAAAGTTTAGGAGAAGATTTCCCTTTGTCCCCCCACCCAGAAAGTCGTCATTGAATGCTTACAGAGGCCTCACGCTCAGGATTTCTTAACTTGTTATTCCTATTGAAGGTCTGGGTCAACGTATGTCAGCTGTGTAGTACCGGCCAATCCTTAGGTACCGTTTGATGATCCCATGTTCCCGAATGATGAACCTTGCCTAGTATGCCATAAAGCATGCCTGGATAAATACGGGAAGCATGTGTTACACTGTAGAGAGCTGCCGGGGTTTAACTATCGCCATGACTTTGTTCAAGACACGTTAATGGATATTCTCAGACGAGCAGGGATCTCGGCAAGAAAGAGGCACCAGCTAATTTTCTTACAGACCCGGTGGAAGGGAGGTCCACCCTACGCTCGACGGACATGCTAGTTTTTGGTTGGGAGGGCGGGAAACATGCTTGTGTCGATCTCACAGGTGTATCCCCACTAGCTGGGTTTCAGGAAATGGGTTTGTGGCGGGGCAAGCGGTAATGAGAGCAGAGTCAAAGAAGGTGGAAAAGCATGCAAAAGCTTGTGAGGATAATCAGCATGCCTTTGTCCCCCTGGCGTTTGACACGTTTGGCTCCTCGGCGTCGGAGACGGTTCGGTTCTTGGCTAGAGTTCAGCGTGTGGTCCATAGCAACTTTACGACCCCTCAGGGGCAAGGCTTTGTTTTTAGTAGATTAGGGTTCTCCATTCAGAAGGGGATGGCGACGCAGTTTATTGCCCGTCTACCTGCTATCCTTATGTAATTTGCCTTGTTGATTGGAATGAAATATATATATTTAATTAAAAAATAAGCATAGAAAACCGAAAGATAGAAACTAGTTTTAAGTTACACAAATACAAAGTTCAAGGGCTTTTGATTATGAAGTGTGATTTAGGTGTTTTAATATTTGGCTCATATGGCTGGACTAATAATATTGGAACATTATTTGGTAAAAACATATTAAATGTTATTCAGTTTATTCGGATATCCAAATTACCCGAATAATCCGAATTTTTTATATTGTAAGATCCGAATCCGATCTGAATATCCGAATATGTAAATCGGGTTTGGATCGGATCTACCCGAATATCCGAATAAGAATTCAGATCAGTTTTTTTGGGTTCGGATTTTGGTTTGGATTTCAATTTTTTTCAGATTTTGGATTTTCTGAACACCCCTACTAATTGTTAGGATCTGAGTTTTCACTTGTGTTTGTTCATGATATAGATTAATGAAATTTAGATAAAGTTGATATGAATTATGGAATGTAGTAATGAATGCAACAAAATTAAAGTCAAACAAAAGGTTATCAAACCTGTTTTAGAATTATAATCAAAAGATTATGGTTATGGAAATGAATATAAAAACTCCACCTCAGCCTAGTCACCCTCTTATGTTCGTACAATAAGGATGTCAAGTGATGAAATAGATCTCTAACAGGTGAGATCTATTTATACTAAGTACAAACGTCTATTTGCGATAAGGGCTGACATCACCCTGATAGCGACATCTAACATTCTCAACAGACTAGATTCCACAGATCCACAGATGTTAGAAACATCTTATATAATTAAAAACTAATTAAATATACTAAACATCTGTTTAGACTAACACTGCTACATTAATAAGGTATGTTCTTTAAACCTCTGTTGCCTTAATCTAAACATCTGTTTTGGCCACAAATATATGTTTGGTCTTCTTAATCAGTGCTTTGGCTTCAACACGGCTTTGGCCTTTTAACATATGTTCTTTCTTCTTCAACAGTGTTTTCGAGTCTTCAACAGTGCTTTATAATCTTCAAACAGATGCTCTGTTAGTGTTCAAGATTCACTATCTTTGGGAAGAGCTGTAGATCATAACTTGCTTATTTCATAATCAACGATGCCTGTTATGGCTTTTGATATCATCTTTTCTTTTGTAGGTCCAACAGACCAAAAGAAGTAGGGGCCTAGGGATTACTCTATTGAGAAAGACAAATATCGCGTTGTTGACTAAATGGTGGTGGCGGTACAAAACGCAAGCTATGGCTTTATGTAGAAAGGTTATAGGGACACTGCATAACACACAGAGGTATGGGTCATACTTGCTGGTTAAATCAAACTCGTCGGGTATTTGGAAATCTGTTGTTGGATTGGAAAAGGAGGTTATGAGATATAATGTTTAATTGGGTAACCTAATGGAAGGGATGGTGGCCTGGTGGGTAAGGGCAATGGCATTCAACTTTAGCATGATACTTGGTGACTTCTAGAAACTGGTGCATTTCAATCAGGTGGAGCAATTGGAAATGTCGAATTTGATGAACCTTCTTCAGCGGGTGCAGATTACTAATATGGATGATAAATGGACATCGAAAAAAAAGACGAGACGGGTCTTTTTACTGTGGCGTTATGTAAAACTTGTTGTTAAAGTTGGCAAGGAGGCTGACCTGATTAGATGAACTGGAACACTTGGGTACCGAAGAAATTAAACACCTTCATGTTGAAAGCGAGGAGAGATCGTATTCCATCGATGATGGCGTTGAGAAGGAGTGTTCATGTGAGTGCAGTTCCATGCAAGTTGTGTGGTGATGCTGAGGAGAGTAGCTTTCATCTCTTTACGGCATGCCACATGGTTATGGTAATAGTTTGTAAGCAGATGATGCGGTATTCAGGATATATTAGCCTTCTTGGATAGAGACTTAATCAACGTTCACAAGTACCCTAAATTGGATAAAAGAAATAAAAAAGTAGTGAAAGCGATTATCTATACTGCGGTATATAGTGTATTTGGAAAGCAAGGAACGAAATGGTGTTTGCAACCAAGATGGTCTCTATCAATAAGCTAAAGGAAGACATAAAATTGGTAGGTTACCTTCGGTTCAAGAATAAGTGGCCTTATAAAAGGATAGGATGAGAAGACCGATGTAAATGTGTTTTGTAATTATCTTTGTTTGTTATTGTTGGGGGACTCTAGGTTTTGCTAGTAGTCAGTTTTTATTGAAAGTGGCCATCCAATTAAACAAATTAGTAAATTTAAATAAGTTTTAGTTAATAACATAATTCAAGGTTAATAATTTTTATATGATTACAATAAACTAAGAGAATATTAGGTAATAGATAAATTTAGAGAATATTAGGTAATACACAAAAAATAAAAATTAAGAATGTTGACCTTTTGAACAATTATTAAAAAAGACTACTAATATAGGGTAGCCTATTTGGTAGAGGTATATAACCCTTAATGAGAGGTCTTCAAAATTAGACAAGGGATTAATTTAATATTAAAATAATAGAATTGTAATTAAGTTTCTATTCCACACGATAATTTACTATGAAAAGTTAACTAGATAAATTTTTTCAAAGAACATCCTTAAACTTCTTTTATTTTCAACTTGCTTTTATGTTCAAATTAAATTAGAACTTGATACAGTTTGGAAACGTTGAAGTGTTGCATGCAATAATTCACATTTGTGATTGTAGTCATTCTGATTATTCATTTATTTATTTATATTTTTAACAGCTTACATTTTTGTTATTTAGCTAGATTATATAGTACTGTTGGAAATTCTGTGAAAATAATAATTTTCACAAATATAGGATTGCATTTTTTTCTGGACTAGAAATATGTATAAGAAACTCAGGTGAATATATATATTTCTTTGTGAGTTTGTGTTCTATGTTGCAAGAGCTTTAGAACAAGCCAAACAACGTTTAAAATGTAGCTAAGATGAACGAGATATTGATGCTCAAAGTTTGGTGGCTGAAACATCCAATGCTGAAATATTGAAGTGGAATGGGAAAGTGGTACATTTTCCCACATAGGGTGAGAGATGAAAGTTAATGTGGTATTCAAGTAGGGACATTATTTCCTTATTGTTCCATGGAAGCACACACTAGTGTACTTGTAGGGACAAGGTGCCGGGTCAACCTTGGCATGTACCGCGCGAGTACATGGGGCATGACCAGGTAGTGTCTTGGTCTGTGCACGCGGATTCCATAAGGGGTGCCTAGGTGGTGCGCGTGTGCCGTACAAAAGTGAGCAAATACGGCCTGACTGTGTGGCGTGATGTTATACTATGTGACGGGATCGTATATGTTCACTGGTGACGTGACGTGTGCGTGCCTGGGTGGCGCAGGCATGTAGGCATGCGCACGCAAGTGAGTAAGGCCTGTAAGCTTGTGTACGCAGGTGAGTAGAAATGGCGCACGCACACTCATTAGTGTAAATACATTGAAGACGTTTAATGCAGTTTAATTCTCTCATTTAATTATGGTTTTGCCGTTTCAACTCCCCTGCAGTATAGATAATGTAGAAAACCTATAGAAGACATCAGAAATACCAACTGCTTAGGAAACATTTTTGTTGCAAATTTATTATCTTCTTCTTACTTTTCTTAAAGTATTTTTGGGTCCTCGAGCCAACTCCGGCAGTCTTACTGCTCCGTACCCCGAGAAACAAAACAAGTTCTTGGGAGACTCGGAATTTATTTTAAGGGTCTTGTGTCAAACACAACCTACAGCCACCAGTTCTTCAGTTTCATCTCATTTCTTGTATTTCTTTTTAATATCAGTTGTAATAGTTCTGCAATTTACTGCTTTCTTTAATTTTACTTATTATAATTCAATAATAAAAATTGTTTTATTTATTTAATACGGGTTCCTGAAATTACAAAAACAATAATCTTTTGATGTTAGAGCATGAAATGTCTATTCGTTCTGCTAATTAATCAGTCAATATATTTTTTCGTTAGTTGTGATCAATCTTAGGATATTATATAGGTAAGCATATATCTCCGTTAGTTATTATTGTTAGAAAACACACACACACACATATATATATATATATATATATATATATATATATATATATATATATATTAGACTCGTTGCTTAGCTTATGAGTATTTGGTTTTTGTATCATGTCTATATATGCGGACACGTTATAATTTACTGGGTGATCTCAAGAATTTTTTTTTTCACCTTTACAATTATCATATTAAGGCCGATGTACGTGCCACTCTGTTTCATTCTCATATTCAAGAGAGGATCTTAGTTGTGGCTCACCCGCTTCAAGTGTTAATTTTACCAAAAAAAATATTGAAATTTTATATATATATAAGGGTATAACTTCAATGGTTATTATTGCTAGAATGTATAAAAATATTACTCATTTCTTAGCTCATGAGCAATAGGTTTTATCATGTCTATATGCGGTTAGGTTATAACTTACTGGGTAATCTCAAGAAAATCTCTTATTTTTACCTTTACAATTACCATATTAAAACCGATGTGTGTGCCACTTAGTTTTATTCTAATATTCAATGGTGGATCTTTGTTGGGGCCACCTCTGGTTTTTTTCTCTTCGAAATTTAGATTTTATCTGTATTGAGTCCCCCTAATCACCTCGGGCCGCTGTTTAAAAGTTTAAGATCTGTCAAGACGTGCCCCTCGGTTCCTTTATATCATAGGCATATATGTTTATTTATCGTTTTGCTTACTTTCATGATATAAAAGTAGTTACTTTCAGACGAGTGTGTGTATTGTTTAGCTCTAAAGATGTATTTTTTTTGTGATATATATGTTAATAGTAAGGATTTCTAGATTTTTCTCTATGTTTCAGAAAGTTCAGGATCCGACGGGTTTAGACGGAAGTTTGGATAAGATAAAACTAATTTGGTAGAAATATGTTAAAAATAGTCAAAAGTAGAAAGCTTCAATTTATACCGAAAGAACATACATCATTTACAAACTGGATGCAATCTGTCCCGCGTTTCCTCATAAATCTCCAAAACTTATCAAATTCTAAAACATAACATCTATTTATAGAGGTGAAGTTTGGGACGGATTAGCTACGAATGAGCTTCGTTCGTGCGGATGACCTCATCCGTACGGATGTGTTCTCATCCTCTCCAAAATGTCATGTAATTGAATCTCTCACTCAACTATACAATATACAATACACGTTTTATCTAGCATATTCGTATAGTGGCAAACATACATAATATCCACCACAGTTTCGAAAATTTAATTTTTAATTTCTAATCTCTGTTTCAAATAAATATGAGAAACAAATCAAAAGGAGACCATGGAGTAGTACTTATGACAAAATCTAATCAACGTATATAATTTTATCTTAAGATGAAGTCAAGAAGAAAAACAAACTTGTAGTTTTTTTTGTTTCTATTCTACAAAGTTAACCTTTTTTTAACAGCAAAGACATTTATATTATAAATGGTTAGAAAAAACCTTATCAAATTTGAAAAAAAAATAAGAAGTTAAAGGCATAGAAGTGGATTTTCATCTACTCGACCAAGTAATTCTAACTTGCTACTTCTATTACGAATCCAAATAAAAGAATAGTGCTTAATCAACTCTAAAATAAGATTTTTCCATGGATGTTGGTGTTACAAAGATGGTCGAGTGATGTGACAATGAGAGGATAGGGTCATAGAGAGTGTGCCTGATGTTGACATGGAGAAGGTATAGATAAATGGGGGAGACGAG
Organism: Scalesia atractyloides; assembly: GCA_947069175.1. Taxonomy (NCBI): domain Eukaryota; kingdom Viridiplantae; phylum Streptophyta; class Magnoliopsida; order Asterales; family Asteraceae; genus Scalesia; species Scalesia atractyloides. Next base: position 47,455,135 of record CAMTDV010001634.1, read on the forward strand.
GTAAAATGAGTATTATACTCTCACGTGCATAATATTTGGAATGTCAAAAAAACAAACGTTTGCCACACAAAAGCCAAAATGAGAATATTTTTAATTGCGACGAAAAGACCTTAATATTGTTTACGAGTAACCAAGTGTGGTTGCAATCTGTTTTGCTTAATGTTAGGTAGCATATTGTAGTATTTAATCATGTAGCTATTATAATTATTTATATTATATTAGATCAAATATATATTAATCCTAATATATATTAGTTGGTAATTGTTGATTGACCATATTACCCTTATTAACTTATTAGGGTTTCCTCTTGGGTGTATATATAAGGAGATAACTAGAGAGGTAAAGGGTTAGACAGTTACACAACCTTATTACTCACGACATCATAATTTGTCCCTCTCTCTCCCATACGAATTCTGCCCTAGAATTCGGTATTACCACCCAAAGGAGGAACCAGATCATACTGACAAAGATGTCGAACTCCATGGCTACTTCTCTGACTGGATTCTCTGCTGGTCTGACTGTCGTCACATGTATTATTTATTTGTTTTCCATCATGTAAAAACATAACTGATCAACATGTGGTATCAGACATATGTTGATAAATCAGTTTTGTTTTGAATCCGTTATTCTAGGATTGTAATCTGGAAAACAGAATTTTGAAAACTTAATTCGGATCATTGTCCCGAAATTAAATAATTTTAGAGTTAAAATTCGGAATTTGCTTAATGGGTAAATATAACACTGTTCCGAATTATTTACTGTTCCAAAATCATGATAAAGAATTAATATATTCAGATTTTGGATTCCAGAACTTGGTTTTATTTTTAGGGTTCATCACATGTTCTTATGAATATCCGGAAAATTCCCTTCTTTTGGAATTAAATTCAGATTGTCAGGTTTTTTTTACTGTTTTGATCTATTTTATTCAACCAAAGTTTTCGAAATCTGTTATGAGATGAACAGATAATATTTTCAAAAGTTTTGATATATTTAGATCAGCATTAAAACAGGAAAACTGATCCTATAATCCCTAAAAATTCGGATTTTTAGTTTAATCTTCACTAATAGCTGTTAATGAGTAGGTATCGAGACTTGGAGAATAAGTTTCGAGATTCAGTGGTTTCGACTAAGGTTCCGACTGAGATTTCGACGCGAAACCTCACTAAAATACGAGGATAACTGAGATCGCGATTGAGATTTCGACTCGCAATCTGGTAGTTGCGACTCGAAACCTCATAATGAAGTCGAAATCTCATTAAGGCATTAACCTTCGTAACTCGAAATCTTGAGATTTCGACTGAGGATGCGACTCGAAACCTTAATAACTCGAAATCTCACTCGAAACCTTAATAGTTTGATCTGCGCTAACAGGGGGTTTGCTATTAAATAAATGTTTTGTAAATACTTACTTAATCAGAATCAGATAACTTTTTACAAAACTAATATAGCTTAATTTGAATGAGCTTCTGATGTATCACTTCTGGACAAAGCTGGTTTGATACATCTATTTATTGTTTAAGTATTACAAAAGCTATGTTAATTGTGCATTACAAACATGAATGTCTTATTTCTGGCCAAAGGTGATCCAATTCATCCATGTCTAGCATTATTAACAAGTGCACAACTAAGGTGATTGTCTCATTTCTGGCTAAAGCTGATGTGTCACAATTACTTTGCACACATACTTAGATGATTACACTTCTGGTCAAAGCTGATTTATCTTCATTTAAGTAGAACTTTTTAACTAAGTCTATTATTTTGATGTTAGTAATAGACATTATCAAAGCTTCATAATTAAAATGGTCATTACTTATGCCTGCCTTAGTGTAACATGCCCTTAGATCACATTAAGACTTCTCCATTAGTATCATAATTCGCTCATCTTATTTCCACTCTCAGCACCCAATTGTGGGATTCCACCATTGACTGGTGATAACTTTGTTGCATGGAAAAACTCTCTCATGCTCACTCTTGCTTTGCTGGATTTCGATTATGCTTTAAGAGAGTAAGCCTGTAGACCTCACTCCTCAGAGTACAACTGCTGAACAGTTGACTCATGAAAAATGGACTAGGTGTAACCGCATGTCTCTCATGTTCATGAAGCAATCCATAAGCAATACAATTCGAGGAGCCATTTCTGATTCTGATGATGCTAAAACCTACTTGGCTTCTGTGGAGGAACAGTTCAAGGGAATGTCTAAAGCACACGCTAGTACTCTAATTCTTAAGCTGGTGACTACTAAGTATGATGGGAGGAGCGGCATACGTGAACACATCATGATGATGAACGACATGGCCCATATGCTGAAGGGATTAGACATGGCAATCAGTGATGATTTTCTTGTTCACTTTATCATGACTTCGCTTCCTTCTTCCTATGAAGCATTCAAGATCAATTACAACACTCATAAAGAAAAATGAGTGAACTGATCGCCATGTGCGTGCAGGAGGAAGAGCGTATGAAGATGGATAGAACTACCGATGTTGCAAACTTCACTACCTCCATTTCTAAGAAGAGGAAGAACAATTATCCAAGAAAGGATGTTTCGAAAGTCCATAAGCCTAATCCTAATACAAGTCTACTCATCTCTAAGAACTCCTTAGGCAAACCACACTGCAAGTTCTGTAAAAAGACAGGACATAAGCAGAAGGAATGCCCTGACTTTAAGGAGTGGCTGGCTAAGAAAGGTAACAATTTTTTCTTGATACTTGAGTCATAATTTAAATGTTCCTGCTAATTCTTGGTGGTTCATGTAACCAATTCTACTCAGGGATTCCTTTCAATTCGGAGGCTGGGAAGAAAACAAAGAACACTTAAAGTTGGGGATGATCGAGAACTGGAAGTGAAGGCCATAGGAACGTTACAATTAGTTATGAAAACTGGTTTATGCATTAAACTTTATGATACCTTATATGTTCCTGAGGTAACTCGGAACCTTGTATCAGGACCAAAGTTAGACATAGACAGTTTTATTGTTTCTCATGGTCATCGCAAACTCTCTATTCTCTATGATTCCGTTGTTTATGGTACTGGCATTCTGGATGGTGGTCTCTATAGATTAGAACTAGATGATGATTTTTCCAAATCTTTGTTGTCATATAACATTAATGAATCACTCACAAAGATGAAACAAAATCAAGACTTAGAGACTTCATCCATGTTGTGGCATCAACGTTTAGGCCACATCTCAAGAGAATGATTAAATCGACTTGTAAAGGATGAAGTCTTACCTCCTCTCGATTTTACTAATTTTGGAACATGTGTCAAATGTCTTAACGGTAAAATGACATTAGCGAATAACAAATGTGCCACTAGGAGTTCTACTTTATTAGAACTCATTTATACTGACATTAGTGGTCCTTACCAAATCCCTGGCATAACTGGATATACTTCATTTATCACTTTCATTGATGATTATTCTCGTTACATATACTTGTATCTCATTAAGGAAAAACTTGAATCTCTAACAACTTTTAAAGATTATAAAGCTGAAGTTGAAAAGCAACTAGATCGTCAAATTAAAGTTGTGAGATCAGATAGAGGCGATAAATATTATGGTAGACATACTAATGTGGGTCAAGCTCCTGGTCCATTTTATGAGTTTTGTAAGGGCCAGGGGATTGTAAACCAATACACCATGCCTGGTACACCTCAGCAGAACGGTGTCGCTGAACGAAGAAACCGTACCCTTATGAACATGGTGCGCATTATGTTGGCCAACACTAATTTACCATTATTCCTCTGGACTTAAGCATTAAACGCAGCTGTTCATATACTCAATAGAGTTCCTTCTAAGTCTGTTCCTAAAACTCCTTATGAACTTTGGACAGGAAGGAAACCGAGTCTTAAATATATGAAAGTATGGGGCTGCATTACTGAAGCGAAACTTTACAATCCATTCCTAAGGAAAGTTGACCCTAAAACAGTTACCTGCTTCTTTATCGGGTATCCTGATCACTCTAAGGGTTATCGTTTCTATTGTCCTTTCCATGTCACCCGTATTGTTAAAACCAAGCGTGCTGCATTCCTGGGGGATTTTAAGGTCAGTGGGAGCATTACGAAGATTGCAAGAAGTACAAGACGCGAGGGGAGGGACTCGTCGCTTCCCATTACTCCGTTTACTCCTCTTGTACCCAATGCAACTACTACTGCACCTGAATTTACTGCACCAACTCCTAATTCACCTTCACAATCAGAACCCATTATACTTCATAACGAAGGCTCATCAAACGCTCAAAACCAAGACAACGTTGAACCCGATAATCAACTCAGGAGGTCATCCAGGACCAGAAGGCCCACTAATTGGGATGATTATGTTACATACCTGACTGGAATGGATGTTGGAAAGCTCAATGATCCAATCTATTATAATGAAGCCATTAGCAGTGATCAGTTTTCTGAATGGAATAAAGCAATGATTGATGAGCATGAATCCATGAAGAAAAATGACGTTTGGGATTTGGTAGAATTTCCCAACGGTGCCAAACACGTAGAATGTAAATGGGTATTCAACACAAAAATAGATCAGAATGGGAACGCTGAACGCTACAAAGAGAGATTGGTTGCAAAGGGCTACACTCAGAAAGAGGGAATTGATTATCAAGAGATGTTTTCACCTGTCTCTCGTAAAATTTGTTAAGGATCGTTATGGCTGTAGTAGCTCATTTTGATTTAGAGCTACATCAGATGGACGTCAAAACCGCTTTCCTTAACGGAGACTTAGACGAAGATGGTTATGTGAAACAACCTGAAGGTTTTAAACCTGAAGGTCAGAAGCATCTAGTCTGTAAGTTGAAGAATTCCATTTACAGGTTAAAACAAGTATCACGTCAGTGGAACCTTAAGTTTGATGAAGTCATGAAGAAACAAGGTTTTGCAAAGAATCAAGTGGATCAATGCACCTACCTAAAGATCAGTGGGAGTAACTTTACTATACTTGTCCTTACGTAGATGATATTCTAGTGGCAAGTAATAGTCTAGACATGTTGCATGAGTCGAAGCGATTACTCGCGCATAACTTTGACATGAAGAATCTCGGAGATGCTTCTTACGTTATTGGCATCGAAATTCACCGAGATAGACACAAAGGGATCTTAGGATTGTCTCAAAAGGCTTACATAGATCGTGTCCTTACGGGTTACAACATGCAACAGTGCAAACCCCCAGTCGCTCCAGTAGTTAAGGGAGATGTTTTCGGTTCATTCCAATGTCCGACAACAGAGGTTGAAAAGGAGCAAATGAGCTAGATACCTTATGCGTAAGTAGTCGGGAGCCTGATGTATGCTCAAGTCTGTACTCGCCCAGATACCACTTATATTGCTGGAATGCTAGGCCGTTATCATACTAAACCTGGCCTAGATCACTGGAAAACAGCTAAGAAAGTACTTAGATATCTGCAAGGGACGAAAGACTATAAACTGACCTATAGAAGAAGTGATCATTTAGAAGTGGTAGGCTATTCTGATTCTGACTTTGCCAAGTGCAAAGATGACAAGAAATCAACTTCGGGCTATATCTTTATCTTAGCAGACGGACCTAGCTCATATAAGAGTCATAAAAAACAGTTAACTACAACTTTCACAATGATGGCAGAATACAATGTTGTTTATAACGCAACCTGTCATGGAATATTGCTTAGAAATCTGATCACTGGACTCAGTTGCCGTTAGTTTCTCGAACAGTAACAATTCGACTGGAGCTGGTCTATATCTCGATACAAAGTACTTGTCCGTACGTGAACGAGTTGAGGAAAATAATCTTTGTATTGAGTATATTAGTACTAAAAATATGCTTGCAGATCCAATGACTGAAGGTCTTCCACCTAAAGTTTTCGAATAACATGTTTCGAATATGGTATTTACTAAATACCTTATTTAATAACATATTGTACTTACTTATGTTTTAATTAATGAAATTTCCTCAGTTTGATTTTGTATGTCTCTAACATATGTTCTGTCGGTATTATGACATATAGACAAATATAAATACAAATCAAATACTAAATGGCTTACTTGCGTATTTTGATCATAACTATTAGGTTTTAAATTGAGACTCTAGTATGACTAGTGGGGGTCCTGAGTCGAATGATGATTCAACGGCTGTATTTCTCTGCTACGGTTCTTGGTTTAAAGCTAAAATGAGTGTTAACTCATGATCCGGATTATCTAACATTCATGGTAAATGATTACTCGGCTAAGTGGGAGAATGTAAGATTAAATATATTATGTTGTAATATTTAATCATGTAGCCAATATAATCATTTATATTATATTAGATCAAAATATTATATTAATCCTATTATATATTAGTTGGTAATTCTTGATGGATCATATTACCCTTATTAACTAATTAGGGTTTCATCTTATGTGTATATAAAAGGAGATAACTAGAGAGGTAAAGGGTTAGACAGTTACACAACCTTATTACTCACAACATCAAAATTCGTCCCTCTCTCTCCCATACGAATTGTTCCCTAAAATTCAGAATTAACATCATCACTTTACAACCTAAGAAGGAACCAGATCATACTGACAAAGATGTCGAACTCCATGGCTACTTCTCTGACTGGATTCTCTACTGGCCTGTCTGCTATCACAGGTATTATTTATTTGTTTCCATCATGTAAAGAACTGATCAACAATATTTTCATAAATTTTCAAAATTTATTGGGAATCTTTTCTTATAGTAGAGAAAAGGATTTAATATTGTTTATAACTAATTAACTACCAAAAGTCTTTGATTGGAGTGGTTTTCTACTTAAAAGTTAGGTAATGATGTTACTTATAGATTTTATATTACTTTTTTTAACAACAAAGTATCTCACGTGTAAACTTACCCTATTTGGGGCTATGTTAAAGGTTGATCCTTAACCGTAGACCTGGCAAAACAAGCCTATCTATTCCATTTTGGGTTGATATGGGTATTTTAAATTTTAAGATGGGTTAAGATGGGCCAAACCAAATTAATCACCAGGTTAGGATGGGTTATAAAGTGGTGGATAAAAAAAGAAAAGCAGGTCAGGATGGGTATGAGATAAAACCCAAACGGGTCAGGGTAGGTATAAGATAAAATCACTAAACTAATTATTACTCGTAAATATCTCTTCACAATTATGACTTCGCCAATCGCCGCCTTATTACTCTCTTTTCGTTTATCGTTTAAAAATAATAAAAATTAAAAACTGATAAAAATAAAAATAAATTAAAAAAAATCAAACTATTCAAAAAATCCTAAAAAATCCTAAAAATTTGAAAAAATAAAATATTATAAAAATTCAGAAATATACTTAAAAATAAAAAAAATTCTAAAAACTCAAAACAAATCCTAAAAATCAAAAAAATCCTAAAAATTCAAAAAAATAAAAAAAAATCTAAAAAACGAAAAAAATTCTAAAAAATCAAAGAAATTCTAAAAAATCGAAAAAATTCTAAAAAATACTAAAAAAAATACTAAAAAAATACTAAAAAAAATCATAAAATTTCAAAAAAAAATTCTAAAAAATCCAAAACAAATCCAAAAATTATAAAAAAATCGTAAAATTCAAAAAATCAAAAAATCCAAAACAAATTGAAAAAATCCAAAAAAATCTAAAAAAATCCTAAAATTCAAAAAATAAAAAAATCTAAAAAACCGAAAAAGTCTAAAAAATCAAAAAAATCCTAAAAATTAAAAAAAATCTAAAAAATCCTAAAAATTCAAAAAATTCAGAAAAATTATAAAAAATAAAAAAATTCTTAAAACCCTAAAAATTCAAAAAAATCAAAAATAGTGTTTTTTAATTTTTAAATTTTTTAAAAATTTTTTGATTTTTTTCATTGTTTAGAAATTTTTTGAATTTGTAAGATTTTTTTGGTTTTTTAGGATTTTTTTTTAGAAATTTAGTATTTTTTAATTGTTTTGATTTTTTTTATTTTTATTTTTTTGAATTTTTAGATTTTTTGGGTTTTTTAGATTTTTTGCTTTTTAATTTTTTTAACTTTTAGATTTTTTTCGAATTTATCGGATTTTAGATTTTTTTTGAAATTTTATAATTTTTTTGAGTATTTTATTTTTTTTTTAGATTTTTTTGGAATTCTTTGGGTTTTTTTGAATTTTTTTTATTTTTAATTTTTTTTTGAATTTTAGGATTTTTATTTTTAATTTTTTTTTGATTTTTTAGAATTTTTTTGATTTTCTACAATTTTTTTGCTTTTTAAAATTTTTAGGATTTTTTAGATTTTTTTTGATTTTTTAGAATTTTTTGGATTTCTTAGAATTTTTTTGAAATTTTATGATTTTTAAGATTTTTTTATTTTTTGGTATTTTTTTTATGAATTTCTAGGATTTTTTTGAATTTTTTTTATTTTTTTTTTAATTTTTAGCATTTTTTTGGGGTTTTAGAATTTTTTTACACTTTTTTTATTTGTTTCAATTTTATAGATTTTTTTAGATTTTTTTATTTTTTAGAATTTTATATTTTTATTTTTTAGAATTTTATATTTTTTTATATTTTTTACTTTTTGTTTATTTTTTCATCCCATCTTTACCAAAACCTATATTAACGTACACCCATCCTAACCTAAACCCATCTTGACCCATTACTCATCCGACCTTTTTTTTAAAATATTGACCTATACCCATCCTAATCTAAACTCATCTTTACCCATTACCCAAACCCATCCAACTTGCCCACTTTGCCACTACTACTTAACCGTCATGAGAGCGTTCCCCTGATGCGCAGCAACCGGATGAAATCCGTAAAACCTCGCCGCCGTTAGGTTCGAACCCGGGATTAAAGCCCCTATTCGTCTCTTAAACCAGGTGTCCTTCGAAAATGGCCCAAACAGAAATTGAACCGGCCTACGTCTTCAATATGCAGAGCAAGCCATTTATCCACTAGACCAACGAATTCATATTAATACTAATATATTTTTAATTAGTGAAATATTGAAAATAACAAAAAGCGTTGCCTCACTAATCTAACCATCTCATTTTGCCTGTTATGAAGATCATCAAGCAACCGAGACTAGCTATAACAAACGTAAGTCGGTTCAAAAAATCTTCGAATTCTAACTCTTAACAGTTTCCAAATGATTCGTGCCTGACACAAGCTTAGCCAAGCTCACTCTTTAAGTGGCTCGTTTAGTCATTATGTGCATGTTAAACATATTATTTTTGTTTATATATGATGAGTAAAAATTAACAAGTTTACTCAAGGTTTTTATGAGTCGAACTCTAGCTCAACATTTTAGCTCATTAACATGAATGACCCGAGCTAAGCTTGTTTGTTTAACTGAAAATATACTATATATCTGGCCTATCTCTTAGGGGTAATATCTAAGACATCATGGCTTCAGAAAACTAAAAAACCTGTAATTACAGTTAACCAAACAAACTGCAGTTTTCCGCTTTAAAATTTCCTTACGGATTGAAGGAGAGTCTTCCAAGAATACTTTGCTTGTATGGCAAATATGTTTTCTTCTTCTTCTTCATGTCATTTGAAACAGCCCGGTTCACATTGTAATGGAGCTCGTGAGCTGATATTCGTCCCCTTCGCTTCGACATGGATCCTGAGTTCCTAATATCTTGATCATATTTTCTAAAATTGGCAGAGTATTTCTCCAACGGATCCATGTCCATTGCCCGACCATCCGAAGCACTTCTGAAAAGCAAAAGATCCATCAAACTCCATTTTCTAGATCCGTTATTTGATGGAGCAGGAGGAGACGAAGGTGCCACTTGTTGCCGCAGTTGATGGGAGCTTTCAAGTGGCGACAACGATCTCGTTCTCCTGCTTCTTGAAGAATTTGAAAACCCTCTCTCTCTTCCTCTTTCTTGAACTGATTCACTATCGATACGACAACTTACATTAAATGTAAAATCGTCTTCTTCGAATAAGTTGGAGGGTGTTTTGGGTACTCCAGGTTTCTCCTCCCATGAAAACGGGACAGTGGCAAGAGAGCCACTGTGGTTAGCATCGCCTGTGATCAACAGCTCGTCAAACCCGCAATACAAATCCGTGAGTCGTGTGGGACTGGAGGGGGCACTTGTGTAGCAAATGTCAGCGTGCGATGGAAATGTGAAGTCGAAATCTGGGGCGGGAGCATCGTCCATAGTGGTATTAGTTATATGATGAGGTATGTTTGTGAAGAAAGTGAGAAATTAGCCTTGAAGTACAGATGGTTATATACCTAAAGGGATTGGATGGAGGAAGAAGGTGAGAAGGATCTTGAAAACAAGTAAAGTTGACTGAATAATTAGAATATTGATCTCTTAATACATTATTATTTGTTATCTGCAACGTTTGTCTAATGATGTTTTTTTTTAAATTATATCGTATGGTCCAAGAAGATAGATTAATCTACAATTATTTTATTGATTTGGGATTAAAATATATCTGTGAACAAACTACTTTAGATCATGTTATTATTTTCATATTAGTTAATTGAATTTTTGTTATGTTTTTTTTATAACTAGAGTTGGGAAAAAATATTAATTCAACATTTATTGAGTTATACACTCATACCATATTTAGTGGGCATCTTTGAGTGAGGCACTTGGCACGTGTGGCAAAATCTTTGGGAAGGGTTGCATTTAGAGAGCTTTTGGGTGTGACGCCCGTATACAAGAAGGTGAAATGCGAAGCTTGTGAGAGGAATAAGAATGTGATGAGTTTGATAAGGGTTGAGAGAGACTATCGAAACCTAATAAACATTGTTAAAAACGTGTCTACTTATTAGATTCTAATAGTTATTTTTTAAAAACACTTATTTCCTCTCCAACCTTAAATAGCTTTATAAGTCTATACATTGATTTCCATCATCAATACTTTTATATTTTTCATAGTCAGATTGTTTTTATACCAAATCAAATCATTTCTAAAAACTGATAACATATATTAAAAATAACTACTTTATTAATTAAAAAGTTATATAAGTCAAAGTATAGTGTAGGAACAAAACTAGTGAAAAATATATAAAAAAATAAACAAATGAATGTTTCTAAAATAAAAAATACATATTTTCTTTTGTTCTTATTACTGGGGTTTAAGAAGGTTACATGCCTTTGAATGCCTATTAACCACAATATCCTAGTAGAAGTAGAAGAACAAGATCTTTGCCACCACCTGGCGTGTACATCTCCGATCAACGGAGGCAAGAAGTGGTGCCTCCGTCTCGTGTGTCATCTTCTTCGGAAAGTGGCTCAAGAAAATGGAGCTTCTTGGATCTTTTCTTGTTCAGAAGTGCTTCAGATGGTCGAGCAATGGACACGGACCCGCTTAAGAAATACTCGGCTAATTTTAGAAAACATGATCAAGATGTGAGAAACTCGGGATCCATGTCGAAGCAAAGGGGGCGGGTATTAGCTCACGAGCTCCATTATAATGTGAACCGAGCGGTTTCGAATGATATGAAGAAGAAAACATACTTGCCTTACAAGCAAGGTATTCTGGGAAGATTCTCGTTCAATCCATAAGATTTATAGTGTGTGGTTATATGGTTTTTGATATCAGCTAGTTGTTTCCTGACCCCATTTATTGATGTAATTCCGTTGGTAACCACCTTTATCGACGGATTACATATATTTGGATTCGGTGATATTCGTTTGTTCTTTTTGGTCTTGTAGTGTGTTTGATTTAGTAAGATGGTTATCAATATCATGTAAGAAGAAGCTTTGAGTCGAACGTGTAAATATGTTGAAAGGTAGAGCAAATGGAATAATGAAATATATTAAATCAAATTACCATAATAATTGTTATATAACCAAATAATGAAATATATTAAATCAAATTACCATAATAATTGTTATATAACCATTATCGAATTTTTCTTATAAAATCATGTAAGATGGCGTAACCACAACATATAAGACCATGTGTAGTGGTCAAGTCCCAAAAGAGGTGATGTGACAATTGACAAAATATATAAGGGAATGAGGTTACATAACTTGATTGCGTAGTGGAAAGAGGGTTATATAATATGTATGTATATATGTGTGTGTGAGAGAAATTATAGATATATATGTATGTATATATATATGTGTGTGAAAGAAACAAAAACAATAACCCCTTCTTCCCGTTATAGATATCAGGGCAGACCACATAACCTCCCTCACAACGTCGGGTGGACCGGTATTCCCGGGCGTCATAGGGCGATAGGGTGTAGTGACACTATACGAGCTGAGACTACGGATGGCCTAGTAAACTTTAGAGCAACTTTTAATCACTCAATCTTTAGCTATACTCATAATATATACTAATGTTCCCCTTAAAGTGAAAGGGGTTTATAATTCACTCTCCACCACTAGATCAGGCTGAAATTAAATCTCAGTCGTTTAAAATAGGTTAAACCTTCTAGAAGCAGAAGTTATCTGAAAATTATCCTTTCCTCTGATCTCTTCCCCATGTCGTCGCTGATGTGTCCCCTTGTATCCCAAGACTAGGGCTGAAGTTGAGTCTCATTATTTGCTGTTCTCTACATTCCTTTCCTCTGTCTCGACTCTCGAGCTTTTATTCTCATGGATAGCCATTTGTAGTAGTGAGACCTTATAAGGGGGTAATGTGACAAGTGGCAAAATGTGTAAGAAGTGGGGGTTATATAACTTGAGTTTTTAGAGGAAAGGAGCGGGGATTATATAACATGTATATATATATATATGTGTGTGAGAAAAATTATAGATGTATATGTATGTATATATATATGTGAGAGAGAGAGAAATCAAAGTTCAAGCCGCTATGCATATCACGCCATGCTCCATAACCCCCTCCCCCTAATAACGTCGGGCGGGGCGGTGTTTGGGGGCGCCATGGGGCGTGATAGCCCAATATAGCGCTATATAACCCGCACTACATACGGCCTAAGGATACGAAGGTTCAACCTAACCGGAAATGTCAGTTATTAATACAAAATTGGGATTCTAGGGTTCATATTTGGTTTATTGGTCAATCACATTTCCACTTTTATTTCACAATTTGGCTCTTACTCTGTATATTCTCGATGAGAACACAACAAAACTGGGTTTGTAGAGGAATCTGCCCGTTTCTTTTTACCTCTGGCGTCGCAAGTGGCGACTGCAATTCAATTCGAGAGGAACGAGAAGCTCATCAACAAGAGAATCGAGATTACTAGTGTTGTATACTTAATATCTAAATATATTAATCCTCGTGTAGTTGTTAACTGTTCTTCTTTTGATGATGTTCATCTAATATCTATTTTTTGTGTGTGTATTTGACAAAAGGCCGAGGCTATGGTTAAATCGGGTTTAAATTTAATCTAATCTGTAAGTTTTGGATGCTTTTCGTCGAATTACTAAGCTAATACTCATTTTAGCTTTAAACAAAGAATTGTAGTAGAGAAATACAGCTGTTGAGTCATCATTTAACTCAAGACCCCATTAGTCATACTACAGTTTGAATTTAAAAAATAACAGTTATGATTAAAAATTTACAATTAAGCCCTTTAAACGTTTGATTTTTATTTATATTTGTCTATATGTCATATGCGTGCAGAACATATCTTAGAGACATACAAAATCAAACCTAAGGTAACTACATTAATTAAAACTTAAGTAAGTACAATATGCAATCAAATAAGGTTTTTAGTAAATCCCATATTCAAAACATATTCTTCGAAAACTTTAGGTGTGAGACCTTTAGTCATCGGATCTACAAGCATATATTTAGTACTTTTTTGGTACTTATATACTCAATACAAAGATTTTTTTCCTCAATTCGCTCACATACGAACATGTACTTTGTATTGAGATATAAACCAGCTCCATTCGAACTGTTACTATTTGAGAAACTAACAGTAGCTAAGTTATCACACTAAAGCTTCAATGGTCAAGAAATGGAATTAACTATTTTGAGTCCAGTGATCAGATTCTTAAGCAACATTCCATGATAAGTTGTGTTATAAACAACAACGTATTCTGCCATCATTGTGGAAGTTGTGGTTAACTGTTGTTTATGACTCTTCCATGAAATAGGTCCGCCTGCTAACATATGGATATAGCCTGAAGTGGATTTATTGTCATCTTTGCATTTAGCAAAGTCAGAATCATAATAGCTTACCACTTCTTCTATAAGTTAATTTATAGTCTTTCGTCCCTTGTAGATATCTAAGTACTTTCTTAGTTGTTTTCTAGGCCAGGAATCGTGTCATAACGGCCTAGCACTCTGGCAATGTAAGCAATATCTGGGCAAGTATATACTTGAGCATACATAAGGCTCCTGACTACTGACGCATAAGGTATCTGGCTAATTTGCTCCTTATCAACCTCTCTTGTTGGACATTGGAATGAACCGAAAACATCTGCCTTAACTAGTGAAGCAACTGAGGTTTGCCTTGTTGGATGTTCTAGCACGTAAGGACACGATTTATGTTGGCCCTTTGAGATAATCCTATGATCCCTTGTGTCCGTCTCGTCGAATTTCGATGCCATTGAAATAAGAAGCATCTCCGAGATCCTTCATGTCGAAGATATGCGGGAGTAACCGCTTCGATAAAACCTGATATACCATTGACGTGATGTTTGTTTTAACCTGTATATGGATTTCTTCAGCTTATAGACTAGATGTTCTTGTCCTTCAGGTTGTTTCATGTACAAATCTTTGTTTAACTCTCTGTTAAGAAAAACAGTTTTAACGTCCATCTAATGTAGCTCTAAATCGAAATGAGCTACTAGGGCCATGACGATCCTTAATGAATCTTTATGAGAGACAGGTGAAAAGGTCTCTTGATAATCAATTCTCTCTTTCTCTCTTACTGAGTATAACCCTTTCCAACCAATCTCGCTATGTAACGTTCAACGTTCCATTTAGATCTGGTTTGTTTTGAATACCCATTTACATCCTACAGGTTTGACACAATTCTACGAAATCCCAAACCTCATTTTTCTTCATGGATTCAAGCTCATCATTCATTGCTTTATTCCATTCAGAAGACTAATCACTATTAATGGCTTCATTATAAGATATAGGATCACTAAGCTTTTCGGCATCCATTTTAGCTTCAATCAGGTAGTTAACATAATCATCCTAATTAGTAGGCCTTCTAGGCCTAGATGACATCCTGAGTTGATTATCGGGTTCAGCATTGTCTTGGTTTTGAGCGTTTGATGTGCCTTCTTTATGAGGGATAATGGGTCCTGATTGTAGAGGTGGAGCTTGAGTTGGTGCAGTGACATTAGGTGCAGATGTTGCATCAGGTATAAGAGGAGTAAATAGAGTTATGGTAAGAGACAAGTCTATCCCACCGCGTCTTGGAGCTTGACCCACATCCGTATGTCTTCCATAATATTCACCACCTCTGTCCGATCTCACAACTTTAATTTAATGAACTAGTTGTTTTCAACTTCAGCTTTATAATCTTTAAAATTTGTAAGCGATTCAGATTTCCTTAATGAGATACAAGTACATATAACAAGAATAATCATCAATAAAAGTGATAAATAAAGTATGTCTAGTTATACCACCGATGGGGTAAGAACCACTATGGTTAGTATGAATGCCTTCTAAAAATTAGAGCTCCTAGTGGCACCTTTCTTATTCGTTGATGTCATTTTACTTTAAGGCATTTGACACATGTTCCAAAGTTAGTGAGATCGAGAGGTGGTAAGTCTCGTTTACGAGTCCAGTTAATCGTTCTCGTGAGATGTGGCCTAAACGTTGATGCAACAACATGGTTAAAGTTTCTAAGTCTCGTTTCTGTTCCATCTTTGTGATTGATTCATTAATATTATATGAAAATAAAGATTTGGAAAAGGCATCATTTAGTTCTAATCTATAAATACCACCATCTAGAATGCCAGTAGCATACACTACATAATCATAAAGAATAGAGGGTTTACGATGACCATGAGAAACATGAAAACCATCTATGTCTAACTTTGGTCCTAATACAAGGTTCTAAGTAACCTCAGGAACATATAAGGTATCATAAGTTTTTTTGCATAAACTAGTTTCCATAAATAATTGTAAGGTTCCCACAAACTTCACTTCTAGTTCCTTATCATTCCCCATTTTTAGTGTTCTTTGGTTTCTTCCCAGCCTCCGGATTATAAGGAATCCCTGAGTAGAATTGGTCACATGAACCAGAGAACCATAATCAAACCACCAAGAACTAGCAGGAACATTTAAATTATACGACTCAAGTATCATAAAGATATTATTACTTTTTTAGGCAGCCGCTCCTTAAAGTCAGGGAACTCCTTTTGCTTATATCATGTCTTTTTACAGTAAGGCTGGCATAAGGAGTTCTTAGAGCTCGAAGGTGCACTTAGATTATGATTTTGGACTTTATAAGGTTCCTTCTTTGGATGATTGTTCTTCCTCTTCTTTGAGTTGGTGGTGGAGAGATAAGCAACATCAACATTTCTGTCCATCTTCATATGCTCTTCTTCTTGCACGCACATGGTAATCAGCTTACCCATCTTCCATTTATCCTTCTGAGTATTGTATTTGATCTTAAATGCTTCATAGAACAATGTAAGAGAAGTCATGATGAAGTGTACAAGAAAATTATCATTGATCTCCATGTCTAATCCCTTCAACTTATGGGCCATGTCGTTCATCATTATGATGTGCTCATAAATACCGCTCCTCTCATCATATGTCATAGTCACCAGCTTGAGAATCAAAGTGCTAGCATGCGCCTTAGACGTCTCTTTGAATTGCTCCTCTACAGAAGCCAAGTAGGGTTTAGCGTCATTAGAGACTTGAATGGCTCCTATAATTGAAGTGCTAATGGATTGTTTCATGAATATGAGAGACATTCAATTGCACCAGTCCACTTTTCAAAAGCAATTTGAGTAGCAAGTGTGCTTTTAGGAGTAAGTGTTGCAGGCTCAAGCTCTCTTAGGGGTAGTCAAAATCCAGCAAAGGAAGAATTAGCATGAAAGAATCCTTCCAAGCAGCAACGTTATCACCAGTTAATGGTGGAATCCGGCAATTGGGAGCTAAGAGTGGAAATTATATGAGATAATTAAGATATTAAACTAGAAGGCTTATTGTGATCTAAGGGCATGTTATACTAAGGCATGCATAGGTAATGACCATTTTAATTTTGAGGTTGTGATATGTCTATTATTAACGTCACACTAATAGACTGAGTTTATTTAAAAATCTACAAATGAAGATAAATCACCTTTAGGCAGAAGTGAAATCATTTAAGTATGTGGGCAAAAAAATTGTGACATGTCATATTTGGCAGAAGTGTGACAATTATCTTAGTTACGCAAGCGTTAGATATGCAAGACATGAATGAATCAAATTACCTTTGGGCATAAGTGAGACATGCTTGTTTGTAAGGCATGAATAACATAGCTTGCAATCATACTTGAATGATACAATAGATGTATCAAATCACCTTTGGGCAGAAGTGAAACATTAAAAGCTCATTCAAGTTAAGTTATTTAGTCTTTTGAAATATATTTAATTTTATCTTACTATTTACAAAACCATTAAGTTAATAGCAAACCACCAATTAGATCAGATTGAATTTTAAAACATCAAAACCTAAATTTTAATTCACAATAATAGTTTGCGAAGTAATGAGTTTATGAGATCTCGAGTTTTCTTATGAGATTTCGAGGTTTATTATATCTCGAGTTTTCTTATGAGATTTCGAGGTTTTTGAGATCTCGAATTTACTTTTAGACCTCGACTTCTTATGAGATTTCAAGTTTACTTAAGATCTCGACTTCTTATGCGATTTCGAGCTTACTTGAGATCTCCACTTTCTTGAGATTTTAACTTGTTATGAGATCTCGAGTTCTCTTGAGATCTCGAGTTCTTTTAAGATCTCGAGTTGTTATGTGATTTCGAGTTTTCTAATGAAATCTCGAGTTTTATGATGAGTTCTCGAATTCTCATAAATTCTCTACTTGAGTTCTCGAGTTTTATAATTCAATTTCTTAAAAAAAAATACTAATTATCTCTTACGAACTTTTGATAATTATGTATGATTTAGAATTGTTATAGATTATCAAGTTTCCTAAATTTATGCATTGATAATTATTATCCTTGATTTCGAAATCTTCTTACTGATATACCGTATCATTATTTCGGAAAAAAATCATTGGATAAAAATAATAAAAAATAGGAAAAACATAATCATTTTATCGATTTATCTATAATTTTAATAATTCTTCGAATTTTAAGATGAACATGAAGAATATCATCGAAGAATTTTATGAATGTTTCATCTGGAATAGAAACCTTAAACAAATTTTTGATTGTAGATTTTGATTTAACACCAATTCGGATTTTTGATAAAGCTTAAACCGAGTAGAACTTATTCTTTTCCAAATTAATGGTAGAAAAAACGTGAATATGATATTTGAAACATTTTTTCATCAAAGATCTAGTTTTCCGGTTTTAGTTTCAAATTTTCGGAAAACTAACAGAACTGAGCAACGTACGCTCTGATACCATATGTTGATCAATTGTGTCAGTATGTAATGGAAAACATATAAACATAATACATGTTATGACAATTAGGCTATCAGATTATTTATAAACAGATGTAACCATGGAATTCGAGATGTTAGTGTCCTTGATCTAGTTTTCATTTAGAGTGTATATGATTGATGGTGATTACGAATTCTTAAGGTAAGGAATTCGAGATTATGGAGAGAGAGAGAGAGAGAAGAGGTCGGGATTGTGTTGTTATTATGAGTGTGTAACATTTAACCCCCTCTAGTTATCTCCTTAAATACACCTAAGGAGAAGCCTCTATATTAAGTTAATAAGGGCGATACAGTCAATCAACAATTACCAACTAATAGTAATAAGATATATATATTATTTTGATTCAATATAATGATAATGATAGCTAGGGGTATGATCAAATAAAAAGTTAATTTTGCCTAAGACTACTCGGTGTGGAGAAGGCAAGTCCTTGGAGGATGTCCCTCCACGTCATCGCCACGTCAACATTCAAGGAGGATGCCCCTCCAAGAATGGAACAAGGGAAATGGAGGATGCCCTCCCCCCATTTTTCTTTAAATTCAACATGATTTTTAACATTTAATAAGTTATAAATTAAATCATTAATATTAAAAAACAAGCTTTACATAACTTAAAAAACACAACTTAAAAAAATATACTAGATTGGTAAAAAATAAAAATCATGAGAATTCCATTTTTAGCGATCTTGTTTTTTTCATTTTACGCAAAACAGGACGGTCTTCTTCCGGATACAAGTTAATATCAGCTGTCATTATCTCCCATTACTTTAGGGGTTGTTTGTTTACATTTTAATCAGGCTCTTAATGGTTCAGACGTCTTACTGGTTCAACACTTAATGGTTCAGACTATTTGTTTCATGAGCAGATGTCTGAATGGTTAAGACATTTGCCTCTGAATGGTTAAGCATTATATAGAGTCTGAATGGTTAAGACCTCTAATCTGAATTGTTCAGACATTTGCCTCTGAACGGTTAAACATTATACTGGCTCTTAATGGTTCAGACCTCTTACTGGTTCAGCTCTTAATGGTTCATACCTCTTACTGGTTCAACACTTAACCATTCAGAAGTTGCCAAACAGCCCTCTACCGCCTCTTGCTTCAACCGAACCCGTTCGTCCACTTTACGTTGTGTGCTTGTACCTTTTGAGTTGTGATCCTGCTGTCATTATCTCTCATTCCCTTTTTCCGTTTTGAGGTTTGGGTTGCGTCTCCGGAACACTTTTTTCAACTTCATCTTCTACGGGTTGAGACGATTCTACCAGTGGCGGTGATGGTTGTGGTTACGATACAAATTGTGAGTTGAACCAGTTTCGCATTAGCATTTGTTGCATGGATTGCATTTGTTGCATGGATTGCATTTGGCTAATTTGAGAGAAAGCATTGGGGGTTTGTTGGAAACCCAAGAAAGAAAATTGCGATGCCGACCAACTCGGATCCGTTGTAGGGTAGTAGCTGGGTACCGAGAAAACGTTTGGGTTTGGGTTCAGGTTTGAGTTTGTGCTCGCGTTTGGGTTGTTTGGATTGTAAGAATCCATGGCAAAATTTATAAAAAAGGTTAAGAATTTCATAAAGTTGAGAGAGAGTTTGAGTTGAAATGGTTAAAAAATGGAGTGAAATATATGTATTTAAAGATAAAATAATTTTTTAAATATAACCGTTTGGCATTAATTTCAAAAAAAGTAGTCGTTAAACGGCATCGTTTTGCTGAGGTGGCGGCCCGGCTGGAACGGCTTGCACAAGACGGAGACAACGTTGATGGACCAGGGGAAATGGTGTTGCGGGACGGCAACGGTCCAAGACGCACAGAGGACGTCCCCCATACTGAGCAGACTAAGTTAGATAAGATTGAAGCTTAACCTTTAATTTTGCAAATCAATGATTTAGATGAAAGTATAGAAAAAAAATGGGTTCTCACTTCATAGTAAGCAAGCCACATGTATATTTCCTCAATTTGTTGATCCATTATGGTTATCCTAAGGCGTGATGTATAGCTGATGTTGATGGAATACACTAAGATAAAAAAAATGAATTTAGAAAGCAAATACACACTCATGACTTTTTGTAACGTATGGGCGTATGGCTATATTTAGACAATTACTCTCACAGAGATACATAGATACAAAATATAAGAAACAAAAGGTGTGATTCCGTGCATATCATAAGATGAACTTATATTGCAAAAACAACCATCCAGGGCCTGTCTCTTAGGTGTCACACCAATCGTTTCAAAAATCGTGACTTCAAAAAACGAAAAAAAAGACGTAACTTATTACACTTAACCGAACAAACTACAACAATCGTTTCAAAAATCTCCTTACGGATTGAAGGAGAATCTTCCAAGAATACCTTGCTTGTATGGCAAATATGTTTTCTTCTTCTTCTTCATGTCATTTGAAACAGCCCGGTTCACATTGTAATGGAGCTCGTGAGCTGATATTCGTCCCCTTCGCTTCGACATGGATCCTGAGTTCCTAATATCTTGATCATATTTTCTAAAATTGGCAGAGTATTTCTCCAACGGATCCATGTCCATTGCCCGACCATCCGAAGCACTTCTGAAAAGCAAAAGATCCATCAAACTCCATTTTCTAGATCCGTTATTTGATGGAGCAGGAGACGAAGGTGCCACTTGTTGCCGCAGTTGATGGGAGCTTCCAAGTGGCGATAACGATCTCGTTCTCCTGCTTCTTGAAGAATTTGAAAACCCTCTCTCTCTTCCTCTTTCTTGAACTGATTCACTATCGATACGACAACTTACATTAAATGTAAAATCGTCTTCTTCGAATAAGTTGGAGGGTGTTTTGGGTACTCCGGGTTTCTCCTCCCATGAAAACGGGACAGTGGCAAGAGAGCCACTGTGGTTAGCATCGCCTGCGATCAACAGCTCGTCAAACCCGCAATACAAATCCGTGAGTCGTGTGGGACTGGAGGGGGCACTTGTGTAGCAAATGTCAGCGTGCGATGGAAATGTGAAGTCGAAATCTGGGGCGGGAGCATCGTCCATAGTGGTATTAGTTATATGATGAGGTATGTTTGTGAAGAAAGTGAGAAATTAGCCTTGAAGTATAGATGGTTATATACCTAAAGGGATTGGATGGAGGAAGAAGGTGAGAAGGATCTTGAAAACAAGTAAAGTTGACTGAATAATTAGAATATTGATCTCTTAATATATTATTGTTGTTTTTTAAATTGTATTGTAAGGTCCAAGATGATTAGTCTACAATTGTTAAACTGATTAGGAATTAAAAAATGTGAGAAATTAACAACCATGTTGATGTATTTTAGTTTTATTTGTTAATTCTTCTTATTTTTTTTTATTTTTTAAAACCGTGATACATTGTTTATTGTAGTTATGAGCAACGCTTGTTTATTGTTGTTTTCTATAATTTATATAGTAAGGTTCTAGAAAATGATTAATCTACAATTGTTTGATTGATTTGGGATTAAATACTCGTGAACAAACCACCGTGTTGTTGTATTTTAGTTGATTTTAATTTTTGTTAGGTTTTTTTAACAAGAGTTGGAACAAAGATATTATTAAAGCATTGAGTTATTATTTTGATGGGCAACTTTGTGTTATGCACTTGGCTGTGAAGCCTATTGGGCTTTGGTTTTAGCGGTGTCTATTTTTGTAAAATGGTGTTTTATCATGAAATTTAGGGCTCAAGTCTCTCAGTTGAGAAGTCCAAATTTTATATTTGATATCAACTGCTTAATTTTTTTTAACGGCTAACTGCTTTCCACGTGTATACCCACCCTTTCGGAGCTATGTCCAAAGGCCGACTACTCGACCACCGCTAGAAAGCGTAGTACACCCCTGATGCGCAGAAAACCCCGTAGAATAGGTAAAACTGCGCCCTCCCCTGGACTCGAACCTATGTAAAACCCCAGGCCAAACCTTCACCGAGATGGGAACAACCACTATGCCATAGTGGAGGACCCATCAACTGTTTAATTAGTTATAAGAATTCATAGTAAGCTACGATGTTAACACAAGAATTAATTAAACTACAAAAATTAAAACATGTAACGACGACATGGGTTTTTTCCACATGTAACGACGACATGACGGCATTGCAGACGACATGTCTTTGCTATAAGGTTAGTTGGCCATAGGTTTGTGGGTATAAATTCTCAACACCATCGATGTATGTGTATTCATAATAGATGAACCTGTAGTCTGTGGTAAAAACTGTTTACAAAAGAATAAAAAACCATATTTATCTAAGGGAAATTGGATTTTAATAATCTAATCTAGAGGTGGTTGGCCAATATTAGACCCACTTTTGAATATTACTACTGACAATCCCACCTTTTAAATATTTTTTTCTCGCTGCACCTCCGTAACTTTTTCTCCGAATTTCAAACTAATGTTTTAGGGCTTTTAGTCAGAACAAGGATACTAGTCGATTGATTTAAACTTACCTCAAAACGGTGCTCTAGACGACTTGATTTTTGTTAATTGAAAGTTTAAACACCCAAATCGAAGCACCATTTTCGTCTTTTGAAGCACTTTTTCAAGTTAATTTTTATATCTATCAACTCGTATCCTCGTTTAGATCCAAAGCCCTGTAATATCAGTTTGAAATTCGGAAAAAACTTAAGGGGGTTAAGTTTTTTAACGGAGGTGTAGTAAGAAAAATATTTAAAAGGTGAGATTGCCAATGGAAATATTCAAAAGCGAATCTAATATTATGCAACCACCTCTAGGTGGGATTATTAAAATCCTATTTCCCTTTATTTAATTATTACAATATTTACTAAATATATAAAAGCGATAATTAAACTATTTTCGTCCTCTAGCGATAACATGTCGTTACTATAGGGTTGCCGTAAAATGAATAACCAAGTTGTACATCATCGTTGTGGTCTTTGTTGTCATTTTGAAGTGTATGCATCTTCATCTTCATCATCATCAATGAACCGCCGTAGAGTAGTGCTAGTTGGCAACACTGATCATGGACCGGAAGTTCTAAAAAATCATTCCACTTAATCTAGAAAAAAAAAACATTTCAATTCTATTGTTAATGACATGAGATTTCATGTCGTCAAGATACTAGAAACCATTGGAAGCAAACAACTTCATTGATGATCAAGAATGTTCCCAATAATACATTAATTAAATCTAGATGAAAATTATGTGATGTCGTCAAGAGTATCAGAAAGGACACCCGAACCGTCCACCAGTGGCTTCGCATGGCTAGCAAAGCATTACATATGACCAAAGTCTAAGTCGACATCCTTGTACAATTGGTCAAGATATGTGAGGTTCGATAGGAAATTAATTGGAATATATATGGACATCCGCTTTGGGGGCTTTCGAGATCGTCGGAATTACTGTCACTAGCGTGCGCGCACGCATATTATACTCTTATACAAAAAGCAACATGTACCCCTTTATGTAAAACACATGCCCTTTTGATTAAAACATACCTCTTTATTTAACACTCATACCCTTTTGATTTTGATTAATACAAAACTCTTTGTTTAACACTCATACCCTTTTGATTAACACTCATACTCTTTTAATTAACACACACCTTTCTGTTTAACAATCACTCCACGTTTATGTGTATTAAAATTAAAAGGAATACACACACGTCACAAAGTCTAATGCGTTGGGACTGATAGTGGTGCCTATAACCCACAAGATGCGCCGGTTCGATTTTGGTTTTGTATTCATACTTTTGTTTTCGCGTCTCTTAATTAAAAAGAATACATACCCATCACAAAATCTAAAGCGTTGTGGTGGTACTAGCACCAATTCAACCCCAAAGACGTTCCTTTATAACCGTTTCATTCCCTTTTTTCATTCTGTTTACAAAAGGTCACGGCCACCAATTATGAATACTTATTATAATCTGTTTCATACAAACAATACTTTTTCCATGGCTTTTTCATTGACATTAATGGATTAGTAACCAATTTTTCATTGACAATTTGACATTAATGGATTAGTAACCAATATTAAAATTTTTAAGGCAACCAAATCGCTCACCCCTTCAAGGTAAGTTTTAAATTTTCTTGAATCGTTTCGGTTCAAGAATAATGTTTATTCATGGATGTTTCATGTTTTTATCGTTGTAAATTTGATGAAATCTAATAGCAACCACTACGCTATATTCCAAGGCTCTGATCATGATTCTATTGCGTATGTTTGATTTGTCCTTTAATTTTGTTCATAATTTCCCTTGAGTCGTCTTTTGATTGCAATTGACGATGCTCAGAGACGCAAATCATAAAAACCCAATAAATTAATCAGAGGAAGGGATACGAAGGGTTGTATGAAAGGTTGTGTTGTTGATCCATAGGAAGTTACCAACGAATCGTCACATATTCACGTTGGTTCAATTTCAATATGATTTCAAATTTCCTTTACCATGGGTATGTAGCGTCATCATCTATTTTTTATGTTTGAGCGGTGTGGAAACGGAATACAGAGGGTGTAGGCCGAAAAGAGCAGTGATTTTTGAGTGTCAGAAATTTTCCTGACGAAGAAGACGACTATAGAGGCGGGGCATGCCAGCATGGGCTCTGCAATTGAAAAACAAGAAGATGACTTCGAAGGGCATCTTTTAATTAAAGATTTTGATAAGAGTTGTCTTTTGTTTGATTTATTTCCTTTTTATCTATTTTATTTGTATTTTGGTTTATTATCCTTTTTTTGTTTATTCTGTTGTCCTTTTATTATTATCTATAAGTGTGGTTTAATATACTTTTTTGTTTATTTTTTATTCCTTTTATTATCTATAAACATGGTTTAATAAACTTTTTTGTTTATTTTTTTAATCCTTTTATTATTATCAATAAATTTATGATTTCATCTTAATAGTTAAATATGTGTAGTATGTAGATACATTTTTTTTCATCTAAATATATAACTAAAAATATTATTTATCATATCATTTAAATACCAATTTAAAAAAAAAACTGATAATCGTTCTTTACATGAATACATTGATTGATAAAAGAAAGTAATCAAATTTGAATCTGGAATTAAAATTATATTCAGGGTACGGTTAAAGATTCTGGTTCCATCACTAAGCAAATACCAACACCACTACCAATTGTCACTAACGATTATGTGGTTAAGTACATCACCCAATATTTAGTGACAAAAACCAAAAGGGTCACCACTAAACTAAAAGGGTCACCATTTTGATCTATTACGTGATTAGATTTGCAACACTTTAAAAGGTCGTTAACTAAGTCACAAAATTATTGTACGTATAAAGTCAATTTAAGAATTTTAGTATCTTATAGAGTGATAATAAAGACATATATAATCAACATCCGCCGCAACGCGTGAGTTGACGTAAACCCGTTATTGTTAAAAAGAAAGGTCAATGCTAATTTTAAGCTTTCGGTGTACTATGGGTGTTTTATTAGAGTTCTATCATATTTGAGACAAATAGAAACATGACTTTTAACATGTTGCAATATATACTTTATGTCTATAAGTCCTTTAAAAATCCAATACTTAGAATTTTTACTATAACAGTTTCTACTTATAATCCGTTCTTGGTACTCTCTAGCATTGTATTTTTAGGACTATGAGTCTAATATTCAATAGGAAAATGAGTTCGAGTGATTGCAACATATACCTTATCTTTATTAGTCCTCTAGTGACAACATGTCGTTACAAATACATAATGTTACCCTACATCTATAATCATATACAATATGTACTAAGGGTAATGCCATGTGGTGATTATGTATCAGTACGTAATCACTTTATTGTATTTTTTTAGATTGTATAATGTTTTTTATTACTAAAGTTATACTTATTACATGATTATGTTTGTAGTATAAGTCGTTACGTGATTATAGATATAGTGTTACATTGAGCATTTGTTATTGGTTGCACACATGTTATGTGATTATTACATTAAACATGTATTACTGCTTTTGCAAACGTGGTACGTAATTCTAGATTTAGGTGTACATTGAGTATTTGGTATGTGATTTAGGTATTCATTGATCATTTGATACGTGATTATAGATGTAGTTTTAGATGGAGAATTTGTTACTGTTTGCACATATGGTATGTGATTTTAGGTATGCATTGTTTATGTTCCGATACATAGTTACGTACTGGAACATAATCTGTAGCGTTAATCACCTAACTTTATAACTTATAAAATATTTTTTTCAATAAGAAAACTATAGCAATAACCTACTCAAATTAAAGAGAATGAAATGTTGGTTAATATGGTGTAATTTTTTTTACAAAAATATTATTGTATGACAACGTTACAGCCGTTCTAAAATTTGGGAGAATGTATGTGAGGCGAGAAAAGACAATAATACCTATTTTCAATTTGTTTTTTCCATTTGAAGAATTTTTCTAGCTACAATATTAGCATAACATCATTTTAATCTATTAATCTTACAAATCAATAACCCAGATTATCTCCTACATTTTGTAGGATAAGCCTCTCGTCTACAATAACCTTCCACATAATATATATTGCAAAAAGAAGTTGGTATAATAGCAAAATCAATCAAACAGCTATCGACTTAATTATATATTAGTGCCCTATCTCTTAAGTGTAACACCTAGGACATCATGGCTTCAAAAACAAAAAAGTTGTAATTACATTTAACCGAACAAACAACAATAGTTTCAAAAATCTCCTTATGGATTGAAGGAGAATCTTCCAAGAATACCTTGCTTGTACGGCAAATATGTTTTCTTCTTCATGTCATTAAAAACCGCTCGGTTGACATTGTAATGAAGCTCGTGAGCTGACACTCACCCCCTTCGCTTGGACACTGATCCAGAGTTCCTAATATCTTGATCATATTTTCTAAAATTGGTAGAGTATTTCTTCAAAGGATCTCTTTCCATTGCTCGACCATCTGAAGCACTTCTGAACAACAAAAGATCCAACAAACTCCATTTTCTTGACCCGTTGTCTAATGAAGGTGCAGGAGACGAAGGCGCCACTTGTTGCCGCCGTTGCTCAGAGCTTCCAAGTGGCGACAACGATCTTGTTCTCCTACTTCTTGAAGAATTTGAAAACGCTCTCTCTCTTCCTCTTTCTCTCTCCTGAACTGATTCACTATCGAAACGACAGCTTACATCAAATGTAAAATCGTCTTCTTCTAATAAGTTTGAGGGTGTTTTGGGTACTCCGGGTTTCTCTTCCCATGCAAACGGGACGGTGGCAAGGGAACCACTGCGGTTAGCATCAGCAACGATCAATAGCTCGTCAAACCCGCGATACAAATCCGTGAGTCGTGTGGGACTGGAGGGGGCACTTGTGTAGCAAATGTCAGCGTGCGATGGAAAAGTGAAGTCGAAATCTGTGGAGGGAGCAACGTCCATAGTGGTATTAGTTATGATGAGGTATGTTTGTGAAGAAAGCGAGAAACTAGCCTTGGAGTATTGATGGTTATTGATACCAAAATAGATTGGATGGGGGAAGAAGGTGAGAAGATTCTTGATGTCAAATGTAGTTGACTGTAAAATTGGATTCAAGTGTTGATACATTATTTATTATGTTATCAACAACGTTTGTTTATTGTTGTTTTTTTGTAATTTGTTGCTAAAGGCCGAGAAGATAGATTAATCTACAATTCTTTGATTGCTTTGGAATTAAATTTTAAATATTTGTGACCAGAACATGTTAGATGTATTTTAATTACTAACAAACGAGTATTAACAAGGCCATGTGTAGAAATATAGAGAGGCCGGATTCACAGCAAATGAATGCTGATATGGTCAAACAAGGGAGAAATAGAGCTACTACGAAAGTTCAAACATGTGAATTCAAATAAGTCTTGTAACCAATGCAAAATCAAGAAAAAGGAAGGACCCAAAACATTTTAAAAATTATTGAACACTCGTGTGGCTTTGGATATCTTTCTTGCCACATCCATTTGTATTTTGAAAGTAGCACTAACAAAAAAAGTAAAAACAGTTTTTGAGTGATATTTAAATACTTTTTAAAAATGTTATTTAAAAAAATACAGTAATATTATACTCATACTAAAATAAAAAAATGCTTAATTGTATAGTTTTTTAGCACCATCAAACAACCACAAACACTTTTGAGTGATACTTTAATACTTTTTAGTCATTTTTTCCTACAAAGTGTAGAAATCAACTATGTGATGACAAGTGTCATCTAGACAATTTTAACAAAAGGGCATAATGATAACTTATTAAATAAGTTAATTTTGGGAAAAAATAATTATAAAACAATGAAATAAGATTTTTTAGGAAACCTATCACATATTTTCAAAATTTTCAGTTACAAAAAACTTTCAGGGTTGTTTCTTTAAACATCCAGACGATTTTTGTTCATATTTTTTTTTGTATACTAATACCGTTGTGTTTTATCATGCTGGTAATGCTGATGATTTCTTGACGATGTGTTTTACCATTCATGCTGGTAATGCTGAAGGATTTCTTGACATTGTGTTTTAACAACAAGCAGATTAATAACACTGTGTTTTAGCATTCATGCTGGAGGATTTCTTGACGCTGTGTTTTTACCATTCATGTTGGTAATGCTGGAGGATTTCTTGACATTGTGTTTTAACAGCAAGCAGATTAATACCGCTGTGTTTTACCATTCATGCTGGTAATGCTGGAGGATTTCTTGACATTGTGTTTTACCAGCTGCAATCCATCATGAACAATTTCTTGACGATGTGTTTTACCAGCTGCAATCCTTCATGAATAATTTCTTGACGCTGTGTTTTACCAGTTATAAGTTAACTCACATGTGTGTTGTAGCAGTTTATGTTTTAGGAATGATGTGTTTTCTTGGATTTCTTCACGCTGTGTGATATTTGCTACGATGTGTTTTCTTGATGTTGTATTTCTTCATGAAGGATAGAAGGAAGAGAGAGAAAGAGAGAGGGGGAGAGAGAGAGAAAAAAAAATCGCAATTAATTATTTCCATATTTAAAACAAGCTAAATGACACATCTACCCCTAATTAATTAAATAATCATATTTTAAGACACACATATTATCAAAATGCCACCAAGATAATCTCAACCATTAAACACACTCATCGGATGGCCCAGATCGCTTCCTAGACTTTCTAGGAAAAACGCACTTTGCGCAGGATCCCCACTCTTTCTCTCTCTCTCTCTCTCTCTCTCTCTATATATATATATATATAATATATATATATATATATATATATATATTTAGGGTGCAGTTATTGTAAAAAAGTTGTTTTTTTGTGAGAATGTTAAGAAAGAATCTAAACCATTAGATCTTTAATCGAATGGTTGAGATCTTGATGGCAATCTTGTAAATAGTGTTTACCATTAAAATAATTAATTTTCTAGATTAATGGTATAGGGTAAATTTAGCATTTTTAAATTTAGAAAGTCACATGCAATGCACATGCAAGTTCCCCTTTCTTTTTTAAACGTCAATAACTTTTATACGTAACTTTAAAAAAATACACCATAATAACAAGTGTTTTTTTATCTTTAATATGAGTACCATATTGCTATACTTATGTAGATAAAAAAATTACGTTTCGGTTACATGTTTAGTCCATGGTGTTTTTCTATGTTCATACAATAGTGTTTTAATTGTATTGTGATTCAATGTGTTTTTTACACTAAAACACCATGACGTAAATAAGACACAATAGCTTTGCAAAAAAATGAATTATGATTCAAGTCATGGTGTTTTAACATCTAGAGTATGTAATATTGTATTTTGATTACAGTCATGGTATTTTAAGATCTGGAATCGCAATAGAATCATTCTAAACGTCAAAACACCACGACTGTATTATGATTCAATTCATGGTGTTTTTGGAATCTGTATGGTATTTTATACTTGCAAAATAATAAAAATCATTACAGTTGTTAGAACACCATGGTTGTATTACAATTTAAGTTGTGGTGTTTTCTGGAATTCGTATGGTGTTTTATACGAACTGATGATGAATTCCTAAAATAACTGATGAATTCCAAAAATAACTGATGAATTCGGTTACAAAATTATATATCTTTAATTAGGATTATGGGTTAAATTACCATCTTACTCTTAAACTAATAAAATAGATATGGACATGTGTCATCACCATAGTCTTCCTCATCCTTCTCACATATTTAGTATTTTTTACCGGATTCTATATATATATATATATATATATATATATATATTTATATTATACTCATATTAAAAAAAATGCTTATTTTTATGGTGTATTTTTTTGAAAAATAATAATCTATATAAAAGTTATTTTATATTTAAAAATATTGGTGGAACTAGTTGAAAAGGTTAACATAACAAAATTTTTAGATTTAATCTTTTTATTTAATTACTAAAATACTAAAATACCCTTGATAACTAACAATTGACATAGTAAGGATTGACGTGTAATAATAACACCTATTGATTAGATATTCCAGATCTTTTCTCACAGTTTTTATAATTGGCATTGTTTAAACTAGATCTTAACTCTATAATTCTAATCCTACATACAGGGGCGTAGCTTAGAGGGAGCCCGGGGGTCGTTTTCGTATAGAATTTTTTAGGTATATACGTTTCCGACCCCCGGTTTTGTAATTTTTTTTTTGTATATACGTTTTCGACCCCCTGTCAGAAATCTCAAGTTTCGCCACTACCTACGTATATAGAAAATTTTACAAGCTTTAAGCTTCCTAGAAAAGCGAGACTAGGCTGGAAGTCCTTCTCGCTAGAGATGGGCATAATCGGGTTTTATTATTACCCGGAACCGGTTTCAACCCGGAACCGGTTCTGCTTGGATGTCATTGGAACCGGGTATGGTGTGGAACCGGGTCCGGTTCCTACCCGGGTTCACACCCAAGAATATGGAACCGTGTAGAACCGGGTACGGGTATTATGGAACCGGGTATGGTGTGGAACCGGGTATGGTGCGGAACCGGTTCCTGATAGTGTTCACAACCGGTTCCTGACAGTAAAAACCTGAATTTTACTGTTCATAACCGGTTCCTGACAGTAAAAACCTGACTTTTACTGTTCAGAACCGGTTCCTGACAGTAAAAATCTGACTTTTACTCGAGCCGACCACACATCACTAGTTAGGTTTACACTAGTTTTTAAATTCTTAAAAAACAATAAAATCTTTTTTTGCATTTTCCCATAAACTTAAACAAAGACGTTTTAAAGTGCGACGACTTACATGTTTATAGCGAGGTTGTAGGGTCTCCCGAATAAGATTTGTAAGATCGGGGTCGTCGAAGTGTCCAAACGGCAACGCTTTTTGTATCACCAACTTCGTCATCCGATCGCGAGCTAATTTTTGCTCATAACGAAAAATGGTACCATCTTTGGATAGTGGAACTTGACCGGATGTCATTTCCTTTAAAACTTTGCAATACTTATTAATATGCTTCGTTAACGTTGAGTTTGATTCCTTGGCTAATAACGATCCACAATGTTTACATTGAGCTTTTTGCGAGCCGTCACTCATCTCGACCAACTCCCAATTGCTCCAAACTTCCTTACTGCGATTATGAGACAATGTTCCAACCACATATGGAACCGATTGATCTTGAGGAACATTGTTAACGGATTGGGAATTTGCGTTTTTGGAACTCTTTGAGGCCATTTGTTGATTAGAATGTGAAAAAGAACAAGAAAGAAATGTAACAAGAAGAATAGATATGAGAAATTGTGTGCTAAACAATAGATTTCTAAACAATATATATAGAATCGGTTCCAACGGTCAGGAACCGGTTCCAACGGTAACATTTTAACGGCTATAACCGGTTCCAACGGTAACATTATAACGGTCAGGAACCGGTTCCAACGGTAGGAACCAGGTACGGGTAGGAACCGGGTACGGTTAGGAACCGGTTACTACCCGATTCAAATGGTAAAATTGTGGAACCGGGTTGGAACCAACGGGTACTTTGAACCCGGAACCGGTTCTACTTAATGTCGGGTAGGAACTGGAACCGGTTCCAGTTCGGTTCTACCGGTTCGGGTTCGGAACCGGTTTTTATGCCCATCTCTACTTCTCGCCCCTTATATGGGCGGCTCTGATTTGTATCACTATGTTAACAATTTAATCACTTGTCAAATATCTATAATCTTTTTTATGAGTATGGGAATTAAAGATTTTTCATCAGTTTGATATCTAGATTTACATAGCGCAATAAGCTTAAAGATAAACATAGAAATAATCTCAAAATATTAGAAAAAAAATTAATGATTAAAGCAATAGAAGAGGTTTTTTTATGGGGAGTTATAAATTTGGCAACTTTGCTAAATTTTCCGAATTACATACTGACGAGAAATTGTTGAAACCAAAAGCATGAAGCAAGCCAGCAAGGAATGCATGTCTCACATGCTACAACACATCTACTCTTCACTTCACATCAATTTTCACCACTACTTGCCTCTTACTTGCTATAACTTGTCAAATACATAAAATTATGTCTCTCATGCTTCATATGCCATAACCAATTTTTGAAGAGCAAACCTAAAGAAGAACTAACTAAATTTCTTATTGGTTAGTGGAAGAAAGGGATCCACCCCTATCTCTTGATTCATTTGGCAAGGGAAGCAAACCATGGACATCACTTCCTGCTTTGCCGCAAGACGCCGAAGCCCAAGGAGTGGTACATGCAGATGTACCCATGGTCGTCGCATGTTGACGCCCCATTCATTGTGGCCCAAATAAACGTGTAAGCTATACTAACCAATGATTTATGTGGTTTTGGCTAAAAACGAAAAGGATTAAAGATTGCTTAAATTGGAGACAAAGTGATATAAGTGAAGCCTTAAATGATCCAAAATGTTCCAAATTGTATGCATGTTACTCCACTTCTAGCGCAAAATCAAATTATGCATGTTTAAAGTTTGAAACATTTTATCATGTTTTCTTCGTGCAATCGGTCTAAATAAGAGTCGTCGGCTGTTGAATAAGTTCATAGTCATTGACGACCCCACATCACCATTAACTTATCCTTGACAAACACCTAAAAAGTGTAACAAGTAACTTCACCCGACTAGCAACGAAGGCTAGACCAAACCAACATGATGGAGATATGATTAACAGTCAAAACTGAGAGTTCTAATGTCATTTTTTCCGGTTGAAGTCCCAGTCGGCGCAAGTGAAAGACCAAGGAAGGAGAGTAGGGGTTGGAGAAAGGAGTAAACATCTAAAAAGGAAGGCTAAGGAGGGATAAGGACAATATGGTCTTGTTTATAACTAATACATTAGTATTCTTTATACAAAATTACAATCAAACTTAAAAAAATATGGTCTTGTTTATAACTAATACATTAGTATTCTTTGTACAAAATTATAATAAAAAAACATAAACAAACGCATGGAACACATTCAAACTTAAAAAATAAACATAAACAAACACATGAAACACATTCGAACCGGGTCTAATGAATTAAGGAAATGAGGGTTAACCCTTAAGCCACAATAACATTATTTCTTTTTATCACACTAACTTTTTGTTGGGTGTTAGACCACACGGTGTGGGCGTTTAAAAAAAGCGTTGATGCTTATCAACGCCGTGCACAGCGGTCCGTCCACGACGTCGAGGATAGTGTGGCTCCTTCGGTGGGTAAAATTCCACAGGTGTGGAGATGAAATTCGCGTTGACGGGGCACGTTCTAATTTGGCGTGGATATTAGCGGTTTGGCCCCCATGGTAAGTTTTTAAAACTTTAAAATTTTACTTTTTAAAAATTAAAACTTTCCCTTATTAAACCACCCACTCCTTCACCCGACGGTAAGTTTTTTTTTACAAACTCTCACATTTCACCCAAAATTCTGTAAACTCTCAACCTATTTCCACTTCAAAAAACCAAAAATGGCAACAATTCCTTGGACCGAAGAAGAAGATATCACATTATGCGAGTCATGGGTAGAAGCCTTAAGCTACTACACGCCGCGTAATCGCTCGAGCGGTCCGTTCTGAGGAAGAATTCCGACACGTTTCGGCGTGGTAGATTATTAGATTTTGAGTAAACTTCCGTTTTGCTCATTGTGGTTTGGTCGTTTTAACGATTTTGTCCCAACCATCTAAAAACGACCATTTTCCTCCATTAGTTTACTATGTTTTTCCCATTTTGCTCCCCGCCTCTAAATCCATCCAAATTGTTTGTTTACTGAAATGGTATTTTGGTAACTTGCCACATAAAAGTAAGGATTTTGGTATTTTTAGCTATAAAGATATTTTTAATTGTTATATAATATACGCATACAATATATACCACAACACATACATACTACACTCTCTCATCTCTCACCCTCAACCATCCAAATCCGACGACGCCGCCACCGCCATTTTCCATCGTCATCACCACCCGCCGCCATCACCACCACCCGCCGCCACCACAACTCTCTCTCTCCTCAACCTCTCTCTACATCTGCCACCATCACCACTCTCTTTCTCACCGTTTTCTCTCTCACTACACTTGCCACCACCACCAACACTCTCTGGATAAACTCTATGGCAGCCGGAGGTTTCAGATCTGGTCGTCGGAGGTTTCAGATCTTGCCAGCGGAGTTGATACACTAACGATTTTATCTAATCTAGGGTTTTGCTCAGATCTAATGAAGATGATGCTAATGGCGGTTGCTGTTTAAAGAAAGAGAGAGAGAGATTGGGAGAGATAGGCGGTGGTTTGATATTGATGGCGGTTGTTGGTGGTTAGTGTTGGCGACCGCGGTAGTTGGTGGTTGGAGGTTGGTGTGGAGACGGTTGTGGTGGTTATCGGTGTAGGAGAGCAGATTTGTTTTTGATGACTGTTTAGAACTACAATGAGATTCTTGCACAATCGAAAGCCGCCAGGAAAGCAGCAGGTGGTGGTGGTGCATAGGCGGCTCGCGGTTCAGTGGTGGGTGTTGTTGAACTCTGTTGCAGTTGTACCCCGGATTGGGTCTACTTTTAGCCGGTATTTGTAACGATAGTATCGTACACAATCATACACGGAATAATTGGTTTTCTGTTGGCCAATTTGATAATCTGAAGCTCAAAAGCTATACATGTGTTTTTTTATATCCTAAACACTCAGTAAACCATGTCCCTTTTTTTATGGTGGTGATTGTTTGGATCTAAAATCCAGGGATGATGATGGAGGATGGTGATGGCGGGCCGGTAGTGGTTGCCGGATTATGGAGTGGTGGTGGTGTGGTAGTGCTCAGCCGGTGATGGTGGTCATATCTAGTAGAGAGAAGTAGAGAGAGGGAGTTTTATAGAGAGGTGGGTTTTAATTATGTAGAGAGAAGTACGAAGAGATAGGTTTTATATATTTAATTATATTTAATATCAATAAATAAAAAGATAAAACCAATATAAAGAATTCTCGAAATACCCTTACCTTTAATTGTATGACTTAACTGAGTTAAGACCATAGAGCAAAATGGGAAAAACATAGTAAACTATTGGAGGGAAATGACTATTTTTAAAGGATTGAGGCAAAAACATTAAAACGATTAAACAACAGGGAGCAAAACGGAAGTTTACTCTTAGATTTTTCATTTAGTAATGTTTAATTTTTAGGTTTTATTTTAATTATGTAATCTTTTTTTATTGTATTTTGTGTGTTTTTTAATTATGTAATTTTTTTATTTTTAAATTATGTAATGTTTAATTATTAATGTTATTAGTTTAATTACTATTATTACTATTTTTTAAAATTAAATAGATATTATATAATTTTTAAATATAATTTAACAAAAAAATGTGTGCCACGTGTCAAATATCGCCACTTTTCTACTCCCTTTCGCACACCTCCCGCTTTGGCACCAACCCGGTTTCTGATGCGCGTTGACGTGTCCTCCACGTGTCGAATACAATCTAATTTTTAGAATCCTGCACACCGTATGGTCTTATCGTAAAATACCCTACAACGTCTATAGGTATTCGTTTGTGTTTTACTTATCATGTGTTGTCACTTAAACGTTGTATCCACGAGCTTCGACTTGCCCTTGAATCATATTAAGAAAGTAGAAACATTACTTAAAATCATAAAAGAGTACACTATCACAAAACCCAAAATGTAACTATAATAGTGCATTTTAACATTTTTTTTGCCTATAAAAACACTACAAGTGAGATATATTGGGCTTTATGATTTTTATTTTTAAAATTTACTCGACGCTTTTCATATATTCTTACTCGAAGTGCTTGAAATTATGTTTATCACATGCCTTAATTTTTCTATGTAAAAAAGAAGTTGTGTAACATAGAGTTTTCAGAGTTTTTCCAACTCAAGTAGGTATTTTGTTTAGTCTTTCCATATATATATATATATATATATAAATTACGTGGTGGTTTACCTATTTTGTTATGTTCAAACCCATGTTTTAAAAATTACATCATTAGTACCAACATTTACAAAATGATTTCATCATTGGTACATCACAGGTAGTAACCATGTAATTAATTCTACAACCGCAAATGCTAATGAAAACAGTTTATAAATGTTGGTACAAATTGTGTAATTTTCAAAAAATAGCTATGAAAATGGTAAAACAAGTGTACTAACCATGTAATATATATATATATATATATATATATATATATATATAATATTTATACACATATATAGGATGAGATTCATGAGTGAACAACATCCTTATTTGTGAATAAAATGAACTAATCTCAACCACCCATTTAATTACTTGATCAAAAGGTTAAGATTGTAATTTTACAATTAATATTTTTTTAATTTCGTTTCCAATATGAATGTCAGTTACAGGTGCTATTTTTTTAGGAATATTATGAGATCACTCTTGAATATATACAACTTCTTTCATATCTTCATATAATATTATTCGAATTCCTGCTAATCGTCTTTTTTATTTTGAATCAACATCCTTTTTTTAATCATCGTCACGATATGTCATGGAGGATGCTCATAGTAGTGAGCCTAATATTCAAGACGCAAGACAACAATCAGATTTTAATCGAGTTTATTTCACAACAATGAATCATCCAGGTTTAGTATTTTTACCAGGTTTATGCGATCAGTTTTTAGTCCATCGCAAACTTTAAATAGAACCGTTTGTTGATTTAGTTTTTTGATGGTTAACGGGTATTCATGTGCATATGAATTATTATTTTCAGTATTTCAAGCATATCTTTTTGTTGATTATTTTGAATAAAGGTCCACGAATCACTGTCTATTTTTTGAGTTCTGTTTAATCATGCCTTGTTTATGTATTTTCACAGTAGGCTCTATTTATTTTTGTACACATGTGTACATCAACGAGTATACAAAAATAGACCTATCTGAAAGTAACAGCAATATGTGGATATACACACATGTGTACTATATTTACAACAATTTTATTTTTTAAGATAACCAAATTTGTATAAGACTTTTTTATTTACAACAATTTTATTTTTTAATTTCGTTTCCAATATGAATGTCAGTTACATGTGCTATTTTTTTAGGAATATTATGAGATCTCTCTTGAATATATACAACTTCTTTCATATCTTCATCTAATATTATTCGAATTCCTGCTAATCGACTTTTTTATTTTGAATCAACATCCTCTTTTTTTTAATCATCGTCACGATATGTCATGGAGGATGCTCAAAGTAGTGAGTCTAATATTCAAGTCGCAAGACAACAATCAGATTTTAATCGAGTTTATTTCACAACAATGAATCATCCAGGTTTAGTATTTTTACCTGTTTTGTATGATATGTTAACGAATCGGTCAGGTTTTATTTTTCAGTTACCGTGAATCATCCAGGTTTATGCAATCAGTTTTTAGTCCATCACAAACTTTAAATAGAACCGTTTGTTGATTTAGTTTTTTGATGGTTAACGGGTATTCATGTGCATATGAATTATTATTTTCAGTATTTCAAGCATATCTTTTGTTGATTATTTTGAATAAAGGTCTACGAATCACTGTCTATTTTTTGAGTTCTGTAGAATCATGCCTTGTTTATGTATTTTCACAGTAGGCTCTATTTATTTTTGTACACATGTGTACATCAACGAGTATACAAAAATAGACCTATCTGAAAGAAACAGCAATATGTGGATATACACATGTGTACTATATTTACAACAATTTTATTTTGTAAGATAACCAAATTTGTATAAGACTTTTTTATGTATTTGAAATAATTATAGTCGTTTTTATGTTAATGTTCAAAATCGGTAGCTAGTAACGTATATGAGACACCCAAGGCAGTAGGTATTGGATGCCGGTTGTTCCACCCGGTTGCAAACCCGTCATAAAGGCAAGATTTACTTCAATGGAAGCCGCAATTGCGATGTATGAGGGTTACGCACAACTAGCTGGTTTTTGTACACGTTTGGGTACATCTAAGATGGAAAAAGTTGGCGACAAAAAAATTACAAATCTGCGATAAAGGTTGTGGCAAGCACAAAAGAACAATTGGGCCACGTGAAAAAGCAATAAAGCCTGCTAAGAAACCACGAATGAAATGTAATTATTGTGGTAAAAGAGTGCGAACACACGATAAAGGAATTGTCCTATGAAAAAAGGTAACCTAACAAAGGATGAGTCATCTACCGATGAAGACGTCGAGGAAGAAGAAAATGATGAAGGCTTAGAGCTCGAATAGGATGAATCAGAAAGCGAAGACAACGGTAGTGAAAACTAGACAATGAGTCTTTATAACACTAGATCTTGGTGATTGTTTATAATGACATTTGGTACTTTGTTTTATTACATTTTCCATTTTACATTTTCCCATCGTTAGTTAATTCTTTTAGTTTTAGTTAGATTACACGTTTAATTGGCAACAAACACGTTCACATTTTCCCATATATCACTATTTATGAAATCCCAGATATCACTAGTTATGAAATAACACAACTCTTAAGATTCGTTTATACACTTGTGTACACAAATTCATAAATCTGTGTACACCTGTGTTCCTTTACACAAAAACCCACCTATCATTACCTTTGTGAAATTAAATATAAAGTATAACTAAACTACACATCTATTTAAGCATCTACACAATATACAATTGTGTACGTATTGGTAATACACTAGTACAGTTTACCCATCAACATGTGTGTGTATTTAACATGGATAGTATAATAGCATATTAAAACACAATCTACGTTTCAAAACAATTATACAATAACATCCCAAAAAAACTTTGCCAAGAGGCATTTTAAAATTAACGCATATCAGCATAACATCCGGTTCCTAAAAACAAAAAAACCATCGTAACACGCAAATACCGGAGCATATACAAAAGAACGTAGTCATAACTACAATTGACTGCATTTGTAAGTTTTAACCATTAAGCCTATTCGCGACTACTTCTGCCATTACTTCATAGCGCAGCGTGTTAGCCTCGGACCGGACAATCTTCACCGCATACTTTTCCCTTAAACTCGTCAGGCAGGCCTTTTTGGGCGTGTGATTAGTCGGAAACCCATTGTCCCATTTCATTTATGTTTTTCCATACCATGTCTCCATGTGTCGCATGGCGAACACCCCACAATCCACACTATTGCCTTTTGTCGCCCATTCTATTTCCAACCTTTCCAGTATTACTTCTTCAAATTCAAAGCACTTTGGATGCTTCACTGATTTCAAATATTTCATGAAAATATCTTTCTGCATTTAAGAACAAAATCAACAACGTTACCATATGTAAACCATAGACACATTTACTAATTAAGAACATGCTTACCACTTTAAATGGCGTGGTCTTCTAGAAGAAGTTTGTATCATTCACAAACTTGATATGGCTCTCACTTACATCCATGTTGTCAATTACACTTACTACTGTTTACACCATTATTTGTTTTGAGGTCAACGTCAACATCAACGGATACCACGACTCCATCTGTGAACGTTGGGTTTGCTTTGGGTTTACCACTTGCCATACAACTCCTTTTTTCAGTTTACAATAATTGAATACACAATAACGTAACGCAATCATAACTACATACTAGTGACTATATGCGCGTATCCTAATTAACTGTATCCGTAATAATTTTTAAAAGCACAAATGTAAGCAAAAAAACACAATCACCTAATCTTTTTGTTTCTTCACTATCAGAACAGTCAATTGGGTCATCCATTGTATTCTCAAATGTTTTAAGCTTTCTACGAGTTTTCCTTTCGCTTTTCCTTCCTACAAAAATGAATTTACTTTCATACTAAATATCATTTATCTTTTAAGACTTACAAGCAACATTAAACGCACTATTTGTTTAGATACTTACCCGTTCTCATTTTGAGGCTATGTAAACCAACTGAATACAACAACAGACGTATGGGCATTAATACACATCATTCATCAAAACTATTGGCTAATCACATGGGTAAACACATACAACCCTACTACCCCCATGTGTATACACAATATATACTGCTACATATAAATGATTGGGTACACATACAGACCGACATACACAAGTGTATACATATCCAGACCAAATATACATATGTGTGAACAGAACAGACTGACTCACCTTTCTGTACACACAGTGTACACATAGGTTTTTTTCCTGACATACACTAGTGTACAGATTATTAATGACATAAAGCCATTGTATTTATATGTACACACATGTAATAGATATACACAAGTGTACATCGGCGAGTTTGTACACAGACATACGGTGTATACACAGACTAGGTGTTTCGCCTGACATACACTAGTGTACAGTTTATTCATAACATAAAGCCATTACATTTATGTATACACATATAGTATATATACACAAGTGTACATCGGCAAGTTTGTACACAGACATACGGTGTATACACATACGTATATCGTGCAATGTTGCTAGTGTACTCGAACAAAGTACACCGTCTTCAAAATACAGCAAACAGTGACAATAAACTTCTGATTAAATAACAAATACAACAAAACAACGACAATAACCTTCCGATTAAACAACAAATACAACTGCAAAATGACTTTTATACACCAGCTGAAATAAACCCTAACATTTCGGAATCACAAACACTAAACAAGTTCCTTTCATACGTAACTGGAAGATTAATAAATAGGAAGAAACTTACCACGGCCAAGATTAACCTTCAAATCCTTGCCGGAATGTAGCGACGTGAGTATCAACGGAAGAAGATCCCTAAATCCCCGTCGATGAAGGGATGATTAAGATATGCAATTAATGCTATTCTCAAGAGATATATAATGAGATTATAGGTAATAGAGAATTGCGATTTTTGAGGAAGAAGATCTTGGAACCTTTCAACAAAAACTCTTCACTTTTTCCCATGGGTTTCCATAATTAGTTTCTATAAGAAAATTACACTAAAGCCCCTATCCGCCGCTTTTATTTATTATATTTTATCAAATATTTACTGTAGGTCCCCTAGTCACGATGGATCGTCCAAAACTGATAACTAATCAAGGATGTGGAATCTCCTTGATTAATCTACAAACACGGAAACAAGTATACATGAAGAACACGAACTAATTCACAAACTGATCTCTATTGATTATCTATCAAAACAGATTACAATCAACTTAGATCCTCAAATTCGTCCAAGCCAATGCTTTTACGAATTTTCTCACAAACTCTCTAATGTCTCAAGTATCTCAAGTGGCTAACCTAAACCCTAAAGCATAAAGCTATTATATACATAGCCGTACATGCAAACTGGGCTAGGCCCACAAACATAAACACAAACTCGAATTAGACTATAACAACTTGGACTTGATTGGGCTTCATAATAACTCGAAATCCTTTAAGTCTTCATTATCCAATCTCGTTTAATATCCAAAGACCAAGCCAAAGCTGTTGTCACATAACATACACCAACAAACTCCCTCTTGACAATAGCTTTCGCAAAGGTAAACTTTAGTCTTCAGATGTCGCAGTCTATGGTCTTTGGATAGCGTCAGCTTCAACATGAATTCTATCAGCAACAGACTCCCCCTAAGCTGATGCATCCAATCACCTAACTTCCAAGTTTTAAGTCTTCACAGCATCCATTCTGCATTGTAGAAAGGAGGTTCTACCAAGCAGCAACAAACTCTCAACTCATCACATCAACCTCTCATCA
This sequence comes from Scalesia atractyloides, assembly GCA_947069175.1. Lineage (NCBI taxonomy): Eukaryota > Viridiplantae > Streptophyta > Magnoliopsida > Asterales > Asteraceae > Scalesia > Scalesia atractyloides. Next base: position 47,497,581 of record CAMTDV010001634.1, read on the forward strand.
ACCCACTGTGTCAATCTGTATACTATAAAACAAACATCTGAGAAACCATAAGAATTTTTCAACAAAGTTAAACTAATTATTATTATTCGAGAGATGGTAAAATTGTATAACTAATCAAGCAAATTTCAATTCAACTAACACTCAAAACACTTTTGTCCAACACACTATAACCTGCAATGTTTAAATTTTAGAACTCATCTTCTAACACCGTCTCCCCCTATCGATAACAACTCCTCCATGAACAACCATTTTCCGTACGTTAAGAATTGTAAAGAAAAATAAAATCTGTTTGGATTTTTATATGTTCTGAAAGCAATTAAATAACACGAAAAATAAAACACTCTATTTTTGTGAGAATCACCTGTAAGAAGATCATATCAACAAAATCAAACTGTTTTCACACTATTAGATAATTCTTTAAGTAATTTTGGTGAATAGCAGTTCAAGACAATTACCAGTATGTTTGTCCACTTAAACAAAATGCATGAACATTTCAAGTACCATTACCGTATGATATGTTAAGGTAATATTATACTGATATACTAGTGTGTCCCACTTCAGGATATAGCCCCACGAACAAGGTATGCACAAAGATTCATCGTAGTAGGCGAGTATACCGAAATTCATCCTTCTGTTTTACAACCTCAGATAATTGGTGATCAGGTCAGTACTGTCGTACAGCAAAAAGACCAATATCCAACGAGGGTTAGGGCAAATACCACAAATTTTGGTACGATTTATGCATTTTGCACATTTTGAATGACTCTCTAGGAGAGCTTCTTCAATTCTGGGTTTGTGGCATTTTAGCTCTTTTAAGATATCCTGGTTGTGCCTAGGTCAGCATATATCTGAATGCAGCAGATGGACAACCCTGATACCCCGGATGAAATAACAGTATAAAGACCCAAAACTTCATATTTTGGCAATCTATCAACGCAAGATTTAAGGTCATTAAACCATACGCCACTGATATGTTACCCACTCATACACAGTTCGTTAGATTTATATCACTTTGGTAAGTTGATTATTTCAAGCCTTTTGCCTACTGGTACATCATATGATGAAGCTGCTATCACACTTAAGCATTTAATTTTAGTTTCAGTGTGACAGTTTAACTTGTGATTTACTATCATTTCTTCTTTTCCACACAGCGAAAACTCAATTTGTTTTCTTTTTCTAATTTTTATGGTTTTTCTTATTTTCTATTTTTTATGTTTTTGATTTAATAAAAAACAGTAAACTATTTACAAAAATTCTTATGAAAAATTGGTTATTAAGGATTCCTCATCCCGTTGAGTTCATCAAGATGTTCAACACGAGCCCTATCAAACGCTTTTGTGTAAAGATCTGCAAGGTTATCTAATGTGTCGACTCTGTGAAGTTCAATAATTCGCTTTTCGGCACAATCTCGTATAAAATGATGACGAATGTCAATATGTTTTGTTCTACTGTGCTTAACGGGATTGTTTGTGATTGAAATAGTGGCATTATTGTCTATATAATAGGAGTACGAGTGAAATTCAAACCGTAATCGCGCATCTGCTATTGTATCTAGAGAACCTGAGAGCAACAGCTACCCGCAGCAATATATTCAACTTCACACGTAGATGTAGACACGCAAGACTGCTTCTTGCATTGCCAAGAAACTATCCTGCCTCCTAAGAACTGACAACTACCTGTGGTAGATTTTCTGGTCAATTTACATCCTCCAAAGTCTGAATTAGTGTAAGCGACAAACTTCAAATCACTATCAGCTGGAACCGCAAACCAAGTTTAGGTTTCCCTTTAAGTAACGAAGAATTCGCTTCACTGCTTTCATATGTGACTCCTTTGGATTCGCTTGATAACTGGCACAAAGATACACTGCGAACATGATATCCGGTCTTGAAGCAGTCAAGTACATAAGAGAACCAATCATTGCCCTGTACTGAGTTAGATCAACATCTTCCACACTCTCATGATCTGGACCTAGATTGTGATTCTCGCAGATAGGTGTATTAAAAGTAGCGCAATCATCCATTTTGAAACGAGTCAAGATGTCATACACATACTTTGTCTGATGAATAAACATCCCACCCTTCTTCTGTTCAACTTGTAATCCCAGAAAGTAGGACAACTCACCCATCGTACTCATTTCAAACTTGCTCTTCATCACCTTCTCAAATTCATGACACATATTCTCATCCGATGACCCGAAGATGATGTCATCCACGTATACTTGTACCGGTAGAAAATATTCTTTCTTTCTCTTAATGAACAGTGTACTGTCAACCTGACCTCGTTCAAAGCCATTCTCCAACAAATGAGCTGCTAGTGTCTCATACCACGCACTGGGTGCCTGATGTAATCCATACAATGCCTTATTGAGCTTGTACACTCGATCTGGATAGTCTGGATCAGTAAACCCGTCTGGTTGTGAGACATACACCACTTCTTGGACTTTCCCGTAAAGAAATGCACTCTTCACAACTAGTTGGTAAACTTTGAAGCCCTTGAATGATGCAAAAGCTAGAAATAAACGAATTGCTTCCAACCTTGCAACTGGTGCAAACACTTCCGTATAATCAATCCCTTCTTGCTGATTGAACCCCTTAACAACTAACTGAGCCTTGTTCCATGTCACAATTCCTCGATCATCTTTCTTGCACTTGAATACCCACTTAGTGCCTATTTATCTTTCTCCTTCAGGCAAGTCAACTAGTTCCCAAACTTTCAACTTCCTGAACTGATCTAACTCTTCTTGCATCGTTTCAACCCATGAATTATCTTTCAGAGCCATGTGCACATTCTTCGGCTCCTATTGAGAAATGAAGCAGCTATACAAACATTCATTGATAATTCATGTCTTCTGTATTGAAGCAAACAAACAAGAACCTTCAATCACACCTCTTCTCGTCTGAACACCTGCAGCAGCATCATCTATAATATTCTCAATTGGGTGATCTCTGTTTGCTCGTGTAGTAGCAATGGAGTCCACTTCTAAATTTTCATCCAGATTCGAACCAACCTCCCCCTGAGTATTCTGAGTTGCAACGGATTAGTGAAATCCTCCTCCTGAATAGGTTCAGACTCACTATCACTTGAATCCACTGCTTCTGCATTTTCATTTGCATTTGCATTTGCATTGAGAAAGTTTCTGGAGCATCTGTCATCGATATACTCGATCTCGCATAAAGTCACCCTCTTCATCCTCACTAATCGCAGTTTGGATCAACTGAGACTCATCTGCATTAGAAAAATCAGGAATATTAAATGATTTAAAGACACTCTCATAATCATATAATATAGCAGGACCACTTGTTGATTGTTGAGGCGTATAACTCGTGATTTCCACATTAAACACGACCTCAATTTTATCCATTTTGAGATTAAAACCCTTTTATTCAGTGTTCCAGGTACATAACCTAGAAAGTAACCCTCATCAGCTACCTCACCGAATTTTTGTTTATCTTTGTTTTTCACAATCGTGCAGGGTAATCCAAATGGTTTAAAGCCTTTTAAATTTGTTTTTCGTTAAACATAAGTTCATGACATGTTTTGTTAAAACGTTTAACGGTTAAAACTTTATTTAGGACATAACACGCTGTGTTCACTGCTTCTCCCCAGAATAGAATTGGAAGCTTTGAATCAGACAACATAGTCCTAGCGGCTTCAATCAACGTCCTGTTCTTCCTCTCAGTGACTCCATTCTGTTGAGGTGTATAAGGAGTAGAGTATTGATGTTCAATTCCCTTGCGCAAGCAATAGAGATCCAGAATCCGATTCTTGAACTCCATGCCATTATCACTCCTTATCCTCTTGATCCGTGCTTCATGAACATTCTCTAATTTCGTAAAAAGATCTATCAGCAGCTCAGTTGTCTCATCTTTTGTACCTAAAAAGAAAACCAATGAATAACGCGAGTAATCATCTGTGACAACTAAACAATAGTACTTTCCACCTATGCTCCTTACGTTCACTGGACAGAATAGATCCATATGAAGTAATTCATAAGGGGCATCTATGGAATTTACTGTTTTTGATTTATGAGGTTTCTTTTGTTGTTTTCCCTTTTGACATAGAAGGCATTTATCTTCCACGTGAAACCTCTGCACTGGCACCCCTTTCACTAAAACCGTTTTTAATTATGTAATTCATTTTGCGGTAGTGAATATGGGCCATGCGTCTGTGCTATAACATCGACTCAGCCTCAGATGCTTTTGATAGCAAACACGCCACCACTGTGGAAGAATCCTTAGCACCCATGTCCATGACATAAGTGTCATTCCTCCTTGGCGCTCTCATCACAATCCATTCATCCAGTATCACCAAACCCGGTTTCAACACCAAAGCTTCAGACTTAGTAAAATGGATTGAGTGACCCTTTTCGCAGACTTGTGACACGCTCATCAGATTGTGCTTCAACAGCTCGACATAGTTCACTTTATCCAGTGTGATCTTCCCTTTGGTCACTTTTCCTCGACCTATAATGTAACCTTCTTTAGACCCGCAAAATTCACATAACCACCATCAATATTTCAAACTCACTCAACAATCTATCATACCCCGTCATGTGCCTGGAGCAAGCCACTATCAACATACCATAAGTTGATAATCCTCCTTAGCAGCTCCTACACAAACCAACAAAAATTAGTTAGTTTGGGGGCCCAAGCCTGAATGGTCTTGGGTCTTCCAAATTCACCAACTATCTTAATATTCATCCAACATCCATCACTCCTAACTGGAGTCTTGGATCTAGGACCTGTTGATGGAAATGGGGTTTGGCTTCCACTAGGTCTCTGGTCCTGGGCTTTCCTATATAAGTTTGGACTTTGTGACCTTTGGAAATCTTGATTTTGAGACCTTAATAATTCCAAGAATTTTGATTTTGACAATTTCGAAAGCCATTGTTATAAAATGTTCGACTACCAGAGTTTTGGTATCGATTTTGATATTGACCTTGACTTCTAAAATTATTTGAATAACCATTTGAGTTAAACATTCTTGGTGACACTCTTCTAGGTCTCTGACATCTGCCTGATGTAGATTCAGGCTGAAACCTTTGTTGATTTCTTTGAAAACGAGGAACTTGCTGAGTTCCTGTTTCAGCCTTATCTACACCAACTGCAACACCCTCTGGTTGCTTTGGAGCAGATATCTTTGGTGAGTTAGACATTTTCTTCTCACCATCACCAACCTCCTCTGGTGATTTCTCTCTCTTACTCTCACTCACCTGTGCTTCACTCTTTTTGTTAGGACAACAGCTAGCTACATGTCCCTTTGTGTGACATTTGAAGCATGATCTTTTTTGCAGAAACTTCTTAACTGAAGTCTCTGGTTTAGATCCAACGCGTGATGATGATGATGCCTTAGAAGGATCTGATTTAGTTTGCTCAGTTTCAGAATTTTCTATGTTTTTATTTTAGCAAACTGCACATTTGATTCATTCTTAATAACAATGGTTTCGTTTTTCATGTCACTTCCTTTTACAAAATCAACCTTTTTAACAAAGATTTGCTTTTTATTTTTAGGATGTGCATTTTTTGTTGCAAAACCGGTTTTCTGTTATTATCCTTCTTGGCATTATCATCTTCAGACACATATACTCTCTTAGATGTTGAACTGCTAGGTGTAGTTGAACCAAAGTCTACTAACTCATCTTCATCTGGCAAGAAAGAATAGTCATGACTAAGGGGAGGTGGAACTTCATTGAATCCCTGAAATCCCACACTTTTCTTGTCACCACTTTTCTTCAAACCATTCATCATGTGTTTTATAACAAAAGATGAATCTCTGAATTGATTTAATTTCTTTTCAAGTTCACAAATTTTAAGTCGTGCATCTGACAATTCTTTGCATTTTTTCAGAAATTTCTTTCTTTTCTCACTCATCGTATCATGAGCCAAGTTAATAACTTGAAGTTTTTCATTCAATTTATGGGTTAAAATGTTAATTTCTTCTTCATAACTCTTAATTTTCTTCAAGTATAATGACTCATTTCATTTACGAAAAAGTTTGCTTCTTTTACACTTGAGAGCTCATTAATCAGACTTTGATTTAGCTTTGACAGCTTGTCAACCTCACCTTGAAGTTCATGACATTTTAAACACACAGAACTAACAGGATTAGAACTTACCTCTCCTGTAGATTTGCTCAAGTCTGCCATGAATGCAGCAAAATCTGCAGCCATCTTCTCATCTGCAGTATCCTTCTCGTCAACAGACTTTAATTCAACCTCTTCAGCTTCTGACTCCTGCTCTGCCTCAGTTTCATCCTTCACTTCTGCATCTTCAACTGGGGTTATCTCAGCCATGAAAGCTTGTGTGACATTTTCATCACCTTCTAGATGAACACTCCAATCGTAAGAACCTTCTCTTGCAGTAGAGATTAAGGCCTTTGAACTGGTGTTATTTGATGCATTTCTGTTGCTCGAACCATGACCTGGAGAGTCTTGAAATGATGCACTAGGACAAGACTCAGTCTTTGGTCGTTGACATTCTCTAGCAAAGTGTCCATAACTCTGACAGTTGTAACACCTAACCTTAGTCTTGTCAAAACCAACACTCTTTCCAACGAACTTTCTACCAGCACTGTTCATGAATCTCTTCACTCGTCTAGATATCATGGTCCATCTGCCACTGTAAATCCATCTCCTCTAGATCATCAGGGTCAATCTGATCATAATCTTCATCAAAAATAGCTGGATCATATATCCTACCCTGAATATTGTTCTCGTAAGACGAACAAAAGAAGCAAGCAAAGCTAGATGCTCTTCAGCAGCCTTGACACTTAAAGGCATAGACTTTGTATTGGTGTTACTGCTAGATTGTTGTCTCTTAGTCTCTGATGATCCTCCTGAAGCAGCAACAAAACACACTTCACCTTTAGAATTCATCACTACCTGCTCATTTTCACACGATAGAAATGCAGTCGCTGAATCACTCGAAAGCATTGTTAGATGATGAAGATAGGACTCCTTTGTATATTCCCGGATCTTGAACCTGATCATAACCGGTGTCCAAACCTTCTTCATACCAAGCTCGTAGGCTCTCGGTTGTCCAACAACCTCTTCCAAATCCATCTCTTCGTAAGTAGCATCTTTCTTAATCATAAGAGTATAGATATCCCACTTGGTAGGTAGAGCATCGAGCAACTTATCATTTATCTAACATTTGTATATCCATCTATGTTATAATTATCCATTTCTGGCATAAGATGATAATATCTTATGATTATATCTTCGAGTGACTCGTTTCTCATTCTTTTGAAAACAGCAAATTGCTTTTTCAGCTGATCTATTTTGTTCTTCTTCACATCAGTATTACCCTCATACCTCTTCTTAAGAGCATCCCACATCTCCTTTGAGGTAGTATAACGTTTGAATGTATGTTTGATGCCATCTGGTAAAGACATCTTAATAGCTGCTAAGGCCTTCTTCTCAGACTCATACATTCTCTTTTCAGCATCTGTCATGTTATCATATGTAGTGACTCGTTGTCTGCCTTCAAAGTCATGAGTTGGGTTTGCGTACCCATCCTGAATACAGATCCACATCCGTGTGTCCTGATATTCAATGAACGATTGAAACCTATCCTTCCATGTAGTGTAATTCTCAACTTCAACATCTTAGGCGGTTTGTTAGTCGTTCTCCAGCCTCATGCTCCATCCTCAAGAGTTCATTCAAATTCGACATATCTCGACATTTTAGCGAACCGGCTCGCTAAAAACGGTTAAAAATTGTCTGAAATGTGTGATACTAAATTATACGTTAGATTCGTCTCGTCGATACATTTCAATGATATCTAATGTCAAACACCTTTTTTGGGAATTTTCAGAGTCCTAAAAATCACACAAATTCAACGGTGTAGACGGTTTGCTGAGTTGAGCTACGACAGCCAAATAAAATTCCAACATTTCAAAATCGCACACTAATGGGTCGCACACTACAAGCTCGATCGCACAATGTTAACTGGATCGCACAGTCTAAAGTTTTTGGGCTTTCCAAGTCGCACACTCACTTGGGCCTGATTGCACAGTCTGGTCGCACATCTGGTCCCACAATCTGGTTGCACAGTTGGTCCAAAATCGGTCGCACATCTGAAGTCCAGCACATAACAACATCCCAAAAATCAATGCACTTTCAAAACCACAGTATCTTTGAAAATCAAATCTCCTTTGAAACTTTCCAACAATATCTCCTAAACTTAGCAAACAACTTCCAATTATCACCAAAACAGATCAAAACCACGAAAATATAACTATTCTTCACTGTTCTTCAACCAAACATCAATCCGAAAATCAGTTTTGAACCGTATACACCAGAGCAAACGCTTTGATACCAATTGTAGGTCCCCTGGTCACGATGGATCGTCACAAAACTGATAACTAATCAAGGATGCGGAATCTCCTTGATTAATCTATAAACACAGAAACAAGTATAGATGAAGAACACGATCTAATTCACAAACCGATCTCATGTTATCTATCAAACAGTTTACATCATTAGATCCTCAATCGTCCAAGCAATGCTTTTACGAATTTTCTCTCAAACTCTCTAATGTCTCAAGTATCTCAAGTGGCTAACCTAAACCCTAAAGCACAAAGCTGTTCATATACACAGCCATACATGCAAACTGGGCTAGGCCAATACAATCGAATTAGACTATAACAACTTGGACTTGATTGGGCTTCATAATAACTCGAAATCCATTAAGTCTTCATTATCCAATCTCGTTTAATATCCAAAGACCAAGCTAAAGCTGTTGTCACATAACATGCACCAACATTTAAACTATGCCATTATTATTAATTTTGATCATCTAACAAATGAATGGCCAGGATCTGTTCATTTTGTTCACAACTTAACCCTTGTTCACTCTAGAACCCTACCCTATATATATATATATATATGTATGTATGTATATTCAATATACAAATCAAAATATGCTTGTTTAGATTCGAGGGTTGCCTTGATCTCGATAAATGAAGCTCGGGATCGAGTTCATTTAAGCTCGTTTCGACTCGAGTTTTTAGCGAACCAATCTTGAGTAACACAGGAGCAAGTTAGCTAGATTCGAGCTTTGGCGAGCCAATCTCAAGTATCTCACAATCGAGTCAGCTCGTTTACCTCCCTAAATAAAAGTGATGACGTGAATCGTACTATCATTTTGTATGTTATATCAACTTTAAATCACTTAACCATCAAGCCCTTATTTTCCCTTTTCTTTAACTGTTTGTTTTTTTTGATGAAGATAGTCCACTTAATCCATTACCATAGTAGTGTTTGGTATGCATGAATAGGTGGCAGAATGGATCATTGCGAGGGAATGAAAAAAAAGGTGTTTGGTTAGGTAATGGAATGGAATCACCCATTTCACAAGTAATCACATTCTCTCAAAACACTTGAAATTCATTCCATCTACCACCCATGTTTTTTTTTCATTTCATTCCCTCTCACCCTTCATCACCATCACCATTGCCACCCTCGCACGACCACCACCTCCTGCAAACCAGCACTAACCACTACCACCGATCAGGAGGTTTGGCTATAAATTACACTAATTTTTTTAAGAAGGATGCCACCATCCTAAAAATATTTATGGCTCTGCTATTTACCGGAAGATGAATTGAATAATAAAAACTAACTTTTGGTAGCAAGGGAGAGAAAGAGGATGATGTATTGCAAAATACATCTTTTATTCGTGTAGACTTTGTAGATATTTCGTTCCAGTTTGTTCGTTTTCTTAGAGAATCGTTTCTTTTTAATAGTTTGTTATTATGCAGGACTCGGTTGCTAAAATGTGCGTTAAATGGGAAATATCAGCTGGAAAAGAGTTAACGATAAGAACCGGGACGAGTCGAAGCTTAACGAGACGCAAACCAAGAAATCTGAAAAAAGCCCCCGTCGCGTCACGCGACACCCATGAGGAAACACCTACGCGCCATGCGTAGGATTAAAATAATATATCAGAGTTTTTGTAGGCCACGGCACGCGACGCCTTGAAGGAATACCCGTCGCGTAGCGCGATCGCAGGGTGGAATGTCGCGACAGTATTGTATTTGATTTGGAATTGCCGTTGAAACATTATATATAGGACATAATCATCAAGATTAAGGGATTGACGAATCCAGGAGCTCTAAGGGTGTTTTTAGCAGCAAGGTTGCAGATTTTCATGGTGTTCAAGGCACGGGAATCATCTAATCGAAACTAGAAGCGTAGGAGTGACGTTTATACGGGTTCTACTTACCCGGTTTTCATTATTTTCTTGTTTCTTTTACTTTTAATGATGAATTCTCTGTTTTATACTTGTGCTTTGATGTTTATATCTATGTTTTCTGGCTATAACTCATTTCCTACCTAGGTTAGGATGAATGATTAATAAAGTTTGGATTTTTATTCAGTAATTTGTGTTATGGTTTTTCTTAAAAAGTAAAGAACTTTGGAATCTTTAACTTAGTGCATACGCGTATCTAGTTTTGATTTTTGATTATTTACTTGTTTCACATGAACCTTGGTGAATGTCTTTCATAGAATAGGTTTGTATTGATTGTTTGAATCTTTGCGGGTTCGGGTAATCTTTAGGTGAATTGGCCAATAACCTTAGAAATATTAACTAAAAGATAATTAGAACTTGGTATTCTGCTAATCTTGTCGCTGAGAGGCTTGAGTTTATTATCAGGTCTCGGTTTGGTATATAGCTAGGATTAGGTTTTGAGAGAAATCGATCTTAGTTCCCTAATCATATTCGTGTCTAACAAACAAAGTTAAAATCCATAGTTGCCTTAGACTTTCACGCTGAGAGTTAGATTGTCGTATAAAAACTTGATGTGTGCTAAACAGACTACTAAAATTAACTAAATTAGACTCTCTAAGCTAGACACTAAAAAGCTTTAAATCTAGACTCGACCTAAACCACACAACTGGCAAGTGTACCGATCAATGTAGTATAACCTAAGCAAGTCCGGATATCGAACCCACGAGACTCTACTAATTACGCTACTAGACTCTAATAGACTTTGACAAACACGACTCAAACTGTTTCATTGCTTTGGGGGGGGGGGGTTACTGAAAATCTAAGGAAATCTATCAAACTAATTATCAACTAAAACTATGCGAATACGAACTAATACGAAAACTGAACCCATATGGTGATGAAGACTACCTAGACTAGAATCCTGGATTGATTTTAGAATTTACCAATTATGTTAACCACATGTTTTATGGAACCGGGATCTTGTGATACTAAACCTATTAAGACACCAACTAAGCCCCTCAACCTTTCTCGAGGTGAAACTTATGGCACTACCTAGGCCGTTAATCCTACCGGTTATTAGACTTCCTTCCGGTTATCTAATTTTTTGTGTAAGTACCCTAAAGTTGAACTACTCTTTTCCAATTATAGATCTAGGGTAGTTTGAGTATCTCTACTTGACTTGATAGACTAATAAACCAACAGGGCAACTAAGGCATGACTTTTTCCAAAGACTGTCTAAAGCAATTCGCCGGGTAAGACCTACCAATAGCCCCATATAGCAAATTATCAACTATCACTTCTAAGGTTTATTGGCCAATTCACCCTAAAGGTGAAAGACTGAGTGTCCGTTGAACGGATCGTTCTGGTTCTAATTTGACAAACCTAAGGTAAACGTGCGGAATCCGTTTGCATAGGCAACATTGGATACAAGTTCTTTACTAATTAATAACTGTTTCATTAATGTGTAAACGTTAGAGATCCTGGAAACACTTGGGCAGAGCTTCGCCGTCCAGTAGTCAAAATCTCTTAATCTTACAAATGAAATGTCAAGTATCCTATTTATAGGAGAACAAGTTCGCTTGAACTGTGTCATGGACAAGTTCGGCGAACTTGTCCAAGCCATGACAAGTTCGGGCGAACTTGTCCTAGCAATGACAAGTTCGAGCGAACTTGACTCTTTACATACATTAACTTCGACATTTCGCTTCTAAATACAGACTCGATATTATATAATGACGTAGGCAACATACATATGCATCAACAGACTCCCCCTTGGATGTTGCCGTAGTCATCATTCTTCAATTAAGTTCCGAGTCTTTAATATGTTCTTGATCTTTATTTCTTGAATAACTTTAACGTCCTTGATCTTCATATCTTCTACAATCCTTTTCTCTTTTCTTGAGCTTGTCTTGATAAAACTTTAATCACCATGCTCCCCCTTGCTTTTAGCTTTCTTTAATCTTCAATCAATGTGTTTTATCCAGCTCCCTCTTAAAATCAACTTCCTGTTTCAAAGTTCCTTAAACATTCTAACAATCATTTCCGATTCAAACTTTGAAATTTCTAACCATCAACATTTCAAATTTTAATCTTCTATCAGTTTTTAAACCCTCTTAGTTAAACAAGTTCAAATTAATGACCTTGAATATCTGATTCATGTATCAGGTTCAACTTAATGATCTTGATTAAACTTTTGACACTAAACTGATATATTTATTCAAATGTAAGTTTCAACTTAATGAACTTTTAAACTTTTCAAATCAATTTTCAGAAGTTTTTAAATTTTGTTCAGCAACTCTAGATTTTGAAAATAAGCTTTTCATCATCAGTGGTCGAAACTAAAGGATAATATAAACTTTTTGTTTTATGAAATGAATATCAAACACTAAGTATGTACAAACATATTTACAAACATATTTTTGTTGAATTTGTGTTAAAGGATCATATCAGATTTTTAGACAAATCACAAGTACCATTGACCTTTTGAGACTTTAAGTTTTAAACAAATTTACCTAGATTGACGATATGTTTGTCCTCTTAAACTTCAACACATTTCTCAATTGTTCCAAGATACGTTATGTAGAATTAAGAAACTTGACTTAACTATGGTTCCCATCTCAGAATATACTCCCGCATCCCCTAGATTTCATCTTACAGGTGAGTGTAGTGTAATTGATATCTGTATCTGGGTTATGCGAAGCCTTGAGAACTCAGGTTAATACCATTGTATCGACAAAGAGATGAAGGCTCGACTTATAAGGTAGTGTTCCAAAATGGAATCTTTTTGTGCTGCAATTGTAGTATCTTTCGATATTTTCAATTGAATGCAGTTTTAGGGGATTTTTGCAAAGCATTATAGAAGTTCTAGGCCATTGCTTACGCAAAATTAGAAGAACTTGTATAATACCCCAGACATCAACTATCTATAAAGATCTCGTATCTTAGAATCAGGCAATCTCTGAAAAGAAATTTTGGAGTACTAAGTCCACATATCTGAGAGATGTTAATCCACAAGTTTAAGCAGTTGTAAAATTTAGTTTATATCCCGGAAACAATTTACTGAATGTGTAAAGCCTATCGACACATCCACAGTAAGACTTGTTTAAACTTTACAATTCCTTAGCATACTGTGATAGTCCACTGATGTACTATCATTTCCTTTTATCCACAAAACTCTTTTTGCATTTTTTAATGTTTTTGTACTTTTCATATTTAAAATGTTTTTTGATTTTCTGAAAATTTTTTCTCCCCCTAAAATTCAAAAACATATTTTTTGGAATTTTTTATTTATAAAAACATTGACCAACCAATGAGAATCGCTTCTATTCTCCATCCATTACTACTTCACAGTTTTACTTTTATAGTACTCTCCTCCTCATAATGACAAAAACCTTGACACTTTTGTGTTTTTAAACCATTTATATCCATGAATTTTGTCTGTTCAACAGTGAGGGTTGTGTGAAAAGTTTCGAAATTTTTCTTCAAAAAATTTGTAAAAATTTTCAAGTAAACGTTATTGGAATGTAATTTCGAAAAATTTTCTTCAAAAATTTTCAAAATTTTAAAATAAAAATTATTAGAATGTTTTGTAAAAATTGCCTTTGTATAAAACTTGATAACCCGGCCCATCTTCAATATGTGCCCCAGAACTCCATTCTTAGTGATTTGGTTCATCTCAGAAGTTCCTTCACAAAAATTCAAACAATTAGTTGAATAGTGAGACCCAAGCCTTTTCAGTCTTAGGTGTTTTTTCTTCAAACTTAAATTTTATTTTCTTTTCACAATCAGGTTTATTTTGGACTTTCTCAAGTTTCAGAAAGTCCTCTAAACTTTCAATTTTCACTGATTGTGTAAACACTTTTTCTTTCACCAACAATGTTTGATTTTTCATTAAAGCTTTCTTGAAATACAATGTAGAAACTCTTTGTTCATTACCATTCAAGGATTCACCAGTTTCAAAATTTAAAAACTTAGTAATAACTGGTTTCACCTTGTTTGTAGTTTCTGTACATTTTTTCAAAACCTGAGTTGATACTCCAGAATTTTTGTTATCAATATGAGCAGGCTTAGGATTAATTTGTAGACATTTTTTAGCAATGTGTCCAGTTACTCCACATTTATGACACTTCCTGTTCTCGTACTAATCCTTTTTAACAAACCATACACTCAAATCATAACACTGATTTGTCGTGTGGTAGCCATCTTTCCTGCTTCGTCTGTAGCTTTGATTTGACGTTGAAGCACTGGGTCCGACCTGCACCACTTATTTACAAATTTTTGTGAGTTTTGATTTACAAATTTTTGTGATTTTCTATAATAATTGGATGATCGTACCGATGAGCTTTTATTTTTGTTTGAAAATTCTTAAAATTTTTTTAAATTTTGTATTTCCTTTTGTTTTCGTTCTTCATTCTGCTTAAAAGTTTTTGCGTTGAGCATTCACCTTTTTCAGTAGATTGTAGAACAGTTTCTTGAAATTTTTCTTTTAGTTTTAAATATATTTCATGTTTATCATTTTTAGCTCTTTCATCATCGGTATCATCATCACAATCCTCAATTTTGACATTGTCATTATTTGTGACATTGTCACTTATTGAGATTTCCTCTTTATTTTCATTGATCAGTTTTGGACATATATGGTCTAGAATCAATGACGAGGTCACAAAACCTTTCAACTTTTTTTCGAAAACAAAGACTTTATTTTTAGCAATCTCAACTTCATTTTCGAGTTGAGTTATTTTCTCAAGATGAGAATTTATTGCTTTTTGATTATCAATATTAACCTTTTCAAAACAGATTTTTCATTTTCAAAATTTTTTATTTGATCTTGAAATTCTTTTACAATTTGTAATTTTTCATTTTCTAAATCTTTTATTTTATTTTCAAAACTTCATTTTCTTTTAACGTTTTATTTTCTAATGTCAAACTCTTAAGTTTATTCAAGAGTTTGGCATTATCTGCCAGATAGTCAGTCAGATTTACATCATAAGCTGGGCAAATTGATTTAGAACTTGAAGACTCATTTGTAGATGTACTTGAAACTTGTGCTTCATAGTTCTTAGCTACTATACTCCCTTCTCTCTTCAACTGATCATTTCCTTGATCACTGAAAAGATTAGACTTCTTTAGTAATTCCTTCTCATGCCCCTCCAATTTGTCGATAAGTGGAAAGCTTGAAAAATTCCCATCTTAGACTTTCCTTCAGTACCATTAGGTACGTTGTCCATTCACCCTCTGGAAGAGCATCGACCAATTTGTCAATATACTCTTCTTCTGTCTTATCAAGTCCATGCCTTCTCATCTGAATTTTCAAATGACAAAAGTGCTCTGTCATTTGTTTCATTGATTCACCTTTCAGCATCATGAAGATATCAAACTCTTTCATGATTAGAACCTTCTTGCTCTTAATCATCTCAGCACTATCCAGATACTCGTCCATACTCATCAACTTTGGCGGCTTCATGGACCCCATTTCGCTTTCCAAATTTATCTGTAGTTCAAAAACACTTGAAAAATGATTAGCAAACAGACAATTTTAGTAAAATTTGACTTCTTAATCGACAATATTAACGTATCGGTTGCTAAAAACGTTTAAAATTTTCCGAAAACTGTTTTTACCAGATTAGAGCTTTAAACTCGTCTCATCGATACGAATCTAACGATACATAATGTCCGAGACGTTTTTTTCTGAATTTTTCATGCCTTTTTTTTAAATCGATTGGACAAGTTCGGGCGAACTTTCCACAGCTTGTGAAAATCAGCTACTTAACAAGTTCGGGCGAACTTGTATGGAATTTCAAGAGATTTAACAAGTTCGGGCGAACTTGTAATAAACTTTCAACAAAGTTTGATCAAGTTTGGGCGAACTTGATGAAACTTGAAGAAATGTTAAGCAAGTTCGAGCGGACTTGTGTAAAATCACTGAAAAATCAATCAAGTTCGGGCGAACTTCATGAAAAATCACTCAAAAGTGAATTTTCAGTCAAGTTCGAGCAAACTTGATGATAAGTTTGAGCGAACATGTGTTTTCAAAATGGTTTTCAAATTTTCGACATGAATTCGTTTGTTTTAAGCTCTGAGCTTTTCAAAGGTTTTACTATTATGGATTTTACGTATTATACTTGAAAATCAGTCCATTTTGTCCGTGTAATGTCCAAGAAAAGTTTAAAATGAAAGAAATGAGTAGAAGATGAGATGTTCTATGTCCAATGTCTTCAAATTAGGCCAATCCTGCTCTGATACCAATTGAGGGTCCGTTGAACGGATCGTTCTGGGCTAATTTGGCCAACCTAAGGTAAACGTACGGAATCCGTTTGCATAGGCGACACTGGATACAAGTTCTTTACTAATTAATCATTGTTTCATTAATGTGTAGACGTTATAGATCCTGGAAACACTTGGACAGAGCTTCGCCGTCCAGTAGTCAAAATCTCTGAATCTTACAAATGAAATTGTCAAGTATCCTATTTATAGGAGAACAAGTTCGCTTGAACTATGTCATGGACAAGTTCGGGCGAACTTGTCCTGGGCATGACAATCGGCGAACTTTCACGCATGACAAGTCGGCGAACTTGTCCAGCCATGACAAGTTCGGGCGAACTTGTCCAGCAATGACAAGTTCGAGCGAACTTGACTCTTTACATACATTAACTTCGACATTTCGCTTCTAAATACAGACTCGATATTATACAATGACGTAGGCAACATACATATGCATCAACAAAGACATGAGGTCAAAGATCTAGCATGAACCTATTTCTTAGCAGACAACCACCTAGATTCACATGAAGCAAAAGATAACATAAACCAAATTAAAGTACGCATACACACCAAATCAATCAACCAAACTTCTTACAAAACACAATTAATCCATAAAATACATGCAACTAACTAAAAATGTTCAAACTTTATTCATTCCATTCATCATAGTCTAGGCAGTTTAAGCGTTTAGCCAAGCATGGTTATCAAAGAAAACAAAACGAGATTATTCAAATAAGAGTTCATGGTTACAAGTTCTTGAAAAGAGAAATCAAACAAACAAGGATTGTAAAACCCGTGTAAGTCTTCAATCTTCAATCCTAGCTTAACCGAATGATTCCCGTAATCCGAACTCTTCAAACACAGCTCTTCAACCTCCAAAATAAGCCCTTAAAATTCACAAATTCGTAACCCTACTGAGGCAACTCGTTCTATTTATATCCAAAACATTGTAAAAACCCAAACAAAAAGCAAGTTTCTGCGTATAGGACCCAGTCGCGTTGCGCGACGGGTAAGGGCCCGGGGTGTCGCGTACGGCGTCGCCCCCTTATCTGCTATTTATTTTTCCTTTGTTCATTCGGCTCCCCGACTCGCGTACGACTCCCGGTTTTCTTCCAAATTGCTTATTTTAACTCGTTTTTCATCACTTTAAGCAACGGGACCTGAAACCACAGCTTAACGTCAGCAGTATCGAAATTCTAACATAAAATAGACTCAAACTACCTAAAACTGACCAAAATATACATTATAAACATATGTACTTTGCAGTACATCAAGGAACTTCTAAATAAGTTAGATAACTGAGAGGAAGTCTAACCAACCGATAGTCGTAACAGCCCTGTAGAGTCTCACATGTTTTTTTTCCTGAGAATGGTTGGGAGGTCTTAGTCGGGATTTCTTTGGGTTTAGACATAAAGATCCCGGTTCCATATATTTTAGTTCCAAATAGAAATCCATTCCAAGTTAAACAGGATTCCAACCTAGATAGTAGTTAATCCTCACTGAATTAAATCTTTGTCTTAGTCGTAATTAACTTAGTTTTAATTTAATGGGAATTTTACGATTTTTAATAACCCCCCTCAAACAAATAAACAATTAGTATGTCCGTGTCAGTCTTAGTCTAGATCGAGTCGTTAACATAATTAAATCGAGTCTCGTGGGTTCGATATCCGGACTTACTTAGCTATACTAGAGTCGATTGGTTCACTTGCCGGTTAGTAGTTTAGTGTGTCTTAGGGAGTCTAGAGTATTACTAAGAGTCTAGAATAAGGTTAATTTTTGTTAATTTTATTAAACTACTTTAGCACATCAAGTTTTTGGCGCCGTTGCCGGGGACTCTTTGGAAATTGCGTTAACTACATTGGTTGGACTTATTTGATATCTTATACGTGCTACTTGTGTTTCAGTTGTAGGAGTCTAGATAAGTTATAGTTTATTTCATATTTTCTTTTGTCGAGTCGTTTTTTAGTCTTCTTACTTGTTAATTGTCGGTTTTTGTAGGGGAAGCCACATACAAGATCACAAGGACCACCGCCGAAGCCGCCAACGGACAAGTCTTCCTTCTCCTCTACACCTAAGGTAAGTTCTTCTTCATCTTCATCTTTCACCCTTTCTGACTCTACTCTACAATCTAAACCACCTAGCTTTGACTTCACCCCAAAGTCGTCACCCCACAATTCCACACTACCCTCCGGTCACCAAAGTCCACCACCCATTGCTCAAATCGCCAACAACCAAACTGTTTACCAACAAGCCACCACCGGTTTCACCGGTGCGAACTCATCCATCACCATTCCACTTATTACCAACGAAAAGTCTTGGCAAATCCCGTCGTATATCATGACCACTATCACTAACTCTTTTTAATTCCACGGTCGTGATGACAAGGACACGCCCGCTTACATCAACCGCCTTACCCGCCTCTGTAGCACCTTCAACCTTGAAGGTACCGTGAATGATACTCACTTTCTCCAAGTATTCCCTTTCTCCTTAGCTGGTCGAGCCGCCGTTTGGCTTGACTCTTAGCCGGCCGGTACATTTACCACTTGGGCCGGTCTTCGAGATGCTTTTCTAAAAAAATATTTTCCACCTGCTAAAGCATCTCGTCTTCACGATCAGATCCATTCGTTCCGGATGGAGCCTGACGAGCCTTCTCACCTATCATGGGAGCGTTTCCAAACTCTAGTATCTTATTGCTCCCAGCATGGTTTGTCAGACTGGGCATTTGTAGAAAAGTTCTACAATGCTCTTACCCCTGAAACCCATGCCCGGTTTTACACTTCTGTAGGAGGGCATTAATGAGTAAGAAAATCGTAGTTGAGTGTAATGACCTTTTTGGGAGTTTCACAATAACGACATCGATTATCGCATTACTGGCAGGAATTCAACTCCTGTCTCGAGTACTACCTCGGCCGGTCTAGGAGTACACCAAGTTAGCTTGGAGACATCGGTAGCTGTTGCGATAGAAAACCTTAGGAGAGATATGACCAAAGAAATGCAAGAGTTGAGGGCTAAGGTAGAAAAGTGTGAGGTATGTAGAGGGGGTCACGATACCGTAGATTGTCCCACGCTCACAGAGGGGTAAGAAGATTTCATCACAGGTGGAATTAGAGGCCCAACAAACCCCTTTATTAATAATAATAATAATAATAACAATAATATTTTCAACTCGAATTGGCTTAATAATAATAACACATTCCTTTCTTCTGGTAACCCCCTGGTTTTCAAACAGTTCAAACACAAGCTAGGGGCAGGGCCAATTCTATATTGGGGGTTCAAATAAGCAGGGTCAGTTTGGAAATTTATGTTTAGGAGGTCAGTTTAGTAGTGGGGGTTGTTGATCCCAGATAACAATACTTTGATTTAAAATGGCAAGCTGATTTCAACTTTATATGAAAATAATGTGCGGAATTAGAAATCAACTTGTAAGAAACAGAAGTACAGAATTATCAAGTTTATATCACTTTTGAAAGGTTACAAAAGATGTTGAAAAGTTATTTTCTAATACAAAACAATGCTTAAGAATTCTGTGGGAGTGAATGGCAATGTAGCATGTAAGATGTAATACTTCCAATGCTCAGCTCCATTGATCTCCGGTGTTGGTGATCTCTATTTATAGAGACCAATTGGCATGAATAAACAATTGTTTATTCATGCAATTGTTTATCGTGGAAGACCATTTCATTCATCATGCTTACCACTTCCACTTGTGTCATAAATGTCCTTCAACCGTATTATCTTATCTTTAAATGCAAGTGGACACTATGATTGGTCATCAGAAATCTGATGACTTCTTATCAGAATCTGATAAGGTTTCATCAAATTTGATCAGACGCTTCTGATCCATTCTTCGAACACTTAGACAAAGATATTCTTATCAGATCCGATTCAGATGCTTCTTCTTATGGCCCATGATCATGTATCTTCTGTTGACTTGATCCTTTGACTTCTTCTTCATCAAATCTGATCAGATTGATCATATTCTTTTCTTCATTTTTCTTCAATACTTTAAATTTATATATAAAGTTTCCTAACAATTTTCCTCTAAGTATTATAAGTAAAATGAAGAACATACAACTTGAAAAAGGCATTCAACATACAATTAGAAAAACAAATAGAGACAACTACTTAAATAGTTTTTCAACCAAACCATGAAAAAATGTTCAAACATAACCAGAGCAATCATTGTCATAGTGTATTCAATAGTAAAAGTCATTCATGCTCGGCTTCCACTTCTGAGGGATTGGTTGTTTGCACTCCTCATACATGGCGTTCACGTACTCTCTATCTTCAATCCAGTCATCAATGATGCCTTCAATCTGTTTCACCAAGGGCTCTATTTTCTTATCTTTCTTCTGTCCCTGCTTTTTCCTCATTATCTCCTTGATGTAAGTCAAAGTTTTGTTTGAAAACTTACATATTTCATTGACTCTGAACATTTTCCTTCCCTCTTCGTCTTTATAGATTACTGCTAGCTCAGGTGCTTCAACAATGCTACCTGTTCTGGCATCTTTAATTTCTTCAGGGATTTCAGTGTCTGGAGCATTTATCAGAGGTTTGCTTTTAACTAAATACTTGTAACAAAGGAATAGGTCAAAGTCTGCATGGCATATTTTGGTTGCCATCTCCATTCCCCGTTCTGTGAAGCTGCTTAGTGCTCTTTTGTTTTCTCTTCTTCTTGGTGATTCCAGTGCATACATTCTTCTTAGCTTGACTATGTCCAGTGGATGAAGATATTCCATTATTTGACTATCAAGGACCTTTTTTCCTCACCATCTTCTCTTCTGATGTGATACACATTTTGATGATACTACCTTTGAGAGGAGTCTTGACTGAATTATCTGTGATGTGTACACTTTTGATGGGATTTTTGTATTTCCTCCAGAGACACCCTTCTTGTCTACTGCTTCTCATTGTGAGGGCATTTCTGGTGAAAGGGTCCATTTTGCTAGGAAGAGGTTCATCATCTTTTCTGTAATATTCTTTTAAAGCAACCTCTGAAAAGAGTACTTCATGATCATCCACAACCTGTTATGATCCTGGTAATGTTTGGATCTTCCGTTGGAATCATAGTAGGCTTCTTTGAGAAAGTATGACCACTTTCTTCCCATTTCCTCTTCTCTCCAGATACACATTGTTTGCTGAATTCAGTTTGGCTTGAAAGAGTAGGTTCAGCAGTTTCTTTTCCTTTCTTTTTATCTCTGGATGAAGACTGAGTTCTGTGTTGAGCTCTTGTCCTCAATGATGGTTCTATATGTGTTTGAGATTCTTGTGGTAGTGGTTGAATTGGTTTTGATTGAGTTGGTGCTGATTATGGTGAAGATTGAGTTTGTGTTGAAGGATGTAAGATTATGACTTTTCTTTAAAGGTGGAGGTAGGATTAGGTGGAGGAGGAGGACCCATTGTTCTTTGTGAAGGTTCAGTTGAGGTTTTTGGTCTGGTTGGTATAGGAGCTGGTTTTCTGAACATAAATTTTGTTGATTCAGTTGTAGTTTGCTTAGATGCATCCTTCTGGGTTGTGTCGGGCACCTCTCTTTTCTTTGGAGTCTATTTCACCAAATCTGGCAAACTGGCCTTGGTTGCTTGTGCAATGTTGACACAAAGTCTTTTTAATAAATCTTTTACATCTTCAGTCAGGTTTGTGTTGGAAGCACTTTCTTCTTTAATGCTTGCCATCTGCCCCTGTAATTCTGTTTTGCTTCTGTTCTAGTTCTGTATTTGTTCTTTTAGTAAATGTACCATCAGATTGTTATTCTTCTCAACTTCTTTCAGCCTTTCCTCCATTTTTGTAAAGTTTTCTGCAACTGTTGACAGATTCTGTGCTGCAGTACTTGATTCAGCACTTCCTTTTGTTTTCACAATTTCATCCTTCATAGCTCTAAACTTATCAGCTAGTTTCTTGAACTCATGAGAAATCTCCTGTACATCTTGAGAGGTAACTGGGGGTTCTTGCAACTTGTTAAGCTTATATGTATTTGCTTCTGATTGCTTTCTGATGACTTCAACAGAATCTGACAAATTTCTGATATCAGATTTCTGTTGCTTCATTTCATTGAACAGAAGATCCAGTTTTTCTTCAAGTGGAGACTTTTTCTCTGGAATCATCACCTTCTTCGTTGTTTTCTTCAATGTTGATTCAAGATCAGCTACAATTGGGTCAAATGGAACAACTGATGTTCCTGCTAACATACCAGCAGAAAACACATTTCTTGCTGTTTCAGGGATTCCTATGTCTTGATCAAAAGACCAATCCATAGATTTCCTACGAGTATCATGCACCACAGGCATTTCCTGGATTTCCTCAATTGAACAATCCTTTCAGAATGTTCTCCTTGAGTTCTAGGATAACACAAAGTATCCAATAATTGTCTCTGATCAAGTGGATGTTCTCCACTTGTTGCAGTTTCAACCTCCACCTCATCAGATTCTGAGTTGATACTCAGTGCCATACCCAATTGGGCTTCAACATTAGGTACTTGTTCTTATTTCAAAATCACCCTCAACAGATATGATGAGGTTTCATCAGAAGTTGGTTTTGTAAAGTTAAGTCCAGGGTTTAATTCAAGGTGTACACCTGTTTCAAGAGTATCATGTGGTTGACCTTCTCCGGCTTGTACTGAATCGGAAGCTTCATCTTTGGTGGATGAAACTTCATTAGATTCTTCATTTGTTCCATACTCCTCAATAATGTTCTTGTCACCAGCAGTTGAAGTGGTTGATCCACAATCATCTGGTCTGTTGGCTTGATCAAATCCTCATGCCTTTTGATGAAGGGTGAGTCTGAGGGAATCACGTTCAGCATACTTAGAGGCATGGAATGAAGATCACTGGGATGTGCCCAAGCACTTGCTGCAGCAGTCCATGGAGTCATTACCACTAGTTTCCATACTATATCATGAGTAAGGATCTCCATGTTTCTTTCAGCAAATACTTTTGTTGTGATTATTGACCAGAATCTTGTATGTGGAAGATGTGTGTTTGTTCTTCCTTTATGAGTGAATATGCTGCTTTTGAGTAATGAAAAGATTATCTTCACCCATTATCAGCCCATACGTGATGTTCAAATTGGAATGGTTACCTGGTTAGCACCTCCTATCTTTCCTGTGAGGCAACTGTTGATTATCTATATAAAGACTTGCCAGAACCTGTAGTTGCTTTCTTTTGAACTGGCTAATTAAGGTAATTGGTGTCTTGTACCCAAGGTTTCTAAATACTGCTAAGAGTTCTTCTTTGACTGGAGGAATGTGATATTCTTCTTTTTTAGGAATTTCCAGCCATCTTTTAATGTTTTCTTCATTAACAGTAATTCTGATATTTCCCCACACGTGTGCAGTTAACTCTGTTCCTGACTTCTCTGTTGTTTGCACTGTTTGTTGTATGATCTGTTGAGGAACTTCATAACCTCCTGTTAAGCTATTTTAAGGGACAGTTGATCAGAAACTCTAAAAGAATCTTGACCCTTTCATCATGTTGCTCGTAATCAGTGTTGAGAGCTAGGTTGTTCTTTTTCTCTGTATCTAGCCATTTTGATTTCTTGACAAGGGGAACTTCATGTTCCACAACTGGAATGTTGAGGTTCATGGAGCCGGAAGAAGACATGATGCTGAGTTTTGAGGTTTTGGGTTGCAGAAACAAAGTTGTGATTTTTAGGGTTTTGGAATTTTTTCAGTTTGAATCTTTCGGAGGTGATGGTGAGAGGTTGTGTGCTAGGTTGGTTTATATAAGTTTTGTTGTCCCACGTATTTAAGATCATGAATGATTGGTGATTAACTATGTCATTAACCCATTGAATTTATGTTTAATGTTGATACTTTTGGGTTATCATTTAACACCTTTATCGTTTATCTTCATAAATACCGTTTCAACCTTTTCTTCTATTGGTCCCTGCAAACCGCCAATCTTCACTTTTGCCCAAGTGGGTCCATGTTTTGAAGAGTGGTCCACTTATTTTCTTTCTCTCTCCAAATATTCCTTTTTCTTGACCTTTTCTTCCCCCTTTTCTGTAATCCAAAAGCTCTAGTATGTGTTGGCTTTGTCAATGCAATTTTTCTATTGATATTTTTGTCAACAGATGGCAACAGATTTTCTGTTGAATCAATAATTCAAATTCTGTTGAGATGTATCAGATGATAATCAAATGGATTGAGATGTATCAGATGATAATCAGATGGTCAACAGATAGATTTTTTTTGAGGTAATAGGGAGTGATCGAGAATTCTTCCGTGATACTTACATTGATTTGAAGTGTCTTCTAATGATGATGGTCAAAATTTGAAATTTTCTGATAAATTGATCAGATTTTCTGATAAAATTTTCTGATTACCTGATCAGATTTTCCGATGAAAGTTGTTTTCATGTTGGGTTATCAGAAAATATGTAATTTTTATTAGAAATTCTTTTAGGAGATCAAAGTGGTTCTTTGAAAGAAAAAGATGTTGCATTTGAACAAAAAACTTGTCAAACCACATATTTATCTCCTATTATCTGTTCGAAAATTTTCATCAGAATTTATCAGATTTTTGTCAGAGAAAAATTGATTTTAGAAGAATCAAAGAAAAAGCTGTTGCATTTGAAAAACATATTTTCATCTCCTATTTTCCTTTGAAAATTTTCATCATTTCACATTTTTGAAAGATTTTCACTCTTTTGAAAGAAATCTCATCAAGGTTTCCGTTATCTCTAAATTTTTGAAGATTCATAAAAAAGATGATCCCATCATTAGTTCTTCCTTAAAATGTGATCTCAATCAGAAAATATTCTTTGAACTATGATTTTATCAGAAATTCCCCCTAAATTGCTGATCTCATCAGAAATTCCCCCTGGATTACTGATCTCATCAGAAATTCCCCCTGGATTACTGATCGTATCAGAATTTCCCCCTCAATTAATATTAAACGAAAATGCAAAAGAAAATAAGCAAGAAAGACGTATATATATTTATATATAAAGAAAATACAAAAAAACTTAAACTAATCTTCACCCCAAAGTCTTCATTCCCATACATGATACCCACCATCTCCCAGAGAAGTGTCACACTCCCTGTGTTTTCTTCTGTTAGTATGAGGGTTGCAATGTGTTGATCCTCCTGAGGAACTACTCGGGCTCTGATATATATGTTGCAGGAACTCTTCCAAAGTCCAGTTGTGAGGTTATCACCTTCATCAAGAATCTTGGGTAGATGAGGAAACGACGAGCTCCCAAGAGTTTGCCCTTAAGTCATTCATCAGATAGGAGGAGTAGTTGTAAGGGAGATGGTTTACCAATGCATGAATGGGATCCATCAACCTCCTAGTGATCTCATACCAACTGGAAGATTTCCTTATGAAGCAAAAGGCAAACTGGGTTACCAGGAACTACCATGGTTCAATGAACCGCTTTTGAAGATGGGGACCCTTCTTGAGGGTCATGGTATCCCATCATAGCCAATGTGGTTTGCCTGTCTTCAAAGGAGAAGGTAGTTGGAGGACAGTCATCATTCAGCCGGAGAGCTTCTCAGATAGTGTAATCATTTAAACAAATGAGCCTGTCTCCCGTCACCCATCCTGCAATGGTGGTTAGCCTCCCATCGTCTATAACCAGCCGTGCAGACTTCCAGAATTCCTGAAGAAGTTCCGGATACACTTGAACGTGCATGGAGAGGGCAAAAGCTATTGGACTACTCAAAAGCATATTCAATATTGTAGAGCACCCAATGTAGCTTGGTCAATCTACATTCATTCTCACTCTAGCGTTGTGTCTTTGGAAGTAAGGCAGAGGGAATTTGCTTCCATCAATCCTTTGCTTGGTGAAGTTGTTTTTGAAATATGAGGGTTAGGGTTTGTAAGTGAAGAAGATGAGTGATAGAAAATTTCCAAGTGAAATTGTGCAAACAAGCGTGTGTATATTTAAAGACAATGAGCATATGCTTTAAATGTATCCACCGGTTAAGATCCTTCTACTCCACTTAAGATATGGTGTCAGATTTTTAGAACTAAAAATTTCATATTCTCCCTCCTCATTTAAGAATAGGAGGCACCCTAGACTTTCAATTTTCTGTTAAGAGTACAGGTGTAGCCTTCCTTTCCTTTAATCGTGTTGAGTAAGCGTGTTAAACTGATGTGATGGGGGTAAAAAAATAAAATAAGACAAAAGAGAACTTGGTGTATTATCCCTGTGATGTATACATCTCTTATGTATTTGTTAATCCCAAGTGAGTGGAAAGTGACTATTGTACAAAGTTATCCAAAAAAAAGTAAAAAATAAAATATAAAAATATGTACAAGATATGTGTGCATGCATGGTACAAAAAAGATATGTGATGGCGACACATGAAAAAATGTTTTTGTTTCTGATGGATTGATCAGATTTATGATGAGATCATCAGATTTCTGATCTATTCAATAGAAACTTATCAGTTATCAAAATCTTGTTTATTTTCATCAGAAAAGTTTGTGGATAGACTTGTTTATTGTATCTCTTATTTATCATTCCCAACTTGCTGATCAGATAGTTATGTCTTTTCTCATCTAGTGGTTTTGTAAAAATATCAGCAAACTGCTTTTCTGTTGGAACAAAATACATTTCTATGTTCCCTTTTTTCACATAATCTTTTATGAAATGATACTTGATATCAATGTGCTTGGTTCTTGAGTGGTGAACAGGATTTGAAGTTATAGCTATTGCACTCTTAGAATCACACAAGATTGGTATCTTTGTTAGATTCACTCAATAATCCTTGAGTTGTGTTTGCATCTACAAAACTTGTGAACAACAACTTGCTGCTGCTACATATTCTGCTTCAGCTGTAGATGTGGAAACCCAACTTTGTTTCTTGCTTGCCCAACATACTAGCTTTTCTCCAGCATCTGACAAGCACCAGATGTGTTTTTTCTGTCCAGTTTACAACCTGCATGATCTATGCAATTAGGTCTAAACTAGTCCCCTTAGGGTACCATAAGCCATGGTCTGATGTGCCTTTTAGATACTTAAAAACCCTTTTTACTGCCTTTAAGTGAGATTCTTTAGGATTACACTAATATCTAGCCAGAAAGCATGTTGAAAACATTATGTCAGGTCTACTGGCTGTTAGATATAAGAGTGATCCAATCATCCCTCTATAGGTTTTAATATCTACATTTGCACCATCAGGATCAGAATCTAACTTATTTCCTGTGGCCATTGGAGTTTTTGATGATGAGCAATTTTCTAATGATAATTTTTTCAAGATGGTTTAACATATTTTGAATGATTCAGAAATATTCCATAGATTCTTGTTTTACCTGGAGACCTAGAAAGAAATTAATTCTCCCATCATGCTCATCTCAAAGTTACTTGTCATTAGTTTTTCAAACTTTTTACAGTGATTTGTATTGTTGATCAAATATTATGTCATCAATATATATTTGTACCAACAGATTGTGCCCTTTGTGTGTTTTGAGAAACAGAGTTGTGTCTATAGAACCTTTGGTAAAACCTGATTGGATCAAAAAGTTTGAAAGAGTTTCATACCATGCTCTTGGAGCTTGCTTCAACCCATACAAGGCTTTGTTTAGTTTATAAACATGTTTTGGAAATTTTGGATCAACAAAGCCCTCTGGTTGCTGCACATATACTTCTTGATCAATCTTACCATTCAGAAAAGCAGACTAGACATCCATCTGATAGACTTTGAAGCCTTTTGAAGCTGCATAAGCAAGAAAGATCCTAACTGTTTCCAGTCTTGCTACTGGTGCAAAAGTCTCATCATAGTTAATTTTTTCTTGTTGACAGTACCCTTTTACTACTAATCTAGCTTTGTTTCTTGTAATTATTCCTTGTTCATCAGATTTGTTTCTAAATACCCATTTTGACCCTATAACTGATTATCATTTGGTCTAGGTACTAGATTCCACACTTGACTTCTTTCAAACTGATCAAGCTCTTCTTGTATAGCTTGAAACCAGTCTGGATCTTTGAGTGCTTCATTTGCTGTTTTTGGTTCAGTTAGGCTTAAGAAACCAGCATGAAGACATTCATGAACAGTTGCTGATCTTGTTTTAACACCATCTTGATCTGTTGAGTGACCCTTTATCCATCTTGTAGTAGTATTTGCTAAATTAGAGGATGGATTTTGTGTAGAACTTCCTGCTTCCTCCTGACTGATCATCTGTTCTGAGCTTGAGTCTTTAGATGTATGTTCTTCTTGATTTTCGGATGTGAAGTTGGATGCCTCATTTGTTGCTCCTTGTAGTTCATCTGTGGTCTCTACATTTTCTGCAGAGATGTAGTTTAACTGGTTTTCTGGTAAATTTCCATAATTTCCTTCTCAGTCATACCCAAGCAGTTCATTTGTTAGTTCTGTCAAAAGATGTTCATTATTCATTGGATTTTGTTTTTGTGAAAAACTTAAGATGTCATCAGAAATTTCTGTTTCTGATGAATCATCAAAAGAGACATACAAACTTTCTCTATTTGTTATGCTATTTAAAACAAATACTCTATAAGCTTTTGAAGAGAAAGAATATCCAAGAAAATTCCTTTTCAGCATTTCTGTCAAATTTCTCTAAACTATCAAAATCTTTGAAAACAAAATCTACATCCAAAAGTATGTAGAAATTTGACACTTGGTACTCTTTTGTTTATGATGTGAAAAGGTGTTTTTTGATGTCTTTTGTTAATGATAGTCCTGTTTTGTGTGAAACATGCATTTACCACTACTTTTGCCCAGAAATAGGTTGGCAGTTTGGCATATGCAAGCATTGTGCTAGCGGCTTCTACCAAAGTTTTGTTTCTTCTTTCAACAACCCCATTTTGTTGAGGAGTCCTGGGAGCAGAAAAATCATGAGATATTCCTTTTTCTGTTAGGAAATTCTCAAGTTTTGCATTTTTAAATTTTGTCCCATTGTCAGATCTGATTTCTCTTACAGTCAATTTTAACAGATTTTCAATTTTCTTAACAAAATTTATGATCAGATCTGGGGTTTCACTCTTTTGCCTAAAAAATTCTACCCATGTGTACCTTGAGTAGTCATCCCACAATGACTAAAATGTATTTCTTTCCAAAAAGACTTTTAGTGCTTATTGGTTCACAAGATCCATATGTAAAAGTTCAAGATTTTCAGAGATAGAAGATTCTACCACAGTTTTGTGTGAGCCTCTTTTTGACTTTCCTAGCTCACAAGCTTCACAAAGTTTACTTTTCTTGAAGCAATAAAGGAAATCCTTTTACCAGACACTTACTTGCTAATTTGTTCAAGATTTTGAAATTTATATGAGCTAGCCTTTTATGCCATAACCAACTATTTCCTTTATTTTCTTTTGAAAATAGACAAAATTGAGGTTCTTCAATTTTGTTATTGAAATCAAAGAAATAGATTGATTTTCTTATTCTTTTTCCTCTAATATAAATTTTATCATCTTCAAGACCTATTAATAAGCAAGTGTTAGGTAAAAATGTTACCTTGAAGCCTTTGTCACAAAATTTCCCACAACTTAGAAGATTATATTTTAAACCTCCTACATGTGCCACTCTCTCAATTGTTATTGTACCATATGTTATGCTTCCATAACCTTTTACTCTACCCTTGACTCCATTACCAAAATTTACAAATTTACCTAGCTTCACTTAATTGCTAAGTAAGCTTCTATCCCCAGTCATGTGCTTGGAGCTTCCTGAATCGCTGTACCAAATCTGCTGCACATGATGGTCCTGTAGTGAAGAGGTTAGTGATTTTTGGTACCCAGACTTTCTTGGGTACTTTGTCAGATGAGTATATTGCATGTAATAAGTTTTTTTCATCATCTTTCGATCTTGATCTATCAGAGTCCGTTGATTCACTCTGATCAGATTTTCGTATCAAATCTGATGACATCTGATCAGATTTGCTGAGATTTCTGTCCAATGCAGATCATTGACAGATTGTTGGTTTTTGTTCAGATGCAATTGAATTACTTTCAGAATATCAATACACATGCATCCCATCTTGTTGGAGATGTCTGATGGAATGGTTTTTGATGAAAGCAAATATTTTTCTGATGTTTTTGAAAAATGTTTTGACCCTTTTCTTTTAAGATTCTTTTGGTTTTTCCTTTTGTATGATCTTGTTTTTGTTTTATTTTCTCTTTGAAGCAGATTTTCTTTGATTCTGAATCTGATTCAAGACAAGATGTTATAAATTCAGATTCTTCTGATAAATTTGAATCAATGTCAGATTCTGAGTGTGGTTCATTTGAAGCTTTTATAAACACTGTAGGGTTATGTTGTTGTTTTAGTATAACCCAATCCTTCTCCCTGATTTTTTGAAGTTGTTTCAATGTAGTCAATGAAATCCTTTGCTTGTTGAAAACCTTTTACATTTACCTTATTTTTATGAATTTCTGTATACAAAAGTTTTCTTTCTTTTTCATAAAAATTGGTTTTTGTATCTTTGATCAAACTTTCTTCATGTAAAACGTTTTCATTTTCTTGACAATGTTTTAGCATGTCTTTTAGTTCATCAGATTTCTTTGTTTTTGCCAAGTATTTTTCTTGCATTTCTTGAAAATCTTTCAATAATTTATTTAACTGATTTTGAAGTTCTTGATCATTTTGACTTACATTGATTTCTGTAGTTTCTTCATCAAATTTTGCCATAAGACAAAAGTTGGCCATTTCTTCCTGGTCATCATCTGATGAGTCATCAGTCATCCAGGTATCTGTTCCTGAATCAGGCTGACTTGTTTTGTTTCTTGGCTTCTTCTAGTTTTTTTCATAATAGGCTGGATCTTTTAGCTTCTTATTCTTGCTTTCTGATGCGTAATGACCCTTTTGTTTGCATCTACAGCACACTACTTCTGACTTGCTTTCTGCTCTTCTCTCCTTGGATCTAGCTTCCATATTTCCGTTATCACTTTTCTGAGTTCTAGGACTTCCTCCCTTCATTCTTTGCTCGAAAGTTTTGGTGAGCAAAGCTATTGCTTCAGCAAATGCAGAAAAATCTAATTGATTTTCAGATTTTTTTGATGCTAAAACTGTATTGTGTGAGTTAGAGGGTTGTGGATCAGGTGTGATTGATCTTTGTGAGTTTGATATTAAGGCATAGGTCCACCATACTGTTTTGAGTTTTCAATGATTTGTTGCTCTATTGGGAGTAAAATTCTATATAGATCAGGTAGGTTCAGATTTCCTAGCTCTAGTTGTAGAGGCTATGGTCATGGCAAGATTTTGCCATTCTCTTGGTAGAGCATCAAGAAATTTTACATTTCTTTCATCATTGGTTTTTAAAAATCCATGCTTTTTTTAGTTCATTTAAATTTTTTGTTAATCTGTTGTAAGCATCTGTGAGTGTTTCATTTGGTGAACATTTAAACCTTTCATAAGTAGAGACATGATTCGTTCTCATGTTTCTTTTCATTTTGTCTCCTCCTTTCCAAAGATTTTCAAGTTGATCCTATATTTCTTTTGCAGATGAACATGCATCTACATAAGAAAATATGTCATTTCGAAGTGCCATAATCAGAAGTGATTTGGCCCTTTCATCTGTTTCTAACACGTTCTTGTCTTATGGGCTCCAGTTTTTCTCTAGTTTGGGAGCCCAAGAAGCAGAGATTTCTGTGAGTCATCAGATGCTGGAACACCTGGTATTTCAACATGCGGTATATGTGTGCCACACACAATGGATTGGAAACAGAGCTCGATCATGTCCATTTAGGAAATTGTCATCCTGATTTTCCATTGGGGGTACTCCTATCTGACTAAAGTCGGAGGCTTTGACATAGAACCCATGTTGAAAGCACTGTTCCATGACTGAAAGTTTGCCAATTTTGATCAAGGATTTAAAAAAAAACATAGTATAAACAAAGATACTCGAGCAGGTGAACGATTTGAAAGTGTTTTATTCAATCTGCTCTTATACCAATTGTTGATCCCAGATAACAATACTTTGATTTAAAATGGCAAACTGATTTCAACTTTATATGAAAATAATGTGCGGAATTAGAAATCAACTTATAAGAAACAGAAGTACAGAATTTTCAAGTTTATATCACTTTTGAAAGGTTACAAAAGATGATTGAAAAGCTTATTTTCTAATACAAAACAATGCTTAAGAATTTGTGGAATGAAGGGCAATGGAGTATCTAAGATGTAATACTTGCAATGCTCAGCTCCATTGATCTCCGGTGTTGGTGATCTCTATTTATAGAGACCAATTGGCATGAATAAACAATTGTTTATTCATGCAAGTGTTTATCGTGGAAGACCATTTCATTCGTCATGCTTACCACTTCCACTTGTGTCATAAATGTCCTTTCAACCGTATTATCTTATCTTTAAATGCAAGTGGACACTATGATTCATCATCAGAAATCTGATGACTTCTGATCAGAATCTGATAAGGTTTCATCAGATTTGATCAGACGCTTCTAATCCATTCTTCGAACACTTAGACAAAGATATTCTTATCAGATCTAATTAAGATGCTTCTTTTTATGGCCCATGATCATGTATCTTCTATTGACTTGATCCTTTGACTTCTTCTTCATCAAATCTGATCAGATTGATCAGATTCTTTTCTTCATTTTTCTTCAATACTTTACATTTATATTAAAGTTTACCTAACAGGGGTTCAAACCAAGAGAGTCAGTCTAGGAGTGGGGGTTCAGAGGGTAGTTTGGAGAGAATTGAGGGACTTCTTTCTCAATTAGTTAGTTAGGGATCAAGTCACATAGAAAACGTTAGAGGAGCACGCCACCCTTCTTAAAAACAACCACTCTAACTTCTTAGATCTTCAGAGGCAAATCGGGGATATTGCTCGATCAATGCAAGAAAGACCCCCCGGTCAGTTCTCGGTAAATACCAAACCAAACCCGTCCGGTCAAATAAAAGTCATCTCAACCCGTAGTGGTAGAACCTTAGGAGAGGTAGGTAGACCCGAGTAGTAGAAGAAGAAGAAGAAGAAGAAGAGGAACCTGTAGACGAAGACATAGAGATGGAGACTCCCGGTAAAGTTCAAAATAAACTAGACCCAGCAAGTACCGCACACACCGAGGATCCTCAAGTTAGGAGGAGTGTAGAGAAGCAACCTGCACCGAATTGCCCATCACTGATCATCGATCCTTCTCGCGTTCCATATCCCTCCCGCCTTAAGAATCAACATATTCTAAGGAATACGTGAAATTTCTCGAAGTTTTCAAGCAATTAAAAATCAATCTTCCGTTCGTAGAAGCCCTTGAATCCATGCCTAAATATGAAAAAATTTTAAGGATCTTCTAAAACGAAAAGATAGGTTAGGAGAGGTTTCTAACATCCCTTTGATGGGGGGTGTTCCGCCGTAGTCTTGAACAGGGTCCCGGAAAAATTGATTGATCCGGGCCTTTTCACCATTCCATGTCTTTTCGGGAGTGACACCGAGTGTAGAGCCTTAGCTGATTTAGGAGCTAGTATAAACCTTATGCCATATTCCATGTACGAGCGCCTAGGCTTGGAGAGTTGTCACCCACTTGTATGTCTTTGTCCCTAGTCGACCGGTCAGTTAAGTATCCCCTGGCATAGTCGAGAATCTCTTAGTTAAATTCGATAAGTTCGTCTTTTCCGTAGACTTTTTCATCCTTGATATGGAAGCTGACGAGAGAGTTCCTATCATTTTAGGACGCCCATTCTTATGTACCGCAAAGGCCATCATAGATGTCTTTGACGGGAAAATCACTCTTCAAGTCGGTGAGGAAAAAGTCAAATTCGAGGTAACGGTTCCATGCAACACCCTAGCGGTTTCGATAGTTATAGTAGTCCTTGTCTTTGGTCTATTTCATCGAATCTTTCTTATCGTGCGTTGACAATGCAACACCCGAAAAGATCACTTCCCTCTTCTGTTCATTGACCAAATGTTGGAGCGTCTACGTTCAACAGTATTACTGTTTTTTCGATGGATTTTCAGGTTATTTTCAGATCCCCATCGCACCGGAGGATCAAGATAAAACGACATTACATGTCCTTATGGCACCTATGCGTACCGACGCATGCCATTCAGGTTATCTAACCTCCAGAAACATTCCAAAGGTGCATGGTTGCCATCTTCCAAGACATGCTTGAGACTTCCATGGAAGTTTTCATGAATGATTTCTCGGTTTATGGTAGCACATTCGATCAGTGTCTCCTTAATCTAGATAGGATGCTTAAGCTTGTGTAGAAACCAATTTAATGCTTAATTGGGAGAAGTGTCACTTCATGGTGACAAAGGGAATAGTTTTAGGACATAAAATTTCTATGGAGGGGATCGAGGTAGATAGAGCTAAGATAGATCCCATTAGTAGGTTGCCTCCACCCACGAGTGTGAAGTCCTTTCGTAGTTTCCTTGGTCATGCGGGCTTCTATAGACGTTTCATTAGGGACTTTTCTAAGATCATTCGCCCCATGACCCGACTCCTTGAAAAAGACGTACCCTTTGTCTTTGACGAGGAGTGCCTCAAAGCCTTCAACTTTTTGAAGGAAAAGATAGTGAGTGCCCCCATCCTTGTATCACCTGATTGGAACTTGCCCTTTGAGCTCATATGATGCAAGTGATTATGTCGTAGGTGCGGTATTGGGCCAAAGAATCGATAAGCACTTTCACCCAATCTACTACGCGAGCAAAACTCTCAATGATGCTCAAGAGAACTATACCACCATGGAAAAAGAACTCTTAGCCGTATTATTCACATTTGATAAGTTCCGTTCATACCTCGTGCTTTCTAAAACAATTGTCTTCACCGATCATGCCGCTTTGCGTTTTCTCTTCCATAAGAAAGACGCCAAACCCCGCCACATTAGATGATTTTTTGTCTCCGAGTATGACATAGAAATAAGGGATAAAAAAGGGAGCGGAGAATTTAGCCACCGACCCTAAGAGAGAGGAGTTCGTGAGGAGGCCATAGGAGATAAATTCCCTCATGAATCCGTATATTTCGTTAAAGCCGAGAGAGAGGGTTTTCCATGGTTTTCAGACTTGGCAAACTATTTAGCATTTGGTGCCATTGTGAAAGGTATGTCCCACCAACAAAAGAAGAAGTTTCTTAGGGATGCTAGGAGATAAATTTGGGATGACCCATTCCTCTTTAGGATAGGTAATGATCGAGTTCTTAGGAGGTGGGTTTCGAGAGAGGAAGGATTAGGAATTATTAGCATGCAATGAGGGTTTGACAGGAGGTCCCATGGTCCGAATGTCACCGCCCAAAAAGTCTTTGATAGTGGTTTTTATTGGCCGTCGGTAGTTCAGGATGCCATAGATTTTGTTAAGACTTGTGACTGATGCCAACGTACCGCAATATCTCATCCAAGGATGAAATGCCCGAAAATCCCATCCAAGTTCTAGAGGTCTTTGACATTTGGGGCATTGATTTCATGGGACCATTCCCCTCTTCTAGTGGGAATAGGTACATCCTCGTGGTCATTGAATACGTCTCTAAGTGGGCTGAAAGTCAAGCTTTGCCTACTAATGATGCCCGAGTGGTGGTGAGATTTCTTAAGAAGCATTTTCCCTCGATTCGGTGTTCCTAAAGCCATCATAAGTGACCATGGCACCCACTTTTTCAATTCCGTCATGGAAGAGGCATTAGCATGCTATGGAGTCACTCATCGTCTTTCTACCGCATCTCACCCGCAAACTAGTGGCCAGGTAGAGAATACAAACTGAGGAGTGAAGAGAATTTTAGAGAAAACGGTAAGTAAAAGTAGGAAGGATTGGTCGGAGAAGCTAGATGATGCATTAAGGGCATTTCGAACCGCCTACAAGACACCTTTAGGGACTACTCCTTTCATGATCGTGTATGGATAAAGCTTGCCATCTTCCGTTGAATTAGAGCACCGAAGCTTTGAGCTCTTAAAACCGTCAACTTAGATCTAACCGAAGCCGCTAGGAAAAGTTCTTTCAAATTCATGAATTAGAAGCAGCTTAGGGATGCTGCATACGAACGCTCTTGGAGTATCAAAGAAAAGACAAAAGCTTTGCTATTAGGACTTTGGTAGGTTGAAAGAGTTTTAAGTGGGTGATAAGGTACTTTTTTTAACTCGAGGTTGAAGTTGATTGCTGGAAAGTTGAAATCTAGATGGTCTGGACCGTACGTGGTGAAAGAGGTGTTTCCGTACGGAATCATTGAGTTATTCGATGAAGTAGATGGAGGTTCGTGGAAAGTAAACGGGCATAGATTGAAACATTACTTAGGAGGTCCTATTGATACCACCGAAGAGGAAGAAATTCCTCTCGCGGACCCACCTACCATCACCGTTTAGAGCATTGAGGGAAACCTCAAGTGTAGAGTTTTTACCATTTGTAATTTGAGTTGTTTCGGGTATTTTTATAGCTAACAGTTGTTTTTAAGTAGATTTTTGGTCTTTGTTTTGTGTTTTTGAGTCATTTGCAGGAATTCATTACCGAGGATGTGAGGAAATTGAAGAGAAAACGAGAGTTCCAGGTAAGTCCCAGAGTTGGAAAATATTTGGGAATGGTTTTTGGAAGGTTTGGGAAAAGTTAGAAAATTTTCTAAGGCATGAAAGGCTACAAACAACAAAACTTTCTGTGAAAAACAGGCCTTCACGTCACGCGTAGGCTAAGAGGGGGGGGCGTCGCGTAACGTCTAGCACCCAGTCTACCAAACAGAAAAAACCTACACGTCGCGCTACGCGACGCCTAAACCTTAAGGCCTTCAGCGCAACGCGACGCCCTATGGACCTTTAACAATTTTGAACTACCTCCCTACACGTCACGCGACACCTACACTACTCAGCCGTCGCGTAGCGCGACGCCCTTCGCCTCATTTATAACCCATCTGCTTCTTCATTCATCCCAAACTTTCCCAAAACCCTAGAACGCGAACCAGGTGACGAAATCTGCCATTGTCACCCATATCCACCTTCAATCTTCACCATTTCACTCCCAAATCACACCCACATCACCCATTTCACTTCCCCATCATTACCCACCGTTATTTTCACCGGTTTACCGCGAAAACCACCAAAACACGGCTTACTTTCTCCACTTAAAAAGTTGAAATTTTAGCTCTTCTTCATGAATCCGGTATGTTTTCTTGTAATATTTTATATACTATTCATTTATGAGTGAGTTTTGAGTCTAGTTTCAAGGTTTAGGGTGTCGTTTCGTGTCAATATCAGTTTCGAGTCGTAGTTTAGCCTAGTGTTTAATGTTTAATGGTTGCGGGAGGACTGGTTTGGGTGTGTTTTGGACAAGATATTGATTGATTATCATCACATTTTCATAAAGATCCGAACTTGCATATTAAATTTAATCGGATAAACCCTCCTTTAACTAGGCGGAATTTTTCGACTTAATTCTCTTTTTGCACACTAAAGCTAGATTTTTTACCCAACTTTGGACTCAGTGTCCGTTATGGTAGGAACTTGGCTCTTAATTGGGACAATTAAAGTACCGGGAGGGGGTATTGTACATTGAGTCTTATATTTTGAGTAGTTTTAGGTTTTAGTAGTTCATGGTCTTGGGTTTACTTATATGCACGTACAGGTACAAAACGCATCGCTCGTACTCAATCTCCATTAGGGCGAAGTCGTTTATAACTTATGCTTTTTGTAAACGACCCACTTTTTCGGAATAGCGGCGCATGAAATGCTATACGGAAATTTCCAATTTTTATAAGGATTTTCAAAAATCCAAAAAATCTAAAAAATAAAAAATACCAAAAATAGTTTGTGATTGCTAATTGTCTGCCTGTTTTGTCTTGTTTGAACTTTGTTTTCGCAGACATGTCAGGCGAAGGAAGTTTCGGTGGTGCACGAAGAAGGGCACCTCCAAAACGCCCATGTGGGGTCCCTGTTCAGCAACAACAACCTGTTCCTGACCCTACGCGGAGACGTATTCGGTATGAGAGACCGGAAAGGGTGAACTAAGCTCGTCTTCCACAAAGGAGAGACCACCCACTTCTGAATTTTGAGGTTAACACCAAGGAGTGGATGAAGCTCCATAAAATCATTCGTACTGAGCTGTTGGAGCATCGTACTATAGATTTTGGTTGTTTGGCCCAGATAGGGGCTTGGGAGAAGGTAGAACAGTTGTTAGGTGTGAAGGTGTGGGCCATGGTTGATTGTTATTGGCCGTAGTATGATGAGCTTGTAGTTGAGTTTCACTTTACATTTCAGCACAAAGAGGGTGCGTTTGCTGAGGATGCTTCATGTGAGTTTGGGTAGGATGTTTCATGAGATGTCTATCCCGCAATTTGCCATTACTATTGGGTTCTTTACGCAGGAGGAAGATGTGACACCTGATTTTTTGACTGGGAAGAGGGGTTTTATGTAAATCAGAGGGAGTTATGTTTTGGCAGTACTGAGTTGGCTAGATTTTGTGGTACTATTGCGGATCGTCCGTTTGCGAAGACTAATTCGATATCATCTGTTCAAGACCCGATCTATAAGTATATTCTGAAGGTGTTTCTACTACTCTGGTTGGTAGGAAGTCGGGGGGGGGGGGGATAAGGCAAATTGGATTGATCTGTTCTTGTTGATGTGTTTAGTTGAGGGTAGGAATATGAATCTGGCTAGTGTGTTGGCGTGGTCGTTTAACAGGTCGCGTAGGGGTGGACATAGGGCTGCACTTGATATGGGTCCTTACATTAGGAGGTTAGCAGAGAATTTAGGGGTGTTTCAGAAGTACATTCTAGAGACTTTGCGCCCGGGTCCGGGTTCGAAGCACTTTGAGATTAGGGATCTCCAGCTTGCAGGCATACATACTTTGACATAGTCTATTACCTGGCTTGATGCTAGGCGAGGGCCACAGGTTATGCCACCGGTGGGACATCCGGCTGACGACATTTTGCAGAGTATCTATCCGACGGTTCGTCAGGTTCCACGTCAGAGGCAGGAGATACCGGCACCCTAGTATCCAAGGAGACAGCCACCACCAGACCCGCTCACTCTAGCATCACTTTATGATCGTATAGATTTGGGTTTTAGTAGGATCGATTATCGGCAGGATAGGCAGGATGGAGCGATCAGGTACATGATGGGTTGTATGAGTATGACTGTCCCAGACTTTTTCCAGCCATATGTCGACCCGATGCAGTTTCCGATGCCGGGGTATTATGATCCTAGTGGTGAGCAGGTGGTTCGGGCCAGGGAGGTCTGGGTTCTAGTCAGCAGGATTATGTTGATCCTACGCTCGAGTTTCAGGTTTATGGTCAAGGTGGTGATGATGATAGTGATGACGAGGATATGGAGAGTGATGACGAGGATTAGTGTGAGGATTGCAGCAGCGCTTGGAGCTAAATGGAGTATCATTTTACTTTATTTTATTTTATGTTGTTTTATCCTTATTCTGGTCTGTACTCTAATATTTTGAATACTTTTTGAACTTAGTAGGTCGGTTTGGGTTGGTAGGTTGTTGGTTATGTTGGATGTTTGTAGACACTTTATCTATCTTTGCTATGTATGGTATGTTTATTCTGACTTGATAGGTATGGTGTATTTGTCCGCTTCCGTTCGCGTGTGAGGATTGGGAATTGTTTGTTGAGCGTGTTCGGATTGGAGGGCATATGTGAAATTGACTGGCACATTGACAGCCTCGCATATCAGCTAAGTCGTTTCACTTGTATTTTGTGTAGATTTTATTTTATTTAGTTTTTGTTTTTATTTTTAGTACTAGTTAGGTAGTTTTGAGTCGTATTCTCGTTCTTGCATTAGGGACAATGCAATATTTAAGTGTGAGGATGGCATACATAGTCTGAGTATGAGTCGTAGAGTTAATTTAGTTAGTTTAGTTGTTAGTTAGTAGAAAATTTTGAAAAATAATACAAAAAAAAAAATTTTAATCCAAAATTTTTTTTGAAAAATAGAAAATGTCTTTCTTTCTTTTAAAGAAGTTTGCAAAATAAAACCGAAAAATGATAGTAAAGTCGGTTGTGCTCGGGTTTGAAATAATAATAATAATATGAGAAAAATCGAACTTGTGTCTAATTTGGGATATGTGAGTAGGCACGGCCCGGTTTTAGGTACCTTTGATATTAATATACTTAAATGTTAATTTGCTCTGGGTACTCATCTAGAAAAAGTAGATAGCCGAAACCGCCAATAAGAGTATAAGTAATGTCGTTATATGCTAAAATTGTTTTAAAAAAATTCATAAATGAAAAAAATAGAATATTTGAGCTTGATGAAAATAAAAAGACGTTGCCTATGTAATCTTCGTTAGGGATGGTGACTCTGACTTAGATTTCCTCTAGGATAAGTTGAATAAAATGCTAAAAAAATACCGAAGTTCACGTTGTCGCTCTCAGGGATGGTGACTGTGGTTGAGACAGCCTCTGGGTGAGGTAAAGCAAAAATGTCTAGTGCTCAAAAGAAAAGAAAAAAATAGAAAGAAAAGAAGTGAAAAATATTGATTTTAAATTCTTTTATTTTGGTATAAAGCGGTTAAGAAATGGGTCGAATGATTTGTTCCTTTTGTTCTATAAGCTTGAGGCGGGATTAGGTGAAAACGGCTTCTAGCGTGAGACCCTAGGTAAATCGACCATACTTGAACTAAATTTGCATGATAAGGGCTTGGAATCGGGCAAGGGTTTATGAGGATAAATATACTTGCAATCGCCGTTAACACGGGTTTTAATTTAATGAATAATCTAAGTTTTGAACTCGAGTATTTCCCGACTATGACTTCGTTGCATAATTCTTTAT
Source organism: Scalesia atractyloides (assembly GCA_947069175.1). Taxonomy (NCBI): domain Eukaryota; kingdom Viridiplantae; phylum Streptophyta; class Magnoliopsida; order Asterales; family Asteraceae; genus Scalesia; species Scalesia atractyloides. The sequence continues at coordinate 47,538,675 of CAMTDV010001634.1, forward strand.
CGAGGACGAAAAAAGTGTAAGTGTGGGGATATTTGATGTACTGCAAAATACATCTTTTATTCGTGTAGAGTTTGTAGATATTTCATTCTGTTTTGTTCGTTTTCTTAGGTAGAATAGTTTCTTTTTGATAGTTTGTTATTATGCAGGTCTCGGTTGCTAAAAAGTGCGTTAAATGGGAAAAATCAGTTGGAAAAGAGTTAACGGTAAGAACCGGGACGAGTCGGAGCTGAACGGGAACGCAAAACGAAGAAATCGGGAAAAAAGCCCCTGTCGCGTCACGCGACACCCATGAGGAAATACCTACGCGCCACGCGTAGGATTAAAATAATATATCGGAGATTTTCTAGTGCCGCTGCACGCGACGCCTTGAAGGAATACCTGTCACGTAGCGCGACAGGGTAGAATGTCGCAAAAGTATTGTATTTGGGTTTGAATTGCTGCTGATACATTATATATAGGACATAATCATCAAGCTTAAAGGCATTGACGAATCCAGGAGCTATGAAGGGCGTTTTCAGCAGCAAGATTGCGCATTTTTAAGGTCTTCAAGGCACGGGAATCATCTAATCGAAGCTAGAAGCGTAAGAGTGACATTTATACGGGTTCTACTTCCCCGGTTTTCATTATTTACTTGTTTCTTCGACTTTGAATAATGAATTCTCTTTTTTATACTTGTGCTTTGATGTTTATAACTATGTTTTCTGGCTAGAACTCATTTACTACCTAGGTTAGGATGAATGATTAATCAAGTTTGTATTTTTATTCGGTAATTATTGTGTTTATGGGTTTTTCTTAAAAAGTAAAGAACTTTGGAATCTTTAACTTAGTGCATATGCGTATCTAGTTTTGATTTTTGATTATTTGCTTGTTTCACATGAACCTTGGTGAATGTCTATTATAAAATAGGTTTATGTTGATTGTTGGAGTCTTTACGAGTTCGGGTAGTCCTTGGGTGAATTGGCCACTAACCTTAGAAACAGTAATTAAAGATAATTAGAATTTGGTATTCTGCTAATCTTGTCACTGAGAGGCTCGAGGTTATTATTATGTCTCGGTTTGGTATATAGCTAGGATAGGGTTTTGAGAGAAATCGGTGGTAGTTCCCTAATCATATTCGTGTCTAATAAACAAAGTTAAAATCCATAGTTGCCTTAGACTTTCGTGTTGAGAGGTAGATTGTCGTATTAAGGCACTTTTAAAGAAGTTAGATAACTGAGAGGAAGTATAACCAACGGGTGGTCGTAACAGCCCTGTAGAATCTCACAGATTTCTTTCAAAGAACGGTCGAGAGGTCTTAGTCGGGATTTCTTAGGGTTTAGCACACAAAGATCCCGGTTCCATATCACTTTAGTTCCGAATAGAAATCCATTCCAAGCTAAACAGGATTCCAGCCTAGGGAGTTGTTAATCATCACTGAATTAAATCTTCGTCCTTAGTCGTAATTAACTTAGTTTTAATTTAACTGCAAATTTAGGATTTTAGTAACCCCTCCCCCCAAACAAATAAACAATTACTATGTCCGTGTCAGTCTTCATCTAGATAGAGTCGTTAACGTAATTAATCTAGTCTCGTGGGTTCGATACCCGGACTTACATAGCTATACTAGAGTCGAACGTTTCACTTGCCGGTTAGTAGTTTAGTGTGTCTTAGCGAGTCTAGAGTATTAATTAGAGTCTTGAATTAGGTTAATTTTAGTTAATTTTATTAAACTACTTTTAGCACATCAGGGAATATTAGCGGATATTAGTGGCGTAGTCAAGAGGAGAAGAGAAAAGGTGTGAGACGTTGGATATGGATTAGATGAAGAGAAATGAGGGAAGGCATATGAGAGCATTTAACGTCTGAAACAAAACAATTATCCACGTTAAGGAGCAAAACTATTCTAAAGTCATAAACTATTGGCACTAAAGATGAGATACATAAGTACGAATTCAATCACGAAAGGTTTAGATGAGAGAAAGGGGTTGAGATGTTGGATATGGATTAGATGAAGAGAAATGAGGGAAGGCACATGAGAGCATTTAACATTATATTGTTTAATACAACTTTTTTAACGGCAAATTTGGATCACTGACGGACCACTAGAGTATTATGGTGTCACTAGCAGAATCACACGATCATATCCATCTCCACTAGGCAACAATGCCTATTCACCAATTCAGGAGGAAACCCAACAGATCTAGGAAAAATCCCCTTGTGAGAATCGAACTCATGACCTAATGGTCCCTAATCCTTATCTGTAACATCCATCAAAGACCGGATTTACCAAACCCGCTTCGTTTATTAACCGAACAACCAGTTAAAAATTTCGTTATGCTCAAATTAATTTTAAACGATACATAATTAATAAGTATATTAGAATATAAAATTTATAATTGAAAATCTATTAAAAATAATGAAATAAAAATAGAATACTGATGCCGGGTTTCGAACCCGGGTCAGCCGAGAATCATTCAAAGACATAACTCACATCCTTCCAACCGCTCCGCCACTTGTGTCGTTTGTTAACATATTGAAACAATTAATACATAAAATAAATCTGGAAAAAAAACCCAGTTACACAGCGCGCCCAAATCCGCTGACGCCGGAAATCCCGACAAATTCGTCAAACATTGCCGTTTCTTTTAGTCATAACTTTTACATTTACAACAATATCGGTTATAACCGAAAAACTTAATCAATTTCATTCATGACCAAAAAAATTTCTATTCGAAACCGAAAATACAATTCAAATCCAGGATTATACTTTGTTCATCAGTTGAGATCACGAATCTATCCAACTTACACTCTCCATTTTTGCTCAGAAAACCTCGCCGCAGTCGCCGGAATTCTCTGCAAATTAACCGGAAATTATCGCCGGAAAACCGAATTCATTCCATCCTTTCTTCTTACTCTAAAATAAGATCTTAGAGCTCATACTGACATCACCCACGCTCACCTTAAACCTCTGAAGAATCTCTGTCGCAAGAAATTTCACTCGCCGGAATTCTCTGCAAGTCGCCGGAAAACCGAGACTCTTATCTACACGGTAAATACCTCGACTTTTCTGTTTCATTCCATTATTAGACAAATTCTAACATCACTCCATCACCCAGAATCAACCCCAGACGACATTGCCGGATTTTCTGTTTTCGCCGGAAAACTTCTGAAAGTTTCAGAATCTCGCTGTTAGCCGGTATGATCATTTAAACCTACAGATAATCGGTACTCAGTAGTTCAATTTCACATCTAATCCCTCCAAACTGTTAATTGATCCTAACAGCCGAAGGTCACCAAAACAGAGCCGACGAATCGTTGCCGGATTTCTGAAGAAGACAATCTGTTCGGTATTTTCTTTCCCCAAACCCTTCTGTTCAATACCTTTCAATTGTTCATAATATTTGTTAAACGAATTAAACAAGAAACAGTTGCTTTAACCGATGTCTGTGTTTTGAACGAAGAAGACGAAGTCGTGTATGTTATAAGATTAATTAAAATCGGTATTATAAACGGGTTAGACACACAGTCCAGCGGTGGACTGTGTGTAAACAATATGCATACGTCCCAAGTTCGATCCTTGACACACACACATTCGCTGTAATAAAAAGTCTATTTTTTTTTTTTAAACTGAACCGGATCCACAACAGTATGATGTTAAGTATATTAAAAACCAGAATATTTACCAAGTTAGACACACAGTCCAGCGGTGGACTGTGTGCCAAACTAAACCACAGGTCCTGGGTTCGAGACCTGTGGAGAGCACCGAGTCGATACATTAAAACCTTTTTAAAAGAAGTGATTTTCGGATTAACTTAATTAGTGTATAAATATAATTAAAAACAGAAATATTTCGGGTTAGACACGTAGCTCAGTTGGTAGAGCTGCGTGCACGCGTACGGGAGGTCTCGGGTTCGAGTCCTGCCCGGCGCATACATACACACAATAGAACCGGTCAAACAGTCAACAGTCACAGTCAAACAGTCAACGCTTATGGTCAACAGTCAAAAGTCAACATTTTTTTTATTATTTTTATTTATTTATTTAAATTAAAAATCAATTAAAAATAATTAAAAATAACATTTCTAAAGTTAGAAAATAGCCTAAAACTCACAAAAATATATCCAAAAATCTTATTAAAATTGTTAATAAAATCCATTTATTTACCTTACTTTTTCGTTATTAATTAGGTTAGTTTTTCCTCGTCGATCAATCCTCTAAACTCGTGCGCATTCAACATCATCAACCGAACGCACCCAATGTGAGTGAATCTCTACAAACTCCCAGTTTTAATCACGTTTTTGGGGTGTATCATGTGTCTTACCATTTATTATATTTAAATCATTGTGCATACATCATATCCATTAACAAATGTGTATTCAGCTTGTAACAACTGTTTGTGTGGTTATTGTTTAGATTTAATTTATCATTTTCAGTACATGCAATATCATAGGCCGCCGCTCCCCATTACACTATGAGCGTTGAGCAGTTCCCCATTACATTATGAGCGTGAACCAGGCGTTGCCAACATACGATCGGCTCCGTTTGATTGAGCCTTGATCGCACAGACATTTATCATTTTCATTACATACATTTATCATAGGCCGTCCGTTCCCCACTACATTATGAGCGTGAACGTGACGTTGCCAACATATACAGTTTTCATTCATGTTATATATTCATGCAAGTTGATATGTTATTGTATGCTATTGGTTTGTTATTGTATGTTATTGTTTGTTGTTGTTTGATATTGTATGCTATTTGTTTGATATTGTATGCTATTGGTTTGTTATTGTATGCTATTTGTTTGTTATTGTATGTTTATTTACGTTTGTTAATATATGAATATTGCACAATTTTTCCATATTAAACACAATAAGAAATAAATAATAAATGTTTTCTAACAAGGTTCACTCGCCAACTTTTGTTGATCCAAAAACCATTTTTTTACACATGATACAGGTGAACAGGATGAAGCAAGGAAAACATAGGAAATTGCCTTGGAAGAAAAATAATGAAGTTTAGAAGGATGAATAGAACATGTTGTATTTGTTTGATTTGATTGTAGAATCCCTTGTAAATTGTAATAATAAATATGAAACAGTATAATAAATGTCATGAGCTTTGATGAAAACCCAATCATGCCCCGATCACCTTTTCCGCTGCGGGTCGGGGTGTGACAGATTGGTATCAGAGCTTTTGACTATAGGGATATAGGATAGGTTATTAGACCCTTAGAGCCTATACTATAGTTGATTAGATTTTAATTGTTTATGTGGTTATATGCAAACTCATGATGTTTATTTCTTTCATATTTATTACATACACAAATGCATGCAAACACTTCTGATACTACATTTTATGATACATAGTGAATTATACTTACAGTCAAACATACATACTTACATACATATTCATCATACATATTTCAATGTTCACATATTCAACTCATCTTCATACTTCCGTTATTCAAGATTTTGACGCATTTTTCATTTTTCAAATCTCATCAAAGTGAGTTCTGCGACGGGCATGTAGTAACTGTAAGGGTACAAGTACCGGTAGTCGGAACGTCCTGTCTAGATTGGCATTCATATAAATCCAATATAACGGACCAGTTTGCCTACCTGGGGACTAACGATGAGAGTACGAAGGACCTATTAGGCCAAAGCATGCCACACCAAACGTCGTTTGAACTAACCCCACTTTGAGGTGTCACCGTGTCCACACCTGGATACATTCCGAATATCATACGTTACATACTTATTTCTCGATTTTCTCCGGGTTTTAGTGTAACCAGGCTAACACATGCGAACCATATGAAAAACCCGGTAATCATGGGGGCCCACATGATTACTAAGGTGAAGTATGGCGGCATGCAAGGCCCAATTACGAGCAAAGCCCAAGACATCCTATGGATGTAGTAGATTTATTATGCTATGTTTATTTTATGAATGTTCATTCCTAAATACGACACATGATCCCAAAAACATCCAACTCATACTCTTGATATGTATTCCATGTAGATGTCTTCTAATTCCGCTCGTAGGAAGATGAGAGCAGGAAAAGCTCGCGAGCGTATGGCTGCCCAAATCGCTCAACAAATGGCTGCCCTAATACCCAACATTGTAGTTCAAGTCCAACAAGCCCTTACCGCTAATCCCGTCAACCAAGAAGATCAAAATGTTATCAACCCTCCCCCAAATACCACTAAATGCACCTACAAGCATTTCAAATCCTGCGACCCTCCAAAATACGAAGGGACTGAAGGTGTCACCGCTCTCCTCCATTGGTTTGAGGAAATGGAAAACACTTTTCTAAATTGCGATTGCCCCGATGATCGCAAAGTGCGATATGCTACCGGTCGTTTACTTGGAATAGCACTTACATGGTGGAACACAGAGAAGGCCAAACGAGGTGTTGAAGATGCTATGACTTTGACTTGGGAAGAGTTGAAGGAAATCATGACAATACGATTTTGCCCAAGGAGCGAAATCAAGAAATTGGAGGATGAGTTCTATTCTTTGGAACAAAAGGAAGGCGACCACACCACATATAACAAGAGATTCCTCGAGTTAAATCAAATGGTCTCTAACTTGTTCACTCCTCTTTACCGTTTGATCGACCACTACATTCGAGGTCTTCCTTCAAAAATTCAAGACTCTGTAATAAGTACCACACCTACAACTTTGGAAGCAGCTATGGAGTTAGCTACAGAATTCACCGAGAACCGCATAAGAAATAAGGACTTCAAGGAGGAGAAGAAGGATAAAGCATCAACTGAAACCTCAAACTCCACCCAAACCGAATCCCCTTCTCAACCCATTTCTAAGAGAAAACGAGATGGGCAACTTTTCGCTGTCACCCAACACAATCAACCAACGTCACAAGCCATACCCCTCCAAGCTATCCCAATCACTCAAGTAGCACTCAACTCAACTTACCCAAATAAGAAACCTTACTTTGGACCTCACCCTCAATGCAATACCTGTTCTTATCACCATCCATTTACCTTACCTTGTCGACTATGTGCGAATTGTGGACGCTATGGTCATTCGAGCAAGGTTTGCCGCACCTCTCAAAGCCAAACCTTACCCCCTACTCAAAACATGACCCAAACATATCAACAACCCCAATACCCCATGTTACCTTATGTTCGAGCTTGTTTTAATTGTGGCGACCCTACCCATTATAGAAACACGTGCCCTCAATTGGTTAACATCATACACGCCCAAGCTCAAGCAAACCCAGTTAACCAATCAAATCAAGAAAACCTAACCACTAGGCCACCAGCAAGAGGAAGAGTTTACAACATCAACGCCAATCCTGTTGAAGATAATGACGTTCCAAACGAAACCACCCAACTAGTCCCCTTCACCAAAAATCAAGATTCAACTCCAACCGCATAGTTTTTATGATTTTCTTATGTTATCTCAATTTTCACGTATCTCAATTACAAATTGGGATTTTATCCAAGAATTTTAATGCAAATTACTATTTCAGTTTGTTTTATACTCATTGATTTAACATTCATATCATCATACATCTCAACGTATTACAATCTCAACATTTAAAGAAGTTGAGCTGTGTCTCACTTCTACACAGACTAACCTCTCCATCATAACAAACGAGAGAGGTACTGTCATCATTCAAACATGTATACTATCAGAATTAAGACTCAAGCTTTGGTTGTTGTGTTTGTTTATGTTTTAGAGTCACATAGAACTAATCATAACTTACGGATAAAGCCAATGAAAATTTGACAAGAATATGGTGGATACGCCGCTGGTACTTCCTATATATAAGTATTCTTGCCAAAGGATCAGAGGCATTATCAGGCGGTTATGAGAAGTTCCATGTAGGATTTTGTATTGTCTTGGTTGAAGTTTGTGTTATACTCACTGATTTAGCATTCATATCATCTCATCATTTAAAGAAATTGGATTATGTTCTATTCCTACATAGACTAACCTCTCCATCATAACAAACGAGAGAGGTACTGTCACCATTCAAACATATATACTATCAGAATTAGGACTCGGACATTGGTTGTTGTGTTTATTTATGTTCTAGAGTCACATCATAGAACCAATCATAACTTACTGATAAAACCAATGAAAATTTGACAAGAATATGGTGGATACGCCGCTGGTACTTCCTATATATAAGTATTCTTGTCAAAGGATCAGAGGCATTGTCAGGCGGTTATGAGCAGTTCCATGTAGGTTTTAGTAGTAGAAGTTTTGTTTTAGGATATAACCTTATTTTTCCAAACATATCAAAACTCTTGCGCATGAAATCATATTTAGTCAATCAACTCTGTTTATCAATATTCATTATCTTAGGCATCAAAAAGCGATTCCTGTAGCAGGGTACTCAACCCTTACAAGGAACGTTACCGCCTCAAACAAAAATTTAAACTCTTACTCCTTTCTAAGTATGTAACTGTCAAATTAAAACACCATCCTTTTAGACAAATATGCCACTACTTAAATTTCGGGACGAAATTTCTAAAAAGTAGGGGATACTGTAACATCCGTCAAAAACCGGATTTACCAAACCCGCTTCATTTATTAACCGAACAACCAGTTAAAAATTTCGTTGCATATTTAATGCTCAAATTAATTTTAAACGATACATAATTAATAAGTATATTAGAATATAAAATTTATAATTGAAAATCTATTAAAAATAATGAAATAAAAATAGAATACTGATGCCGGGTTTCGAACCCGGGTCAGCCGAGAATCATTCAAAGACATAACTCACATCCTTCCAATCGCTCCGCCACTTGTGTCGTTTGTTAACATATTGAAACAATTAATACATAAAATAAATCTGGAAAACAAACCCAGTTACACAGCACGCCCAAATCCGCTGACGCCGGAAATCCCGACAAATTCGTCAAACATTGCCGTTTCTTTTGGTCATAACGTTTACATTTACAACAATATCGGTTATAACCGAAAAACTTAATCAATTTCATTCATGACCAAAAAAATTTTTATTCGAAACCGAAAATACAATTCAAATCCGGGATTATACTTTGTTCATCAGTTGAGATCACGAATCTATCCAACTTACACTCTCCATTTTTGCTCAGAAAACCTCGCCGCAGTCGGCGGAATTCTCTGCAAATTAACCGGAAATTATCGCCGGAAAACCGAATTCATTCCATCCTTTCTTCTTACTCTAAAATAAGATTTTAGAGCTCATACTGACATCACCTACACTCACCTTAAACCTCTGAAGAATCTCTGTCGCAAGAAATTTCACTCGCCGGAATTCTCTGCAAGTCGCCGGAAAACCGAGACTCTTATCTACACGGTAAATACCTCGACTTTTCTTTTTCATTCCATTATTAGACAAATTCTAACATCACTCCATCACCCAGAATCAACCCCAGACGACATTGCCAGATTTTCTGTTTTCGTCGGAAAACTTCTGAAAGTTTCAGAATCTCGCTGTTAGCCGGTATGATCATTTAAACCTACAGATAATCGGTACTCAGTAGTTCAATTTCACATCTAATCCCTCCAAACTGTTAATTGATCCTAACAGCCGAAGGTCACCAAAACAGAGCCGACGAATCGTTGCCGGATTTCTGAAGAAGACAATCTGTTCGGTATTTTCTTTCCCCAAACCCTTCTGTTCAATACCTTTCAATTGTTCATAATATTTGTTAAACGAATTAAACAAGAAACAGTTGCTTTAACCGATGTCTGTGTTTTGAACGAAGAAGAAGAAGTCGTGTATGTTATAAGATTAATTAAAATCGGTATTATAAACGGGTGAGACACACAGTCCAGCGGTGGACTGTGTGCAAACAATATGCATACGTCCCGAGTTCGATCCTTGACACACACACATTCGCTGTAATAAAAAGTCTTTTTTTTTTTTTAAACTGAACCGGATCCACAACAGTATGATGTTAAGTATATTAAAAACCAGAATATTTACCAAGTTAGACACACAGTCCAGCGGTGGACTGTGTGCCAAACTAAACCACAGGTCCCGGGTTCGAGACCTGTGGAGAGCACCGAGTCGATACATTAAAACCTTTTTAAAAGAAATGATTTTCGGATTAACTTAATTAGTGTATAAATATAATTAAAAACAGAAATATTTCGGGTTAGACAGGTAGCTCAGTTGGTAGAGCTGCGTGCACGCGTACGGGAGGTCTCGGGTTCGAGTCCTGCCCGGCGCATACATACACACAATAGAACCGGTCAAACAGTCAACAGTCACAGTCAAACAGTCAACGCTTATGGTCAACGGTCAAAAGTCAACATTTTTTTATTATTTTTATTTATTTATTTAAATTAAAAATCAATTAAAAATACTTAAAAATAACATTTCTAAAGTTAGAAAATAGCCTAAAACTCACAAAAATATATCCAAAAATCCTATTAAAATTGTTAATAAAATCCATTTATTTACCTTACTTTTTCGTTATTAATTAGGTTAGTTTTTCCTCGTCGATCAATCCTCTAAACTCGTGCGCATTCAACATCAACAACTGAAAGCACCCAATGTGAGTGAATCTCTACAAACTCCCAGTTTTAATCACGTTTTTGGGGTGTATCATGTGTCTTACCATTTATTATATTTAAATCATTGTGCATAATCATATCCATGAACAAATGTGTATTCAGCTTGTAACAACTGTTTGTGTGGTTATTGTTTAGATTTAATTTATCATTTTCAGTACATGCAATATCATAGGTCGCCGCTCCCCATTACATTATGAGCGTTAAGCAGTTCCCCATTACATTATGAGCGTGAACCAGGCGTTGCCAACATACAATCGGCTCCGATTGATTGAGCCTTGATCGCACAGACATTTATCATTTTCAGTACATACATTTATCATAGGCCGTCCGTTCCCCATTACATTATGAGCGTGAACGTGACGTTGCCAACATATACAGTTTTCATTCATGTTATATATTCATGCAAGTTGATATGTTATTGTATGCTATTGGTTTGTTATTGTTTGTTGTTGTTTGATATTGTATGCTATTTGTTTGATATTGTATGCTATTTGTTTGTTATTGTATGTTTATTTACGTTTGTTCATATATGAATATTGCACAATTTTTCCATATTAAACACAATAAGAAATAAATAATAAATGTTTTCTAACAAGGTTCACTCGCCAACTTTTGTTGATCCAAAAACCATTTTTTTTACACATGATACAGGTGAACAGGATGAAGCAAGGAAAACATAGGAAATTGCCTTAGAAGAAAAATAATGAAGTTTAGAAGGATGAATAGAACATGTTGTATTTGTTTGATTTGATTGTAGAATTCCTTGTAAATTGTAATAATAAATATGAAACATTATAATAAATGTCATGAGCTTTGATGAAAACTCAATCATGCCCCGATCACCTTTTCCGCTGCGGGTCGGGGTGTGACAGATTGGTATCAGAGCTTTTGACTATAAAAATATATCAAATAACTACAATGTGTACGAAATAAAATACCTATATTTATAAAAAAAATATATATATATCATATATATATATGGTTATTTAAAAATATAACAGAAATTATATCGTGTATATAATCGGTTAAACAGGTACACTTTATCGAGTAATTGGGTCAGGTAAACGGGTATATCACTAAATCCCAAACCCGTCCCAAACCCGCTAAAAAAATAAAAACTAGTCGCAAACCCGATTATCCGACTCCAAACGCATCCTAAATGTGTCGGATTTCAGATTTTACCCAAAGGGTTCAGGTTCAATAGCTATCTCTAACTAGAACAACTAATGTAAATGAATTTAATATCTCCAGGGATTGTTGGAAGTCGAGCACACTACACATATAATGGTAACATTTGGGGGATATGTGAATTGTCCAACATTACATAGCATTCTCCTTTGATCATTAGTTCATTTAATTTACAGCTCCTAACTTATCAACATTTTTTAGTAGACACAAAGATGTTGTTAATGAACAAACATCCTCACCATATGTTAAGTTGAGAACGTCTATAAGTTGTCCGGTTGTAACAAAAATTATAGTAACACAACAAGTCTCGAATATAATACACATTTTACCAAAAGAATTTTTTTTTTCAAATGACCTGAAGTAAGCACTTTACTAAGTGTTTGCACTAACCTATTTTGACAAGGTACATACCTCTACTAAAATAATTATTTTTGGTCTTCTTCCCCAATGCCTCTTTCTATAGGAAAAACTGTATTGCAAACAAGCATAGTAAGCTACCAATCATGTTACATTGTATTTATAACTATGGTTGCTAAATTAATAGGGTGAAAACAATCAAGACGCTATCAACTTACTAGAACACGATATGGTTTGAAAGCTATCAACTTATTCAGCGTAAAAACTCTTGAAAATGAACAATACATTGGAAATATAGTGTGGTTGGATGAATGTGTTATCAGTTTTGTCACAATGGTGGAGGGGCGTAGCTACATAGAAGGGTACGGGTTGGACCGAACCCGTACCAAAGATTATTTAATGTTATATAGATCTGTTTTGACATCACACCTGTAGAAACTTTGTCATTGAACCCTTAAAATCCTTTAAATCAAACCCTGAAAAATTTCTTGCTATACCCTACAATGGTGCCAAAATGCAAATACAACGTCTAGCCACTAGTCTCCACCATCTCTACTAGGATATTGTGGTTAATAGGCATTCAAAGGCATTTAACCTTGTTAAACCCCAGTAATATGAACAAAAGAAAATATGTATTTTTTTATTTTAGAAACATTCATTTGTTTATTTTTTTTTTTATATTTTTCACTAGTTTTGTTCCTACACGATACTTTGACTTATATAACTTTTTAATTAATAAAGTAGTTATTTTTAATATATGTTATCAGTTTTTAGAAATGATTTGATTTGGCATAAAAACAATCTGACTATGAAAAATAAAAAAAAAGTATTGATGATATGGAAATCAATTGGAACGACTTATAAAGCTATTTAAGGTTGGAGAGGAAATAAGTGTTTTTAGAAAATAACTATTAGAATCTAATAAGTAGACACGCTTTTAACAATGTTTATTAGGTTTCGATAGTCTCTCTCAACCCTTATCAAACTCATCACATTCTTATTCCTCTCACAAGCTTCGCATTTCACCTTCTTGTATACGGGCGTCACACCCAAAAGCTCTCTAAATGCAACCCTTCCCAAAGATTTTGCCACACATGCCAAGTGCCTCACTCAAAGATGCCCACTAAATATGGTATGAGTGTATAACTCAATAAATGTTGAATTAATATTTTTTCCCAACTCTAGTTATAAAAAAAACATAACAAAAATTCAATTAATTAATATGAAAATAATAACATGATCTAAAGTAGTTTGTTCACAGATATATTTTAATCCCAAATCAATAAAATAATTGTAGATTAATCTATCTTCTTGGACCATACGATATAATTTAAAAAAACATCATTAGACAAACGTTGCAGATAACAAATAATAATGTATTAAGAGATCAATATTCTAATTATTCAGTCAACTTTACTTGTTTTCAAGATCCTTCTCACCTTCTTCCTCCATCCAATCCCTTTAGGTATATAACCATCTATACTTCAAGGCTAATTTCTCACTTTCTTCACAAACATACCTCATCATATAACTAATACCACTATGGACGATGCTCCCGCCCCAGATTTCGACTTCACATTTCCATCGCACGCTGACATTTGCTACACAAGTGCCCCCTCCAGTCCCACACGACTCACGGATTTGTATTGCGGGTTTGACGAGCTGTTGATCGCAGGCGATGCTAACCACAGTGGCTCTCTTGCCACTGTCCCGTTTTCATGGGAGGAGAAACCCGGAGTACCCAAAACACCCTCCAACTTATTCGAAGAAGACGATTTTACATTTAATGTAAGTTGTCGTATCGATAGTGAATCAGTTCAAGAAAGAGGAAGAGAGAGAGGGTTTTCAAATTCTTCAAGAAGCAGGAGAACGAGATCGTTGTCGCCACTTGGAAGCTCCCATCAACTGCGGCAACAAGTGGCACCTTCGTCTCCTGCTCCATCAAATAACGGATCTAGAAAATGGAGTTTGATGGATCTTTTGCTTTTCAGAAGTGCTTCGGATGGTCGGGCAATGGACATGGATCCGTTGGAGAAATACTCTGCCAATTTTAGAAAATATGATCAAGATATTAGGAACTCAGGATCCATGTCGAAGCGAAGGGGACGAATATCAGCTCACGAGCTCCATTACAATGTGAACCGGGCTGTTTCAAATGACATGAAGAAGAAGAAGAAGAAAACATATTTGCCATACAAGCAAGGTATTCTTGGAAGATTCTCCTTCAATCCGTAAGGAGATTTTTGAAACGATTGTTGTAGTTTGTTCGGTTAAGTGTAATAAGTTACGTCTTTTTTTTCGTTTTTTGAAGTCACGATTTTGAAACGATTGGTGTGACACCTAAGAGACAGGCCCTGGATGGTTGTTTTTGCAATATAAGTTCATCTTATGATATGCACGGAATCACACCTTTTGTTTCTTATATTTTGTATCTATGTATCTCTGTGAGAGTAATTGTCTAAATATAGCCATACGCCCATACGTTACAAAAAGTCATGAGTGTGTATTTGCTTTCTAAATTCATTTTTTTTTTATGTATTCCATCAACATCAGCTATACATCACGCCTTAGGATAACCATAATGGATCAACAAATTGAGGAAATATACATGTGGCTTGCTTACTATGAAGTGAGAACCCATCTTTTTTTTTTCTATACTTTCATCTAAATCATTGATTTGCAAAATTAAAGGTTAAGCTTCATTCTTATCTAACTTAGTCTGCTCAGTATGGGGGACGTCCTCTGTGCTTCTTGGACCGTTGCCGTCCCGCAACACCATTTCCCCTGGTCCATCAACGTTGTCTCCGTCTTGTGCAAGCCGTTCCAGCCGGGCCGCCACCTCAGCAAAACGATGCCGTTTAACGACTACTTTTTTTTAAATTAATGCCAAACGGTTATATTTAAAAAATTATTTTATCTTTAAATACACATATTTCACTCCATTTTTTAACCATTTCAACTCAAACTCTCTCTCAACTTTATGAAATTCTTAACCTTTTTTATAAATTTTGCCATGGATTCTTACAATCCAAACAACCCAAACGCGAGCACAAACTCAAACCTGAACCCAAACCCAAACGTTTTCTCGGTACCCAGCTACTACCCTACAACGGATTGGAGTTGGTCGGCATCGCAATTTTCTTTCTTGGGTTTCCAACAAACCCCCAACGCTTTCTCTCAAATTAGCCAAATGCAATCCATGCAACAAATGCTAATGCGAAACTGGTTCAACTCACAATTTTTATCGTAACCACAACCATCACCGCCACTGGTAGAATCGTCTCAACACGTAGAAGATGAAGTTGAAAAATGTTTTCCGGAGACGCAACCCAAACCTCAAAACGGAAAAAGGGAATGAGAGATAATGACAGCAGGATCACAACCCAAAAGGTACAAGCGACACAACGTAAAGTGGACGAACGGGTTCGGTTGAAGCAAGAGGCGGTAGAGGGTTGTTTGGCAACTTCTGAATGGTTAAGTGTTGAACCAGTAAGAGGTATGAACCATTAAGACCTGAACCAGTAAGAGGCCTGAACCATTAAGAGCCAGTATAATGTTTAACCGTTCAGAGGCAAATGTCTGAACAATTCAGATTAGAGGTCTTAACCATTCAGACTCTATATAATGCTTAACCATTCAGAGGCAAATGTCTTAACCATTCAGAAATCTGCTCATGAAACAAATAGTCTGAACCATTAAGTGTTGAACCAGTAAGACGTCTGAACCATTAAGATCCTGACTAAAATGTAAACAAACAACCCCTAAAGTAATGGGAGATAATGACAGCTAATATTAACTTGTATCCGGAAGAAGACCGTCATGTTTTGCGTAAAATGAAAAAAACAAGATCGCTAAAAATGGAATTCTCAGGATTTTTATTTTTTACCAATCTAGTATTTTTTTTAAGTTGTGTTTTTTTAAGTTATGTAAAGCTTGTTTTTTAATATTAATGATTTAATTTATAACTTATTAAATGTTAAAAATCATGTTGAATTTAAAGAAAAATGGGGGAGGGCATCCTCCATTTCCCTTGTTCCATTATTGGAGGGGCATCCTCCTTGAATGTTGACGTGGCAATGACGTGAAGGGACATCCTCCAAGGACTTGCCTTCTCCACACCGAGTAGTCTTAGGCAAAATCAACTTTTTATTTGATCATACCCCTAGCTATCATTATCATTATATTGAATCAAAATAATATATATCTTATTACTATTAGTTGGTAATTGTTGATTGACTGTATCACCCTTATTAACTTAATATAGAGGCTTCTCCTTAGGTGTATTTAAGGAGATAACTAGAGGGGGTTAAATGTTACACACTCATAATAACAACACAATCCCGACCTCTTCTCTCTCTCTCTCTCTCTCTCTCCCATAATCTCGAATTCCTTACCTTAAGAATTCGTAATCACCATCAATCATATACACTCTAAACGAAAACTAGATCAAGGACACTAACATCTCGAATTCCATGGTTACATCTGTTTCTAAATAATCTGATAGCCTAATTGTCATAACAGGTATTATGTTTATATGCTTTCCATTACATACTGACACAATTGATCAACATATGGTATCAGAGCGTACGTTGCTCAGTTCTGTTAGTTTTCCGAAAATTTGAAACTAAAACCGGAAAACTAGATCTTTGATGAAAAAATGTTTCAAATATCATATTCACGTTTTTTCTACCATTAATTTGGAAAAGAATAAGTTCTACTCGGGTTAAGCTTTATCAAAAATCCGAATTGGTGTTAAATCAAAATCTACAATCAAAAATTTGTTTAAGGTTTCTATTCCAGATGAAACATTCATAAAATTCTTCCATGATATTCTTCATGTTCATCTTAAAATTCGAAGAATTATTAAAATTATAGATAAATCGATAAAATGATTATGTTTTTCCTGTTTTTTATTATTTTTATCCAATGGTTTTTTCCGAAATAATGATACGGTATATCAGTAAGAAGATTTCGAAATCAAGGATAATAATTATCAATGCATAAATTTAGGAAACTTGATAATCTATAGCAATTCTAAATCATACATAATTATCAAAAGTTCATAAGAGATAATTAGTATTTTTTTAAGAAATTGAATTATAAAACTCGAGAACTCAAGTAGAGAATTTATGAGAATTCGAGAACTCATCATAAAACTCGAGATTTCATTAGAAAACTCGAAATCACATAACAACTCGAGATCTTAAAAGAACTCGAGATCTCATAACAAGTTAAAATCTCAAGAAAGTGGAGATCTCAAGTAAGCTCGAAATCGCATAAGAAGTCGAGATCTTAAGTAAACTTGAAATCTCATAAGAAGTCGAGGTCTAGAAGTAAATTTGAGATCTCATAAAACTCGAAATCTCATAAGAAAACTCGAGATCTCATAAACTCATTACTTCGCAAACTATTATTGTGAATTAAAATTTAGGTTTTGATGTTATAAAATTCGATTGCGCTAATTGGGGTTTGCTATTAACTTAATGGTTTTGTAAATAGTAAGATAAAATTAAATAGATTTCAAAAGACTAAATAACTTAACTTGAATGAGCTTTTGATGTTTCACTTCTCCCAAAGGTGATTTGATACATCTATTGTATCATTCAAGTATGATTGCAAGCTATGTTATTCATGCCTTACAAACAAGCATGTCTCACTTCTGCCCAAAGGTAATTTGATTCATTCATGTCTTGCATATCTAACGCTTGCGTAACTAAGATAATTGTCACACTTCTGCCAAATATGACCTGTCACAATTTTTTTGCCCACATACTTAAATGATTTCACTTCTGCCTAAAGGTGATTTATCTTCATTTGTAGATTTTTAAATAAACTCAGTCTATTAGTGTGATGTTAATAATAGACATATCACAACCTCAAAATTAAAATGGTCATTACCTATGCATGCCTTAGTATAACATGCCCTTAGATCACAATAAGCCTTCTAGTTTAATATCTTAATTATCTCATATAATTTCCACTCTTAGCTCCGAATTGCCGGATTCCACCATTAACTGGTGATAACGTTGCTGCTTGGAAGGATTCTTTCATGCTAATTCTTCCTTTGCTGGATTTTGACTACCCCTAAGAGAGCTTGAGCCTGTAACACTTACTCCTAAAAGCACACTTGCTACGCAAATTGCTTTTGAAAAGTGGACTGGTGCAATGCATGTCTCTCATATTCATGAAACAATCCATTAGCACTTCAATTATAGGAGCCATTCAAGACTCTAATGACGCTAAACCCTACTTGGCTTCTGTAGAGGAGCAATTCAAAGAGACGTCTAAGGCGCTATGCTAGCACTTTGATTCTCAAGCTGGTGACTATGACATATGATGAGAGGAGCGGTATTTATGAGCATATCATAATGATGAACGACATGGCCCATAAGTTGAAGGGATTAGACATGGAGATCAATGATAATTTTCTTGTACACTTCATCATGACTTCTCTTACATTGTTCTATGAAGCATTTAAGATCAACTACAATACTCAGAAGGATAAATGGAAGATGGGTAAGCTGATTACCATGTGCGTGCAGGAAGAAGAGCATATGAAGATGGACAGAAATGTTGATGTTGCTTATCTCTCCGCCACCAACTCAAAGAAGAGGAAGAACAATCATCCAAAGAAGGAACCTTATAAAGTCCAAAATCATAATCTAAGTGCACCTTCGAGCTCTAAGAACTCCTTATGCCAGCCTTACTACAAATTCCGTAAAAAGACATGACATAAGCAAAAGGAGTTCCCTGACTTTAAGGAGCGGCTGCCTAAAAAAGTAATAATATCTTTATGATACTTGAGTCGTATAATTTAAATGTTCCTGCTAGTTCTTGGTGGTTTGATTATGGTTCTATGGTTCATGTGACCAATTCTACTTAGGGATTCCTTATAATCCGGAGGCTGGGAAGAAACCAAAGAACACTAAAAATGGGGAATGATAAGGAACTAGAAGTGAAGTTTGTGGGAACCTTACAATTATTTATGGAAACTAGTTTATGCAAAAAAACTTATGATACCTTATATGTTCCTGAGGTTACTTAGAACCTTGTATTAGGACCAAAGTTAGACATAGATGGTTTTCATGTTTCTCATGGTCATCGTAAACCCTCTATTCTTTATGATTATGTAGTGTATGCTACTGGCATTCTAGATGGTGGTATTTATAGATTAGAACTAAATGATGCCTTTCCAAATCTTTATTTTCATATAATATTAATGAATCAATCACAAAGATGGAACAGAAACGAGACTTAGAGACTTTAACCATGTTGTTGCATCAACGTTTAGGCCACATCTCACGAGAACACACGACTCTAAACAAGACTACACTCTCATCTCACTGACTTTGGAACATGTATCAAATGCCTTAAAGGTAAAATGACATCAACGAATAAGAAAGGTGCCATTAGGAGCTCTAATTTTTAGAAGGCATTCATACTAACCTTAGTGGTTCTTACCCATCGGTGGTATAACTAGACATACTTCATTTATCACTTTTATTGATGATTATTCTCGTTATATGTACTTGTATCTCATTAAGGAAATCTGAATCGCTTACAAATTGTAAAGATTATAAAGCTGAAGTTGAAAACAACTAGTTCATTAAATTAAAGTTGTGAGATCGGACAGAGGTGGTGAATATTATGGAAGACATACGGATGTGGGTCAAGCTCCAAGACGCGGTGGGATAGACTTGTCTCTTACCATAACTCTATTTACTCCTCTTATACTGATGCAACATCTGCACCTAATGTCACTACACCAACTCAAGCTCCACCTCTACAATCAGGACCCATTATTCCTCATAAAGAAGGCACATCAAACGCTCAAAACCAAGACAATGTGAACCCGATAATCAACTCAGGAGGTCATCTAGGCTAGAAGGCCTACTAATTAGGATGATTATGTTAACTACCTGATTGAAGCTAAAATGGATGCCGAAAAGCTTAGTGATCCTATATCTTATAATGAAGCCATTAATAGTGATTAGTCTTCTGAATGGAATAAAGCAATGAATGATGAGCTTGAATCCATGAAGAAAAATGAGTTTGGGATTTCGTAGAATTACCCAACAGTGTCAAACCTGTAGGATGTAAATGGGTATTCAAAACAAACCAGATCTAAATGGAACGTTGAACGTTACATAGCGAGATTGGTTGGAAAGGGTTATACTCAGTAAGAGAGAAAGAGAGAATTGATTATCAAGAGACCTTTTCACCTGTCTCTCATAAAGATTCATTAAGGATTGTCATGGCCCTAGTAGCTCATTTCGATTTAGAGCTACATTAGATGGACGTTAAAACTGTTTTTCTTAACAGAGAGTTAAACAAAGATTTGTACATGAAACAACCTGAAGGACAAGAACATCTAGTCTATAAGCTGAAGAAATCCATATACAGGTTAAAACAAACATCACGTCAATGGTATATCAGGTTTATCGAAGCGGTTACTCCCGCATATCTTCGACGTGAAGGATCTCGGAGATGCTTCTTATTTCAATGGCATCGAAATTCGACGAGACGACACAAGGGATCATAGGATTATCTCAAAGGGCCAACATAAATCGTGTCCTTACGTGCTAGAACACCAACAAGGCAAACCTCAGTTGCTTCACTAGTTAAGGCAGATGTTTTCGGTTCATTCCAATGTCCAACAAGAGAGGTTGATAAGGAGCAAATTAGCCAGATACCTTATGCGTCAGTAGTCAGGAGCCTTATGTATGCTCAAGTATATACTTGCCTAGATTATGTTTTCATTGCCAGAGTGCTAGGCCGTTATGACACGATTCCTGGCCTAGAAAACAACTAAGAAAGTACTTAGATATCTACAAGGGACGAAAGACTATAAATTAACTTGTAGAAGAAGTGGTAAGCTATTCTGATTCTGACTTTGCTAAATGCAAAGATGACAATAAATACACTTCAGGCTATATCTATATGTTAGCAGGCGGACCTATTTCATGGAAGAGTCATAAACAACAGTTAACCACAACTTCCACAATGATGGCAGAATACATTGTTGTTTATAACACAACTTATCATGGAATGTTGCTTAAGAATCTGATCACTGGACTCAAATAGTTAATTCATTTCTTGACCATTGAAGCTTTAGTATGATAACTTAGCTACTGTTAGTTTCTCAAACAGTAACAGTTCGAATGGAGCTGGTTTATATCTCAATACAAAGTACATGTTCGTATGTGAGCGAATTGAGGAAAAAAATCTTTGTATTGAGTATATAAGTACCAAAAAAGTACTAAATATATGCTTGTAGATCCGACGACTAAAGGTCTCACACCTAAAGTTTTCGAAGAATATGTTTTGAATATGGGATTTACTAAAAACCTTATTTGATTGCATATTGTACTTACTTAAGTTTTAATTAATGTAATTACCTTAGGTTTGATTTTGTATGTCTCTAATATATGTTCTGCAAGCATAATGATATATAGACAAATATAAATAAAAATCAAACGTTTAAAGGGCCTAATTGTAAATTTTTAATCATAACTGTTATTTTTTAAATTTAAACTGTAGTATGACTAATGGGGTCTTGAGTTAAATGATGACTCAACAGCTGTATTTCTCTACTACGATTCTTTGTTTAAAGCTAAAATGAGTATTAGCTTAGCAATTCGACGAAAAGCATCCAAAACTTACAGATTAGATTAAATTTTAACCCGGTTTAACCATAGCCTCGGCCTTTTGTCAAATACACACACAAAAAATAGATATTAGATGAACATCATCAAAAGAGAACAGTTAACAACTACACGAGGATTAATATATTTAGATATTAAGTATACAACACTAGTAATCTCGATTCTCTTGTTGATGAGCTTCTCGTTACTCTCGAATTGAATTGCGGTCGCCACTTGCGACGCCGGAGGTCAAAAGAAACGGGCAGATTCCTCTACAAACCCAGTTTTGTTGTGTTCTCATCGAGAATATACAGAGTAAGAGCCAAATTGTGAAATAAAAGTGGAAATGTGATTGACCAATAAACCAAATATGAACCCTAGAATCCCAATTTTGTATTAATAACTGACATTTCCGGTTAGGTTGAACCTTCGTATCCTTAGGCCGTATGTAGTCGGGTTATATAGCGCTATATTGGGCTATCACGCCCCATGTGCCCCCAAACACCGCCCCGCCCGACGTTATTAGGGGGAGGGGTTATGGAGCATGGCGTGATATGCATAGCGGCTTGAACTTCGATTTCTCTCTCTCTCACATATATATACATACATATATATCTATAATTTTTCTCACACACACACACACACACACACAATATATATATATATTATATATATACATGCATGTTATATAACCCCCCCCCTTTCCTCTAAAAACTCAAGTTATATAACCCCCACTTCTTACACATTTTGCCACTTGTCACATTACCCCTTATAAGGCCTCACTACTACAAATGGCTATCCATGAGAATAAAAGCTCGAGAGTCGAGACAGAGGAAAGGAATGTAGAGAACAACAAATAATGAGACTCAACTTCAAGCCCTAGTCTTGGGATACAAGGGGACACATCAGCGACGACATGGGGAAGAGATCGAGGAAAGATAATTTTCAGATAACTTCTGCTTCTAGAAGGTTTAACCTATTTTAAACGACTGAGATTTAATTTCAGCCTGATCTAGTGGTGGAGAGTGAATTATAAACCCCTTTCACTTTAAGGGGAACATTAGTATATATTATGAGTATAGCTAAAGATTGAGTGATTAAAAGTTGCTCTAAAGTTTACTAGGCCATCCGTAGTCTCAGCTCGTATAGTGTCACTACACCCTATCGCCCTATGACCCCGGAATACCGGTCCACCCGACGTTGTGAGGGAGGTTATGTGGTCTGCCACGATATCTATAACGGGAAGAAGGGGTTATTGTTTTTGTTTCTTTCACACACATATATATACATAATATATATCTATAATTTCTCTCACACACACATATATACATACATGTTATATAACCCTCTTTCACTACGCAATCAAGTTATGTAACCTCATTCCCTTATATATTTTGCAATTGTCACATCACCCCTTTTGGGACTTGACTATACACATGGTCTTATATTTGTGGTTACACCATCTTACATGATTTTATAAGAAAAATTCGATAATGGTTATATAACAATTATTATGGTAATTTGATTTAATATATTTCATTATTTGGTTATATAACAATTATTATGGTAATTTGATTTAATATATTTCATTATTCCATTTGCTCTACCTTTCAACATATTTACACGTTCGACTCAAAGCTTCTTCTTACATGATATTGATAACCATCTTACTAAATCAAACACACTACAAGACCAAAAAGAACAAACGAATATCACCGAATCCAAATATATGTAATCCGTCGATAAAGGTGGTTACCAACGGAATTACATCAATAAATGGGGTCAGGAAACAACTAGCTGATATCAAAAACCATATAACCACACACTATAAATCTTATGGATTGAACGAGAATCTTCCCAGAATACCTTGCTTGTAAGGCAAGTATGTTTTCTTCTTCATATCATTCGAAACCGCTCGGTTCACATTATAATGGAGCTCGTGAGCTGATAGCCGCCCCCTTCGCTTCGACATGGATCCCGAGTTTCTAACATCTTGATCATGTTTTCTAAAATTAGCCGAGTATTTCTTAAGCGGGTCCGTGTCCATCGCTCGACCATCTGAAGCACTTCTGAACAAGAAAAGATCCAAGAAGCTCCATTTTCTTGAGCCACTTTCCGAAGAAGATGACACACGAGACGGAGGCGCCACTTCTTGCCTCCGTTGATCGGAGATGTACACGCCAGGTGGTGGCAAAGATCTTGTTCTTCTACTTCTCGATGATGGTAACCGAGCAGACGAAAACCCTCTTTCTCTCCCTCTTTCCCTTTCCACCTTCGGTTCTTCGCCATGTGGCGAGTGAACGCTCTTTATTACGCCGCGGTGGAACAAATCATCCGCCGCGACGGGTTGGCTATCCATATGACAACTTACATCAAATGAAAATTCTTCTTGAAATAAACTGGCCACTGATTTTGGTACTCCCGGTTTCTCTTCCCATGCAAATGGGACCGCGGCACAAGAACTGTTGCGGTTAGCATCGTCGGCTATCAACATGTCTTCGAACTCCTGATACAACTTAGTTAGTCGTGTTGGGCTAGACGGGGTACTGGTGTGATAACTGTTGTTGTATGGTGAAGAGTTAACGTCGTGTTCGATGGCTGGACCGACGTCCATTATGGTATGCGATCGATAATGTATATACAATTAACAATGGATCGATAGATACAAGAATTTAAGAATGAGGACTAGTGGTTTTATAAGCATGAGGGTTTGGAATGAGGAAGGTGATAAGAAGGTACATTGAGATAAATAAAGTTGACTGAAAATTGAGATTGAAGACTAAATGTCTAAATTGCCGTCTTGTTGTTTTGGTTTTAGAGCAACGTTTCATTTTTAATATCGTGAGGTTCAAGAAACCTTGTCAATCTGCAATTGGGTAATTGATTTGGAATTTAGAAATGTACACAAAGAAACATGTGGTGTATTTATATTTGAAAAAGAACATGTTTAGAAAACGAGATTTGACATGTTAAGTTATGAGCAAATTCTAATATACCAACACATGTCACTATTTCAGAAGTTGGAGCATCTTTCTTTTTATAAAATTATAAATTAAATAAATGGTTTATATATTAAGTGGGCTCGATGATGACAAAGGCAAAAAAAAGAAAACATGATTTATATTAAGTGGGCTCAAGAAATTTCAGATGTGCCATCGCAATTTTGAATGAAGTGGCATATAATGTGATATTTTTGGTGATGTGGCATTTGTTTGAAGACGTGGCATCTGAGTAGAGTCTAGTTAGTATGGGAGTGTCAGAAGAAAACAAGTTGAAATTAAGAGTGGTGGGATACAAGTCGAAAGGTGAGAGTGATATAGGCCAATTGGTGAAAGTTGGGGTTATTTAAATCCAATATCTCTATAATAGTATGGAAACCCCATGATCTCGAACCACCACTATGTCATGCCCGATACCCGACGAATAATTACCCGAGAGTATTAGGCCGGGTATGATACATGATTTTTAATTGGATATATGACACTCGGATTACCAATACACATCCCAAACTCATCTCATTGTCATCCCTACTCCTCATCGCACCAGAGGAACACCACCAGTCCACCACCTCCTGAAACTCGCCTGAAACTACCAACATGTGAGCCACATGCGGTTTTGTCTCCTATTCATCCTTTCTCATGGATTTTGCATCGAGGGAAGTGCTAAAGATGCCTGGCTCCACTTCTCGTGAACATACCGCACGTCCGCTATATATGTATAGTGTATTCAATGACAAGTAAAACATAAAAATAATCATCAACATATCTAACTGTTTATTGTTTTATAAATAATTTCTAAGTGTTCTTGTTTAAACTTTTCCCTAGTAAATATAATAGATGTGATGAAAAAGATCATGTTTGTAGAGCATAAATAAATGGTCTATAAGAAATTATTTTAACTGGTATCAAGCCTTCCGTATCATTTTCAGAAGTAGAAACATCATGTTTGTAGAGCATAAATAAATGGTCTATAATAAATTATTTTAACTGGTATCAAGCCTTCCGTATCATTGTGGAAGCATAAAATCGTGTAAAACAGCACCTATGACACATAACTGCTAGTGATCATCGACACCGAAAATACTTGTATTAAAACAAAGAAAAAAAGACCAACAAAAACTAGAAGTAAAAACGTTGAACCACGCAAGCGAAACCTAAAACATAGAAAGCAATAACTAGGTTAATCCAGGACCAGCACGTTGTGACAGGGGCGTAAAACCGTGCCAAATAACATGAATGTTACACCACCACCAGCTACCACTAACACTGAATTTGCGACATGTTAATGAGAAGAAATTAAAGCGAAACGTAAAGCAAAGAAAAGAATAACTAAGTTGATCCACGACCCGCGTGTTGTGACAAATTTGTCAAATGGGAAAAAATAAATGTAAAAACGTTCAACCACACACGCGTTAACTCAGAAAATTTAGAACGAAACGTAAAAACGTTGAACCACGCACGCACGTTGAGTCGTGTTAACTCGCAAAATTAAGAAAGTGTAAAAAAAATTTTACGAAGATGAAAAGTACAGGGGAAAAAGTTGAAAGTAAAAAAGTTGTAAGGTTAAATTGCATAAGATGGAAAGTTTTTTTATTAAAAATAAAAAAAAACATATTTTACGAGGTTAAACTGCAAAAGAATAAAATTTGATTTAAAGATAAAAAAATTAATTTTTTAAAACACCGAAGCATGAAGTAAAACATCATTATACATACAAAACTTGCAAATTAATACTATTTACATAGGCACTCAAATTATAGATACAAAACTTGCAAATTAATCCTATGTAAATAGGCACTTAAAAAAGTGATAAACACCGGAGACTTGTCTCGGTGGTAGAGGCAATGAAGGATAGAGTGCAGGGGACCGAGAGGTCACCGGTTCGATCCCGAGCCCAGTCCGAGTTTTCTATTACAGTGCGTTTACTATAAAGGGTCGGCTCTTGTGGAGGGTGCAACTCCTGTCAAGTGGCAGGGGGCTGGAAATTTTCTCGGGGATAGCCAAGCCACACTCAGCCAAGGCGTGGGTCCGGTTAAGACAACATAGTCCTTAGCAATGAGTGGGGTGGCGGGCCTGTGATTTGTGGGTGTGAATTAGCCGTCTGTTGTAAATTTCACCTATAAAAAAAGCAAGTGATAGAAAGTACAATAATTATAAATTATAAAGGGTCAGGATACAATAGGAAGTTTCTTTGGCTAGGAAGTAATCTTGACCAACAATTAATTTAATTAAGGGCTAAGATTAAATGAGTGAAATTGAAGAGAGGAAAAGAGACGCGTGGGTTTGTGTAAGGGCATTCTAGTCAATTCAGGACAATAGTTTCTCTCTCCTCCAATTCCCCATCATTTTTTAAACGTTGATAACTTTTTCATATGATATTATTTTTTTATTAAAATTGCACCAAAAAAACGAGCGTTTTTTCTCTCTTTAAAACGAGTATGCTATTGCTATATTTTGAAAAAATATTTTTGAAAACCCAGTTGCATAAAACGTAACAAATAAAAGCCCAAAAACATAATACAGTCCCGAGCGCAATTTAAAAACGCAGCGAACTAGTCTATCAAAACGCTGCAGTAAAACAATTTAACGCATAAGTGTTTTCATGTAAAACGCAACAGGTTTGCAGCAAAACGCAATACAGTTTGCAGCAAGACAATTTAAAAAAAACAATTCAGCATTCATGTAAAACGCGATACAGTCTGCATCAACACAATTTAAAAAAAACAAACGTTTAAACAGTTCTGCATTCGAAGTAAAACGCAACTGCATTCATGTAAAACATTTAAACAGTTCTGCACTGCACTGAAGTAAAACGCAATTTAAAAAAACATAAACGCACCCACCAGCCCCAAACAGTTCTGCACTGCATTGAAGTAAAACGCAATTAAAAAAAACAGAAGCGCAAAAACCAGCCACACGCGGGCCCAGGTTTTCGGGACTGCATTCGTGTCCGCAGGACTTGCAGGCGCACACGAGTTCGACTAAATTCCGGTTCCAATTTGCACCCCCCCTGCGCACGCGCGGGTAGGACTTATGATAAAACATGTCATAAAGTTATGTTGGTTAGGCAAAGGTTTCACCTTATAAATAACCTTTTACTTTGTCTCCACACCAATGTGGGACAAGTGGTTTACCATTTTGGGACATCCATTCAAACACACTTAATTTCCAACATTATTATCATATAGTTTCATTTCAAGGTCAACAAACTATTATAAAACCCAATTCACTAAAAAACATAAATAAAGTGTTTTTTTCTAAAAAGTAATGAATTAAAACACAAACAAAGTTAATTTCTAAAATACAATTGATTAAAAATATGAAAGAAAGTGTACTTTCTAAAACGCAATGGACTAAAAAACTGTATTTTTTCATTATTTGTAAAATGCAATGGACAAAAAACACCCAAAAAGTGTGTTCTTTCATTCTTTTGTAAAACGCAAGGGATAAAAAAAAGTTTTTTTCCATTATTTTGTAAAACGCAATTGATAAAAAACAACTAAAAAGTGTGTTTTTCATTCTTTTGTAAAACACAATGGATAAAAACTGTGTTTTTTCATTATTTTGTAAAACGCGATAGACAAAAAACACCCAAAAAGTGTGTTCTGTCATTCTTTTGTAAAACGCAATGGATAAAAAACAATTTTTTTTTCATTATTTTGTAAAACGTAATGGACAAAAAAAACTCAAAAGGTGTGTTTTTTTATTCTTTGAGACATTTTGTTAAACACCTGGTGTGCAACTTTTTATTAATGATTTCTCAAAGAAATTGAAAATAATGATGTTGCCCAAACGCATGAATACATCAAGAGAAAGAGTAGAATCAGAGATATCTTCACTTTGAATATAAAATGCTTGAGAAATTTGAGAAGAGGAGTACTTGTTTTAACGATAAGGATAAAAAATAGAGAGAATAACATAAAAATTTTTTTTTCCAAAATAAGTATGATTGCATGCATGTAACTGCCGAAAAAAACCTCATTTATTTTTGGATAATTGAATAGTATGGTAACAAAAAAATTAAAATATTTTCAATTGAACCACTTAAAGTTCTTTTTTTTTTTCAATTTTGTCACTCAAACTTATAGGTAAAATGTCAATTCTATATATTTTACTGAAACAATTAAAAATTATATAAGTGAATAGTATTTACTTTAAATTTACTGATGAACAATAACTTTTTCTTCTTTTTCTATCTCCTCCACTCACAACCATTTTCAACCAGTCTAAAAAATATAAAGGTTACACTCACAATGTCCATTGTGAATGCTCTAACAAGGGGTACGTTTAACCCTCCCCAATGACAATTATTATTACTTTTCCATGTTTAACCACTTTTGTTTATATCTCCGAATAAAGACTGAGAATTTTCTGGTAAGCTGCAACCACTCTATCTCGCTTCTGGTTATGAGCTTGAAGGAGGAGGAAGATGATGACTTCAAAATATTTGAATTATGAGTTGTTGAGTCTTGAACTCTTGTGACCTTTAATTTAACTAGAAGCAAATCTACCGTATAACATTAATAGTATTATAAAAATAGGTGGTAAATGTTTAAAAAATAAACTTTACAAAAGTTATGATTATCACATGAATGTACATATATTGACAATTCTATATGTTAACAAATTACATTATACTTTATTCAATAATTATTCAACCCGACAACCCATAGATTTTTTCATGAATCATATAACATTACATTTATATTAATTCATTTATGTCAATTTAGTATATAAATGTCTTCGTCTTTATTTTGCATTTACAAGAAATTTATACATATAATAAAGTAAATCGAATGAAGGACACATGTCACTCTATGAGATAACCTTCGTAGAGTTTTCCCGCCTAAAATATATTTTAGTCATTTATCTCAATTTAATTTAAAATTATATTTCTCATAAAAAATATTATTTTATTTATAATTACCTTTAATTCGGTAACTCCCGTTATCCATCTATTTAAATACAAAAATCTTAACCGACTTTGGATATCTAAATCAATTAATGTGGGTTTAGTTTTACAATTTAAATCCAATTAAGTTTTTTTCCCACTTTAGTGATTATATTATTTAACTCTTATCCTTAAATGTTGAATAAGCCTTTTAAAATTAAGTTGATATCTCCATAGGATTTTTCGTCTAAAATATATTTATTTTTTCCTCATTTATTCCTATTTAATTTTTAAAACTCAAATAAATATGATAAGTATTAATTTAAATTTACAAAGGCAAACTGCAATGTTATTTCACACCAAAAAAATTATATAAAAGATATAATCAACTCATCAATTTAAGACTGATTATTTGATTGTAGAATTCAAAAGTATTAAACGCGGAAAT
Source organism: Scalesia atractyloides (assembly GCA_947069175.1). Classification (NCBI taxonomy): domain Eukaryota; kingdom Viridiplantae; phylum Streptophyta; class Magnoliopsida; order Asterales; family Asteraceae; genus Scalesia; species Scalesia atractyloides. Next base: position 47,568,728 of record CAMTDV010001634.1, read on the forward strand.
TACTTTTTGGTACCTGCTAAAACAGGTTTTCTAATTGTATCAACAGGTCCATCATTAAAAAATAAACACAATGGCACTGAACTATTGACAATAATATGTAAATATACAATTTTTTTATAAAACTTATGGAATTTAGTTATAACAAATTACATTAAAAGAATATATTCCAACAAGTTCGATACAAAAATATAATAATTTGTGTATAAAAAATATTATAAGAACGGCTATATCTATCTATCTATCTTTTATATCAATCTATATATCTTCTAATAAAAAGAATTAAATAGATAACACATGTCATTTTATGTAGTGATCTTTATGGGGTTTTTCTCATTTAAAATGTATTTTTTTCTCATTTATCTTTATTTAATTTATCAAATTAAAATAAACATAATAAATGTTAATTTTAATTTACAAAAGTAATTTAAAATTATATTCCTGATACTAGAAAATAATTTTTTTGTTCATAATTACAAACAACTTTGTAACTCCCGTATATCCAAATCTTATTTTCAAATATTTTATTTGTAAAATATAATGTAAAATACGTGAATAACAAAAATCTATATACATATAATAAAGTAAACCATTTGATGACATATGACGTTCTATAAGGCGATCTTAATTGTGTTTTCCTGCCTAAGTAAATAAATAAATATTATGGCTATTAATTAATTTGAAGTTATCCATAAGTTAGTTGAAAATATAATTTTCATATAAGTAATATCTTAATAAGATTCAAATCAAAGTTCCACAAATTTTTAGAGATAATGAATGATCCTTACATATTATTTTATTAATCGCATGAATTTTATCTTTTTATTTTCTACACTTTTGTTTTTCATATTTATTTATCCCATATAAAAATTTTACTAAATATTCAATATGTAAAATAGTGCGTAGTTTTTTTTTTCTGAAATATATGTATCTATATGTAAAATGGTGAGTAGTTTTTTTTTCACATATATGTATTATTTGGTTCAATTTGTTTTATGGATGTTTAATTGTTTTCTTAAATATATGTAATTTTAATAAAAATAATTGAAAATATAAGTAATAACAAAATACATAAATTCATATATCTAAAATAGTGCGTGGAGCTTTTATCCTTTCTTTTCATATATCTGTATTCTTCAGTTGAATTTGTTTTTATAGGATGTTTGATTGTTTTCTTGAATTTATGTATTTTTAATAAAAATAAGTGAAAAAATTGTTATAATAATAAATAGTATAAAAGTTCATTTTTTTAAATACATATATGAACAACTGAATATATTAACCAATTACATTATATTCAATTTGTGCAATAAAAATTATATGGTATGCATCCGGTTTACAATATATATGTACAAATACTTATTATCGTTACAACTAAATTTTCTGATAATTTAATTAAATGTTATAAGTATTCAGTTTACAAGATATAGATAATATTTAATAATAAGATTCAAATAAAAAAGATAATATTTTAATCCATGAATTTTATCTTTTTATCCTTTACCCTAAATAAATAAACATAGATAATATTTGTTAATAAGATTCAAACAAAAATATATTATCCAATCCATGAACTTTATCTTTTACCGTTTTTTTTTCCATTTATATTTATCATGTCTTTTCTTTATAGTAGAGATTAATAAAATTGAATTATAATAAAATAAGCATATAAATAACTAATGACTTTAATAACGTTTTAGACTTTTAATGTAAATATATAAATACAAGTAATAATAAAACAAAATCATAAGAACTAAAGTTGGTAGGCGTAATCCCCATAGGGTTATTTTGTTTAGAACTTTTTTGAATTTTTTTATTGTTAGGTATTTTTAAAAATTAATCATTTTATTGTTTTTATGGGCGAGACCGTATACTTCTATATAGTAAGGGGATGAGGCAACTGAGCGACAAATGAGCTGAGATAGTTTCACTTTGTCATTAGACTTATGTAGTATGTATATTCAACTTTCTTTTATGCACGTTTAATTTTAGTTTCAATCAAGACCATTAAACATTCAAATTAGATAACAATGAGAATATTAGAAATAAGACAGCCAGTGTACAAGGAATTTTTTAATGAAATCTGAATTATTCATTGTATTTTTTTACCTATCATATGGGTTTTTAAGTTTACTTAATTTATATTAATTTTTTTATTATTTTAATTGAAATTAAATAAACTTAAAGTATTTTCATTTGTTAAACCACGCGTACACATGGGCTCTAACCTAGCAATATATAAGTTAAAATCAATCATGTCTTTCTTTCCCATTTTTATAACGTTATTACTAGACGTTGAGTATATTGAAATAAAGGTTGTAAAATATTTATTATTATTATATTATTATTTATTTTTTTTTTTTTTTAATTATTTTTATTATTATTATTATTATTATTTATTATTATTATTATTATATTAATTATACTTAATTGTTTAACAAACTTGTAAACTTAAAACAGATTTGTACAAATTATTGAATTTTCTAAAGAATCACCTCTCTGGTAGTAACAGTCATGTCTGATAAATATTTCCAACCATATTGTCTTCAACGGGATAAATTTTTTATATTTTTATAAGAATGTGGAAGTATTCGTTTGGATCAACAATCAACCTTCATCACTCTAGAATGTTTGAAAATTCTTATTTAAAGATTTGCTAAAAAGGGGACCAGCATTAATGGTGCACAAAATACCAAACACGGGCCCCATCTTGATAACCGGTTTTTATATCCGGGTATTGATTCATACAGACCCTACCCATAAGGTATGCATTTCAATACAAAAACACATATCTAAAACAAATCCGATCCATACCGGATCGATAATACTCAAAAACCGGTTCCGGGTCCATACCTAAAACCCTTTTTTTCCATACCCGAACTGGGTATTTCCCAATATATAAATCTATGTTTTTATTTTTTTTTAAATTTTTTATACAATCTAATATACATCACTTTTATGTTATTATATTATAATACTATCAGTTTGTAACATGTATGTGCATTAGTTGGTTGTAACTTGTGCGTTGGTTCTTTTTGTGCATCATTTGGTTGTAAATTGGGTTACTTATGTTGTACAATTTGTTGAGTATATATTTGTTGGGCTGTTGTTTGGGCTGCTCATTTGTAGAGTAATAAAACGTCTGAGACTTTACGGACTGTTGTCTTCGTCTTCTACATTCGCCTCTTTATCTTGTAGCGATAAACCTTTGTTTCGTGAAACCTTTATCATTTAGGGTTTTTGTTCCGATCGGTTGTCTATTGACGGTTTGATCGTTACGTTCGTTGTTTTGGTTGAAGTTTTCTGGTTTTGTTCCGATTGTGCCCTTGCGTGCGTGTTGTTTGGGCTAACACCAGCTGAGTAATCGAAGTGTTTGTTTAATTTTTTGGGATCGATGACGATAGGGCTTTGCCTGCTCTGAGATTGTCTGGTTTGTTTCTTTGTGATTCTTTTATTTTTGGGGAAGTGTTGGCCTTTTTGGCGTTACTAAAAATGATGATTTTATTATCAATGACGATTAGGATGCCTTCATCGGAGATTTTATTTGTATTGGGGTTTCCGTTTGTTTATATTTCTGCTTTGTTGTTTGCTGAGGGTTTACAACTGTGCGACGACTTGGTTCTGATCTTGATGTTGCGCTTTTTGTTGGTAATGGTGAGTTATGATCGGTGGATTTAAGTATACTTAATTATTATTGATTACCTAGAATACCAATTAATTAATATCACTAAAAAATGTATTACTTTTGTTGAACGTCCGACGAATCTTTCAATTGGGCTACTGCCAAATTCATCACATCAGGTTCACTCGCCTCTGAACTGGGGAAAACCTCTCACCTAGGGCCGAAGGCTGTGAACGTTCCCCTGAAGGCACGACAGTGCGGTGAAAGGTAAAACCTGCTTAGTTCAAGGATCGAACTAGCGATTGTCGCTTACTAGCCTAGTCTCCCACCATCACTAGGTGTCGTAGAAACTAATGGGGGACCGCAAAATCGAACTGTGTTACTTGAAACACGAGGTCTCTCCTTTACCATTCCACCACTAGCCCATTTCCTAATGAATAATAAATTAATTAATCACAACTAAAGATAAATTAATAAATCACAATTAAAGATAAATGAGAAAACTATCACGTAATCCGGACTACTGCATCCTGCACAACTGGGAGCTCTTGCCCTCTCGCCTCTACCTTAGTCTCTGACGGGGGAGGACCAACGGGGGACGCCCTCCACCATCATCGGGGCGATGGTGGTGGGCCGGTCAGTGTGTCCGGATTATACACGTTTTGCATCCACAAAACTAAATGGCATGAAGCTAAATGAATTAAAATATGCTTATTTATTATCTTGCTCCATTGTTTAGTGGGATTTAATTTTGTAGAATGTAATAATTTCATATGATTTAAATATGCAGGTTTAGAATATATTATTTGATGGCTAACATAAATTTCCCTAGACCAAGAAAATAATTAAGAGGAGATTATGAACGTAGGCTGCGTGTTTAATCAAATGAATTTAAAAGTCAAGTCTCAAATTAATCAAATGAATTTAAAAGTCAAGTCTCAAATACTTTGGGCTAGAAGCCCGATGAGTTGTATTTGTATGAGTTCCATGTAAATATCAAATCAACATGGGCTCAACACATTGCCTACAACTAAAGGCCCGCGTAAAGAAAAACTTAAGCGGTGAAGGAGCCCCGAAAAATCCGAATAGGAAGGGTGACGGTTTTTTTAAAGTAAACTTCATTAAAAACTACCAACCACGAAATGGGCGGCCACACAACAAAAATCTCACATAACAACAAATTTACACCATTTTCTTCCCATTATAGGGACTTTAGTTTAGATTTACTTCTCACCCTAAGATACTTTATCGAGTTCACTTTGGTTTAATGTCTTCAATCTTCGGCATTTTGTTTGAAAATTTCATCTCGTTTCTAGCTCTCCACAAACTCCAACAAACGATGATAACAATCCCTTGAAACCACCGTTGGCTGAATCCCTTAAACCCACGTGGTTGTAAATCTCAAGTAAATCCCTACAGACAAAAGGCAAAAAATTTGAGACTCGGCACCACGAGTTTATGTTTTACCACATGATGGAAGCAAACATACAAGTTGTGAACAAATGGTCTACCTATTCCTCATCATAGTCGCATAACGAGCACTCCAAATCTTCTAACGTTGTGTTCCTACTTCTTAAAGCCAAAGTCGTAAGAATCCTTCCCATCTCCACGCGACATGCAAAAATATTGCGCTTCAAAAGAAGCGACTTACATCAATCCATAAGTAAAGAGGGTGAGGTTTTTTTTATGGCATTCGACAGAACAAAAGGGAGAAATGGCGGACACTACTTTGCAGCTTGGTTGACGTGCAAGCAAATCAAAATCATCAATAATCAAGATCAACACATGAGAGGATAATTTCTATGATCTTGTGTAGGTGTAGGGCTTGTTGGACCCAGATAAGAATGCTCTATCTAAAATTGGCAACTGATTTCAACAAATATCAAGTTTATAAACAGCTTATTGAGAATTCTCTAGTTTATATCACTTTGAGAAGTTTATAAGGTGATTATAAGGTTATTGACTAGTACAAATGAATACTTAAAGAATTATGTAATGAAAGGCAGTGAAGTTATGTAGTATGTATTGTGCTTGGCTTAACTTATTTTCCCTTCGGAGTAATATTCTCTATTGCCTGCATAAAGTACCTTTTTGGCATATCATTAAATCGTTTAAGTCCACTTGCTACTAGATGTTCGTGCAGACCCTTAGCTCTTTGACAAGTTGCTTCATCAGATTTCTGATGAGCAACTTACAAGAAATCTATCTGTTCATCAGATTTCGATGAATAGAGTTTACCAGATTCTGATGATAGATTTATCATCAGACTTATCAGATTAGTCTTTTCTCATAGTCCTTCTTTAGTTGTGTCTCTTTCTGATGCTTCTTGAAGATGATGCTTATCTTGCTTCTCGTCCTTTTGTCTTGTGTCTTCTTTTTCTATGACCTGCTGACTTTTGTTATCTTCAAGTCAAACGGATTAAATAAGAATAAGATTTGATTGTTCATATGTGATGGATTTCACACGAAGGAGTCAAACGGGTCAAATGGAGTATAATGTTTGATAATAAATGTAAACGCAAACCGGGTAACGGGAGCGTGAAACACCAGGATAATGAGCCCATGTAATGGGTTATAATTGAAAAGGAAATCCTCGAATTAAGTCATTATGGACTAAAGAGCCAGGTTGACAAAAAGGGGCAAGTAAATGACCCACGGGGTTATAGAAGCGGAGGTATTTCCCCAACGGAAAACGGTCGTAGTCCTGGACTACGGTCGGTGTAAAAATAAAAAGTAAAAGTAGAGATGAAACGGTTGATAGATTTGGCAAGTAAGACCAACGTATAAATGACCCGCGGAGTCGTTGGAGTGGAGGTGTTGCCAATACGGATCAAGCATGGTCATGGACCATGGTTATAATAAAAGGAGGAAAATGATTTTTTTATATATAATTATAAAGTGGGTGTGTTAACACCATGCTCATTTAAAGGATAACTCGGATAAAGAGTGATCTACGGGATTACTATGACCTTCAGGTCATAAATAATAGTAAAGGTCTAAGGGAAAAATGTGAAATCCGGGTCACGAATAAAACGGGAGGAACATTAGAGGTCATCCTTTAAAACAAAACAAAAAAAGAGAAAAAATGTTGAACTAAAATTTGGTTTTAGTTAATAACGACATTTTTACGAACGTAAAGAATTAGCGAAAATTGGAAAATATATATATATAGTTTTATTTAAAGAAACAAGTTTTGGCCAATAGGTGCAAGACGATGTTTAAAAATAATATATTTGAAAATGAAAATTGATATAAACTTAAACATGACATTATGCAATCACGGTCAAGAAAATAATATGGGAAGTGATTACATTGTAGCATATGCTACGAGCATTGGGGCTATTAACGCATGTAAGGCCTTGGGGAGGCAATGTGGATATACCCGAATAAATGGGGTAAAAAGTGATCGGCGACTGATGAGTCTAATCGGCAACACCAGTTAAGGTCAAATGGTGTTTATAACCTAGCCATTGTGCTTTTCTTAATAAGATTAGCATTGAATAATTATGTCAACATATCCATATGATTGAGTGGCCGAAGGGTGACTCGCTGTAGTTGATGATAAAGAGATGGAGTTCAGGGTGAAAGCAAGGGCCCATGAGGTCTTACATGTGACAGTTGCATACGGCAAAGCCTATTACAATCCTTGACTGAAAGTTTAAACACTTTAGGAATAAAGATATTATAAAGTAAAAGTAAAAAAGCGAACATTGCAAGAGGTCGGACACCAGTTAGGAGTTCGAGGAAGAGGTGATAAGATACTACCCCTATTGTCACACCCCGAATTTCCAACCAAATCCCAGTGGGCCCGGGTGGGGAGTATCGTGACGTAAAATTGGTATCATCAATACACAAAATAGCACAACGGAAGTCTTCGATTTAAAATATTGTTACAATCGTAAATGCTCAAATGTTCAAAATAATAAATACAGACGTTTGTAATAAAGATCCACAGACGGATCGAATAATGCACAAGGTGATTATATAATCAGACACTAGGCTTCAATGCAAGGACTTGCAAATTCCTATTAAGCATTTACCGAGCAGCGTCCAGCCTATTTATGTACTTGCAACATGCACTTATCTTTTGACAAATACGTCAGTTTTCAGTGGTAAATAATAATAACCGACACATTTTGAAAATATTTCAAAATTATTTTAGGTGCACAAGGCACGCGATTTTATAAATAACTTGGGACAATTAAAAATGATCTTGTATACAGTTTTACAGGTCTGTCAATACATATGGGGGTCCGGTGCAGAAACCGAATAACATGATTAACCGACACACCACTTTTAACTATAAAGGGGTATCCCTAATATGGGTAGAAAAACATTTTATTGTACCTTAGCATCTGTCAGGTGTATGCCTACGTGGCCATTAGTAATTTAAATAAGCCATGGAAATCTAGGATACGGTCATGTTAACCCCCAATGTTTAAGTTATCACACAATATAGATTAAAACGGGTTATGCGGATTTTCTAGTCACAATCCGACATATGATCCCATACCCTGACCAAGCGGTAAAATATACCGTATCCCAAGCCCGTATAGGGAAAATAGGTTAAGAGTATTGCCTGGCTTAAATAAAGCTTACAATGTAAGAAATATAATAAGCACAACTGTTAACCAATTAACTAGCTCGGTTGCAATTTACTGGAAGGCCCTAGTCTGGAATGAATGGTATTAATAACCAATTAGATTGTCAACGGGTCTATTCAAGTCATAGACTTGGACCGGTTAACTTCAGTTAATGAAAACAGTACGATACGCTAGATTAAGCGATGACCGGAATGGAATGTAGTTTAAACCCAACAAGTACTATGACTTGTATAATATGGGTAAACAATATACATTCTGGAATTTGAAATAAAAATGATAATGTTAAACCCGTTTCGGTTTATTTACTTTAACCGTACGCGTATAAGCGATACCGGGTAACCGGATGAGTTATGAACAAGTTCTATATGCCAATATACTTTAAATAAGTTGTAATATCAGTAGGATATCAACTTATATGCCCGTTAAGGTTTTAAATAAAACTATGCCTTATAAGGACGTTTGTCATTTTCGTCGTATTAAAAGAACTTGCGTATAAACTGATGTTATGTACATGATCATTATATTTACGATATATTATCAGTATGTAATGAAACATATCTGTGTTATATGATTTAAGACCAAACTATGCACCGAAGGGGCATTTTGGTCATTCTACACATAGTTTGAGAACTTATTTAGAAATCTGAGTTATAATCTTGTATCTACTGTAAAAATATTTTAAATAAGTTATAATATCAGTAGGTATCAAGTTTTAGTTGATAGTCTGTTATAAACACTAAAAACCATTACTAACCGTTAGATCGTATAACTCAAATTTTCCCAAAGGATGTTCCCAAGAAAATGCATATGAGTTTCAAGCTGAATGTCAGCAAAATTCCTTTGAGCTTGAAGAATAGGTTGCACATGTTTCCAAAGCTCAGAAGTAACTTTCTCAATGGGTACAAGATTCTGAGAGTTGTGAAGCACTTGTTTCATCATGGATTTAATATCATCAATTGATGATTCCATGTTTGTAATCCTATCCGTCAATTTTGGTATTTTAAGTATCACATAAACGAATAGGACATCTAATTCCTACCAGAGGTAGTTGTATCCGTATTATCAATAGGAGAAGTTTCCAAATTGATAGACACAGATGCCCCTTTGTCTTGGTTCTGGGGACTTCCAACTGGAACAGAGGTTACAGTAGTAGCCTCAACAGTTGTTACCTTCAAGGAAGTCTTACTTATGTAACCATTGTCCAAATGAGCCACTGTTGTGGCAATAGTTGTAGTAGTTGCTTCACTTGAATTACTACCAAGAGTTACTTGTAACTCATAGGGTGTAGCATCCTCAACTGTTTCTGGGTTAGCTAGTTGACTTTTCTCATAATCAGTCAAATGTGGAAGTGAACTCTCTTTAATGGGTGAGTGAGAGGGACTGATATGTGTTTGAGTTGTGTCAATAGCATGAAATAGGGGTATAAAAGTGGAAGGAATTGGAGAAGTGGGTTGTGCTATGGAAAGAGAATTTGCCCTGGGAGAGGGGCTTGAGAGCAAATTTTCAAGTGAATCATCTGCCTCATAGTTTGGTGTCCATGTGCTTACAACTTTATCATTTTGTGAGGATTCAAGATGAGGTAGGCTAGGTGGAGATCTTTCCATCTGTTGTGAGGAAGTAGCAGTAGTGGTTTTAAGTGACATTTGTGTTGTCGCTAGGTTAACCTCTAGGATCTCATCTTCCAAAGGAACCTCTTTATTTTGTTTGGTTTTGGTGGGATTTTTGATTTGACAGGTTTTCTTTTGGATTTTTCTTATGTGGGTTTCACAACAGCAGTTGTGGCGTTGTGATCACTAGGAGCAGTGGGCTCAGAAACAGAGGATGGAGAAGTGGATGCAGGTAAAATTTGCTCAACCCCCTTTGCTTGTGTTTTCAAAACCTTTGGCTTTTGATTTAAAATCTTTGTAAAAGTTTTATGTTTAAGGCTGCCAACAGGACTGATGGCACCTTGTTTTGAATCATTTCCAGAAACTTGTGATTGAAGATAAAAACTCAATAGCCTAGGATAAATGAGAAAAGCGGCATTTTTTGAAATTTTATTATAGTTTGCTACTAAGTTACCTGGGATAGATTAAAATCAATTTTGTTAAAATAAGATATCTCAGATACTGAATGTTTAATGGTATTTCATTGAAAGAGTGGTCTTGGCAGACAAACATAACAACAAAGTGTGGAAAAAGAATTTCATATCAGCAGGGAAATTGGGTTTATATATAGTAATGCCTGTAAGCTGTCCCTCATACCCTCTTTCAATGAACTCATCATATAGTTCTTTCTTTGTGAAAGAAGTTTTGGCATTTAGGTCATTGAGTTCAAAAACAGTGGAGATGGTGGTCGGTGAGATTGCAACAAGAGATGTACCTTCTGAGGTAATTGCATAAGGCTTTTTTTTAACTTGAACCTCAGCATTTGCCCAGAATTGGCGAAGGGTGTCTAGATAGATTGGTGCGGATGTAGTCAAGATGTTTTTATATTTGGAATTGCGAGAACATCAATCTTGGCATGGAATTCGGTGTTGGTTTCAGTTTTTTTGAGAATGGGAAGGTACTTATGTGGAATTTTGGTGTTGAGATCCATGATTGGAAAGTAAATGAGACGATTAGTGAAGAAGATGAGAGTAATGGAAACTGCTTTTTAGAAATTTGAATTCGATACGACAAGTGAAAACTCTGTTTTGATAACACGGGGGTTTATAAAGTGAAAAGTGAATGCTGAAGTGGTAGCAGTTTCAAAAGATCTGATGGCTAACATATGTCCACGTGGCAACCTTTGTTGAGTAATGGAAGAAAGTTGTTTGGAAACCTCTGTTGAGAATCAACAGAGGTTGGGAACAATGAAAGGGCACAGTGACAGAGGAAATGAGAAACAGAGGATACCTTTGACAGTGGATAGAGAGAGAGCCAAACAGAGGTTATTTTTGAAAAAACAGTGGTTATGAACAAACTTTAGGATTTTAAAAAATTTCAATTTTGCTATTTTTAAGGATGGAATATTGATTTCTGAAACATTTTAATGCTTTTTAATCTTGGATAACAAGGGTTTTGCTTTTAATCCAAGTTTAGCATTCCAATCCTAGAGATCAAGATTTCAAAGGTAGATGTATCTAATGCTTTTGTTAGAACATCTGCCAGTTGATCCTTAGTTGGAACATAATGCAGAGAAATCAAACCCTTTCATAGCAATCCCTCACAAAGTGATGTCTGATGTTAATGTGTTTTGTGGTGGAGTGAGATACTAGATTTTAATGATGTTTTTAGCTGCTTGACTATCTAACATGAGAGGAGTCTTTAAAGCAGTTACACCAAAATCCAGTAGTTGGTTTTGAAGCCATAGGAGTTGAGCAGTGCAACTTGCAGCAACAATATACTCAGCCTCTGCTGTGGATGTTGATACTCCAGCTTGCTTTTTTGCTTTGCCAAGACACTAAGCAACTGCCTAGGAATTGACATCCTCCGGAATTTGACTTCCTTGTTGCATGGCATCCAGCAAAATCACTTCTGAGTAATCTGAAAGCTCAATGTTTCCATTAGCTGGATACCAGATATCAAGTGTGTGAGCACCTTTTATGTATATGAATAACCTTTTTACAGCAACAAGATTTGACTTACTAGGTGCTGACTGGGATCTGGCACAACACATGTGGCAAACATGATGTCTGGCCTTGATGCAGTTAGGTACAATAAAGACCCAATCATGCTTCTATAAAGAGTTTGATCAACCAAATCAACTTTATCATCAACAGTGACTAACTTTGATGTGGCCATAGGTGTGCTACATGGTTTACAATCATTCATATCAAATTTTGTTAACAAATCTTTGACATATTTGCTCTGATGAATGAAAGTCCCATTTTGCATTTGCTTAACTTGGAGACCAAAAAGCATTGGAGCTCACCCATGCATCATCTCAAACTCTGCTGTCATGAGATTTCTAAACACCTCACACATTGAATCACATGTGGATCCAAAAATGATGTCATCCACATAAATTTGGACAATCATCAAATCCTTTCCTTACCATTTTAAAAACAATGTTTCATCAATCTTACCTCTTGTAAAGCCTATGGAGAGGAGAAATGTGGAGAGAGTTTCATACTAGGCTCTAGGTGCTTGTTTCAAGCCATATAATGCTTTGCTGAGCTTGTAAACATGATCAGGAAAAAATGCATCTTCAAAACCAGGAGGTTGGCACACATATACCTCTTCCTGGATCTTTCCATAAAGAAAAGCACATTTGATATCCATTTGATATACCTTGATGTTGTGGTTGACAGTAAAGGCTAAGAACAATCTGATGGCCTCCAATCTTTCAACTGGAGCAAAAGTTTCATCATAGCCAATGCACTCTTCTTGTCTATAGCCTTGAACCACAAGCCTAGCTTTTTTCTTGACAACAATACCCCTTTCATCAGTTTTGTTCTTGAAGACCCATTTTGTGCCAATAGGACAGACATCCTTTGGCAATGGTACAAGTTCCCATACTTGTTGTCTTTTGAATTGTAGGAGCTCTTCTTGCGTAGCCTCTACCCAACTGTTGTCTTTTAGTGCCTCTTGGTACTTGACATGTTGTGTGAGTGATAGAAAACCAGCAAACAAAACAAATGTTTGGGGATTGACTTCTAGTGAGCACCCGTTCATTGATGTTGCCAATGATTTGATTGGATGGATGACTTTTAAGGTAGATCAAATCTCCCTTATCTGGAACAATTGCATTTTGAGGTGAAGGTTGCAGACGGGAATCATCTGAGCTAACATCTGTTGGCAACTTTGAAGAGCTAACATCTGTTTGGAATGGAGGTGGAGGTATAGGTGGGATGGGTGTGAAAGTGGGTTGACTTTTGTTAATAGAAACTGGACTTTTGTAAACAGCAGTGGTTTGAATTTGTGAACTGGCAGGGGTTGGAGTATCAACAACTGTTGATACAGCAGTGGCAAGAGTTTTCACAGTTGTTAGTAACATATGTTGCTCTGGTGGAGGAAATGACTGTGTATTGTGGAATCCAATGTCATGACCATTGTCTTGATGAGAAGATTGTGATGTACTGCAGGGTTAGTCTTGATAGACACATCTTCAAATGTAAATTTGTCTAAGTCAAATAATTCAATAGGATTTGCTAGGATTTTCAATGAAGAAAGTCATTGAACTTTACATTCAAAGTCTCTTCCACACATCTAGTCCTTGAATTTAAGACTTTGTAGGCTTTAGCAGTGGTAGAGTATCCTAGAAAATAACCACAATCCACTTTGGTAGCAAATTTTGAAATTGAATTTTTAAATTTAAGGTAAAGCATGGGTAACCAAAGATTTTGATTATATAGGATCAGTGGTTTGATTTTGAACAAAAGTTCATAAGCAGTCTTTTGCTGCATGGGTTAATTAAAACTCTGTTCTAGACATAGCAAGCAGTGTTTACAGCCTCTGCCCATAAAGACAAGGGTAAACCTGAATCTGCAAGCATAGTTCTGCAGCTTCAATTAAAGTTCTATTTTTCCTTTCAACCACGCCATTTTGTTCTGGTGTCCTTGGGATGCTGTATTGCCTAACAATCCCTTTTGGCACACATAAATCATCCTACTCCTTATTTTAAATTCTGTTCCATTGTCACTCCTAAAGACTTTTACTGGCAGGTCAACTTGTTTAACAAAATTGTGTAAAATGCTTGCAGTCTCATCTTTGGAGTGCATGAAGAAGGTCCATGTAAACCTTGAAAAATCATCAACAATGACAAGACAATATCTTTTTCTTTTAAGACTCATGATTTTTACAGGGCCAAAGAAGTCCATGTGCAACATTTGTAAACACTGACTTGTTTTGGACTCTTCAATGGATTTGTATGAACTTTTATGTTGTTTACCTTTTAAACGTAAACACAATGTTCATCACAGGTGAATTGTTTTGATGGTAAACCTCTGACAAGATTTTGTTTTGAAAGTGTGGTGATAGTCTTAAGATTTGTGTGACCAAGTCTTTTATGCCATAGTTCTGTCTCTTTATTAGAAGCAACTGAGAACAGACATGCATTGGACATTGGATTATCTTTCAACATATCAACCACTTACACATTACTCCTGTGAGCAACAAGTTGTGCTTTGCTTTCGGCTATGATTTGATCAATCTTTTTAACCACTTCTGGCCCAACAATCTGACAAGATTTTTTAGTGAAGAATGACCCATTTCCTTTGTCACTCATTTGTGAAACACTAAGACGATTAAATTTCAGATTGTCAATAAGATTGACATGCTCAAACTTGAGTTTCCCAGCCTTGACTGTCCCTGACCCTAACACCTTCCCTTTTGATTTGTTACCAAAGGATATATCACCCGTCCATGTGCCATAAAATCTTTGAAAAGGGCTCTACATCTTGTCATGTGCCTGGAGCCTCCACTATCTACATACCATAAACTGATCAAGGCAAGTAGAAGCTCCCTTAGCAGCAGCCATCATGGCACAGTCACATTCATCTCACATACACTAGCATCCCATGGGTCAGACAGAGGTTTCAATTCTTCACCAACATTCTCTTTTGTAACATATGTTCCATCATGAACATTAGACTCGTCAGACTTAGACACCACTTCCTCAGATTCATCACCCTCAACTATTGCATCTAGTGCCATAAAGCAAAAATCATTTTGTTTTCTTTCATACTTACAATTAGAGCAAAGTTTTCATCAGTCAGTTCCTCAGGCAAGCTACTCCAATCAACAAAGCCTTGGGTAAAGAAGCTTGTTGATTAACCTCTGCCGGAGCAGTGGTTTCAGTAACTTGTTGTGCAGCTTGCATTTGAACCTGAGGAGCCTGAGCTTGAACATATTGAATCTATGGAACAGTGATTTGGACATATTGCACAGGAGCAGTGGTAGCAGGGTGTGCAAAATGAGCAGTGTTTTGCATGTGAGGAGCAGGGGTATATTGGGAATATGGGACAATGCTTTGATTGTTTTGAGGTCTAGGGCTAGGATGTGTGATAATTGGTCCAGATGAATTAGATCTACATTCTCTAGCAAAGTGTCCTAGCCTATTTCACTTATAACATTTACCTTTGACTTATCCATCCCAACTTTAGCCCCCCATGCAACCCTGGGAACATCCTACTAGTTCTCTTGTAATACTTACTAGCCCTAACACTTAACAAAGCAAGTTAGTGCAAAATATCCATCTCTAAGGATAGATTATCAGAAGCTTGGCTTTCCCCATTAGCAGTAAAAGCATAGCTCGGTGAGTAAGAATTAGAGTTAAAACTACCACCAGAAGTTATGTCAATGAAATGATCATAACTCTGACCCTTACTACTGTTCAGAGGCTTCTTCCTGACCAACAAGTGCAATACTACCGAATGCATAGTCATCTGCTACTTTACCAGACTCTGAACTTCTTTTTCTGGTTGAGTTCTCTCACATAAGTGAGAAGTCTACCATGAAGTTGAGTTAGATCATTTCTTTAAAACCAACAAAGTTTTCGGGTAACAAAGGTATAGTGTCCTATTTATCTGGTAGAGACCTTAAAAACCGACTGTTCAAAGTTGAATTTGGGTAATTAACATTCACCAGTTTTAACTCACTTATAAGACAACTAAACTTTTCAAATTGTTGAGTTAACGACTCTCCTTTTACATGATTAAACATTTCATATTGTTGGTTCAAAACCTCTCTGTTGTTTTCAATAACTTCCTCAGTCCCACTGAATTGCTCTTTCAAGGCATCCCATAACTCCTATGCATTGTTGCAATGCAACAGGCCAGCATAGATATCATTTGGCAATGCAGAAGCCACGATACTAAATGCCTTGGCATCTAGCTCGATTTTTTGAAAATCTTGCTCGGAGTAGTTTTCAGGATTTTTAGGCACTTGAATTTTTGGATCTTCAGCACTTGGGACCATTGGAACATGAGGTCCAAAAAAACTGATCTCCAGCAACCGGTGTGTTTGCTGAGCAAGTATATGACCCATCCGACGTTGCCAGATATGGTACTCAAACCTGACAAGCATCGGTGGTTTAAACATGGAGCCAGCGTTATGAGGGTCCAGTGGATTTTGAGACATTCTGATTGTTTACAAACAGATTTTGTTTAAAAACTTTGAAACGTAAATAAACTCTGTTTTCCAATATAAATGAGCAAACGAATTAGCAATGAGAGCTGATCTTTTCGAATCAAGTTGATTGTTAAATCAAATTTTGATTGACCAAGCTCTGATACCAATTGTTAGATCTGAGTTTGATATTGTTGTGATATTTAGATGAAATCAAGGGATTAATGATAAACAAAGATGAAATGTGCAGTGGAATTAGTTAAACTATGAAATCACAACAATAGAGAGATTATTTTCAATTCAACATGCTTTTGTAATGAATCAGTATGCATGTAAATCACAATCTCCCCCTCAGACTAAGATCACTCTCTTTGTTGTACAGAATGCAAAATGAAGATAGATTGATAAGTGATGAAAAGTGATAAAATAAAATAGTACATGCACTGTTTTATTTATAGTACAACTGAAGCCACTAAGCATCTAATGATGACGTCAGTGTGAAAATAAATCTAACTAATATAACAAACTCAACCTCTGCTAGCTAACCTTTATTACAATTAAAATATAATACAAAGACTGTTGATAACAACTGTTGGGAGATCCCCTGTTGGGGTTCATCCCTGCTTGTCTTTAACAAAGTTTTCCAGCAGACCTTGCCATATCTGTGTTTGTCTTCAACAGATCTTTGACTTGGTCTTCAACAGAGGTTTGCAGCAGATGATAAAATTATTTCAAAGGATCAGCGTTATAGAATGTTTTGGCTTTTCTGTCATCTGTCTTGTAAGGTTCAATCCAACACTAATATTACGAGAACACGCATAACAAAATGCACACCCATTTTTTCAATCCTAAAAACCTAAAAAGTAAATGAAAATGTTACAAATGGAAGATTTATTGTTTCTCACACTAGAATTTAAAACAAAATATGAAAAATTTTTCATTTTTATATAAACCTACACGTATGTGCGTTCTGTATAGGTTAAATTAACTACATGTATGTAGGCTAAGTGTAGGTAAAAATATAAGGTTTTCCATGCAATATAATATACATACAAATGTGGAAATATAAAATTTAAAAAAAATATGAACTTTAAATCATAAAATCTAGTGATTTACAGTTGTTCTTTGTGCCTCGCAATAATTAGTGTTCTGTAATGATCCTCATCCTATATCTAATTAGGTTAAACAATTTAGGGAGCAAGAAAACTAAACCAGGCCTGGCCCATGTCTTCTAAACCCTAAAATCCCAATATACCAAGGACTTCACCAACTTAACAATTTCCCACTTAAAGCCCTTGCGAATACTTCCGCCCGCCATTCAAGTAAACAATCAACTTAGTCATCCAGTGACTCCAGTAATCTTTAAACAACATAAATCCTCTAAGCCTCTAGTTTCCCCAAGAATAAGCTAAGATTTCAATAATCCATCTAGTTGCAGCAGACTTTCACATCGTTAATGAAAGGCCCATTGAAGCTCTCGACAACTCAATATGGCCATCATAGACTAAGTCATGGAAAAACCAACCAATAACTCATCCTCAATCTCAACTGGCTCCCACTTACTCAAATCAATGGCTCTAGAGATTTTTAGAGGATAAAACACTCTCCACTAACAGCAACTTCCTAGAGGAGATTGCATTCGGATCCCTGGCCTTCCGAACTCCAATGTCGATTTCCACATTGTGTCTGAACACCCATGTGATCCCACTATGAGAAAATTCCCACCCGCGTTTGACCTTCGAATACGTTCAAGCGGATTACCTGGAATCCCAGAGTCCTTTGCTGTAAATTGGACTTGTTTAACTCTCGAATCGGCGAGCCAAGAGTTTACTACTCGGAAGTTGGTTCACTTCTTTCTACGGCCCAATAAATTGTAGACTCCAAAATTCTTCAACACTAGATTCTCTGATGCTTCATCGAAGTGGGTAACAATAAATGAAGCAAAACAGAATCTTGAAACCAAGAGCTTTCACTACCTTCCATTGAGTCCCATTGCATCAAACCCAAACACATTCTCAAAAGCAGAATTTCACTAATGAATGTCCACACCTCCATTCAACCTCACCAAGTCATCAACGGCCCACTCCTACCTATCCCTGTTATCCTAACCTATGCCAAACCGTAACCCATGAGTCGAGTCTTCACTCATACTTCCTTAGCAAAAATCTTCACCCAATATTAGTACAAAGATCCCCAATATGTTAAACCACTTATCACCATCGAACAAGAATAGCTTCACAGTTCCAGACCAGCTAATAGGAAAACAGTTATAACAATAGTTAAGCATTCATGGAAAGCAAGCAGTACCAAGGGTTCTATGACCGTACACACGATCAATTAACACAAACCCTCATCGAAAGAACATCCAAACGAGCGATAGTTCACAGTATTTCAATAACCTCTTTTTTCAGTTATGTTGTGACCAGCACACCCGCTGGTTCTTTTTTCCCAGGTTCATCCATCGTCAAGTACCAATCAACCAAAAAAACCGCCGAACATTCAATTATAACCATCATGTCTTCGGTTATAACAAGAACAAATTGAAGAACAATAAACAGACTCAACAACGGCATGGGTATGAACTTGTCGGTTTTTCTATTGAAACTATTAATCAAATCGATTTGCTCCTGTAACAACTAATAAATCAAGTAATTGAAAAACTAAACTGTAAACAGTTACCTAAGATTATCTTTTGTAGACAAATCTCTACCCGAATGCTGAACTTCATGAAACAATGTCAACAATTCTTCAATTGATAATAAACGTCAAAACCCAAACTTGAAATTTCAAAACCCAACTTAGACCGCAACCAGAACTCGACCAAAGGCTGAATATATACCTAATCAACGGCTCCAATCGAGTTTCAAAACAATAACAATGGCATATGGATTTAATAAACTTAGTAGATCCCCTAGATCACAACAATAAAAAAATCCTTTTCTTTTCTAGAAAGTAGAAACCAAACAAAAACGTGGCCTGCTCTTCACAAAGAAGCAAGTTAATTGCTTCCTTCTTCGCACGCAAACCAAGATAAAAAACTTCCTATTTTTGCTTTGATACGATACAACCACCATAAAAAAGGTGATGGTATCTACAAATTCCCCTAATTTTTTGTGCATTCCTCAATAGGAAACGTGTAGCCCAGTACGCTTCCAAAGGGTTTAAACCATCAAACGCCACATCAATTGGAATCGTATATGGAAATACGATTCCTATTGGTACACTTAACTACGATATGCTCTGGCATGCAGGTAGTTTAGAATTGAAAAGTTCTGAAAGTGACCCAATAGGAAGCGTATAGGGCCATACGATTCCCGTAGGGCTTTGGTTGGTGAACGAATTAACTCAATAGGAAGCATATAGGGCAATACGATTCTCATAAGGTTTTGGTTGGTGAACGAATTAATTCAGTACGACGCGTATTGTGCAATATGATTCCCCTCAGACCAGAAATATGTTATATATCCAAGCTTTTGGGGACGAGTTTATTCAGACGAAAATTCACAAACTAAATAATCCGATCAAACCATTTGCACCACAATGTCATCTTGGGACCTTAATTATGTTTTTGGTGATTATTCAAACCATTCATACCCGAACGAATCATACGTCTCCGAAAGTAAAATCGAACCCGTTGTTGAACGAGGGGATGAAGAGGTTACATCCGTGGTTGAACGTAATGACGGGTTTCAGCTACCCGATTTGAACCAAAAGTACGTAGATGAACCTAAAAGCTAGTTGTAGTGCTATCCGTGGTACCAATGCCCATTTTACCATACGCATGTAGAAGTAAAACGCGCGAACGAGTATGAGGACGGTGTTAAACATATCGAGGAAGATGATAATGATTTAGAGGAATCTGATGACGACGCGGAGGTTGGTAACGAACACGAAGAACCTAATATGGGTGTCTCGTTTGAAATGAATCAGGTTTGACATTCTAGTTACTTACGTGATATTTAATATATTTTGTGTTTATATTCTTTTAGGGATGTTTTCACCATTAAGGTTTCACTATCACACTTTAGATTGGGAAATATACGTGTTATTCGATGTATAATGTTTATTATATTATGTGTTTTGTTACATTTTTTTTCAATCTATAGTGTTTTTATATTGTTTTAGGGTCTATAAATACATTCTTATGGTTAAGGTTTCATTGTCGCATTTTAGAGAGAAAAACAAACGTGATACTCTCGGTATATAAATGTTTATTGCATGTTGTGTTTTGTTACATTTTATTCGACATATATTGTGTTTATATTGTTTTAGGGTCTATAAATGTATTATTCAATACACAGCGTGTTTATTATGTTTTAGGGTTTACATATATTTTTACGATTAGGGTTTACTATCACGTTTTAAAGAGAAACTAACATGTTATGTGATAAATAAATGTTTATTGCATTTTCTGTTTTGTTACATTTTATTCGATATATAGTGTGTTTATACTGTTTATATTTTTATGGAAATCGTTATATATAATGCTTATAAATATATTCGATACATTTTAAACAGAGAAAGTTGATTTTGTTTAGGAATTTGGATATGTTGAAGAGTTGAAGACTTAGGTTTACCAAAGGGCACTTGCGCATGATTTTGTCATTGTGACCAAACGAAACTATTTCAAAAATGAAAGGACAGTGAAGATATGGTTGTGTTGCGACCGTGCTGGCCAACACAATAGTACAACCACAAAACGACGATCTATAGCAAAAAGGTTGGCTGTCCTTTTACTCTGGTAGGAAGACTAAACTCAAAGAGTGGTGCTTGGAGGTTAGAGGTGAAGGTACAGAACATAACCATGAAGCTTCACAATATCTCGAGGGTCACGCGTTTGCAAGGCTAAACCCAAACGAAGAACATCGGGTGGAGAGTCTTTATTCTCAAAACTTGGAGCCAGCTAAAATTCTTTTAACAATAAGAAATCAAAACCCACATAGCGTGTGCATTCTACGAGACATACATAACCTAATAAGAAAAGTTTAAAATCAAAATGTATGCGAGTCGAACTCCACATTCTACTATATACCTCGACCGGAAGACTAGCTGAACTCGGATTTTGATGATCCGAACTTGCGGCCTTATCAGCCGAGATGAAATTCAGTCTATTCAGCGAGGTATTTGAGATATCGCTTTGTCAGTTTTCCATCGCCGTCGGTTTTTATACAGAAGCGAAGTTGGTTCAGGACATGTATATCAAGGCTATCAATCGTATGCCCAAGGATGAGTTGATTGCCTAGTGGCCCACCATTGGTACGTACACCAAGGCGGAGGAGGTCCGATCCTCGAAGATTCGCGACCCGTTAGTTCATTACTTGCATCGTTGCTTTAGCACGGGCATCGCGACCCGCGACAAGAGTTGCGAGCACGTTACGAAAGCCAATCTTTTCTATCTCTGTTGTTTATTTACTAGTCGTTCGTGTGCCCTCCATCTCTGTCTGGTGGATTATTTTATCACACGTTAGAAAAAGTAGCGTCGTGGCAGTATATATGGAGGATCGTTTATCGCCCGGATAGCCCAGAGTGTTGGTCGGTACTTTGGTTGGGACAAGGGGAATCATATAGGGCTATACGTTTTGTGGATGGCATAGGTCTAAAAAGTCTGTGCTTCAAGTACACCTATAGGAAGCGTATAGCTCAATAAGCTTGGACTAGAGGAACCGTATTGCCATATACGATTCCTATAGGGTTCCAGGGATGTACAAATAAAATGGAGGGATGTTTGGATAATCAAGCCTAAAAAAAATGTTTTTTTTTGTTTCTACCTTCACGTGGACACAAGAGACAACAAAACTCAACATTTGTTTGTTTTTACCTTTCCCTCTAATCAAAAGCAAGGAACAACAAATAAAAAGGACACGGCAATCGAATCAAGACTCAGCGATTCTGCAAAACCCTAATTGAAATCTCCAACTACGAACAAAATAAATCAAACTGTGAATCGTTTCTGTACAATAAACCGTGTATTCAACGAGGCAAAGCTCTAATACCACTTGTTAGGTATTAAGCAGCGCAACGGAACCAACTCACACGCACAAACAATATAATCATGCAATACTAAAAATAGTAAACGCAACACAAGAATTTTACGTGGTTTTAACCGGGGGGGGGGGGGGAGGGGCTACGTCCACAAGTTGCAACTTGGTTATTTAATTAAGCTCAATGCAGAAAGATTACAATTACATGACTGAATCTAATACTAATAAAAGAATTAAGTTAATCCCATATGGCATATTCTCCTTAAATTTATTTTGATACTATGTGGTATTCCCCCCATTATTATTATTATTATTATTATTATTATTATTATTATTATTATTATTATTATTATTATTATTATTATTATTATTATTATTATATAATTTATTAATCTATACATAACTATAGATAAATACATAATACATAAAATATTTATCTTCTATTATTATAGTATTTTATTTATTTATTTTTATTTTCATATGTGTCATAAAGTTTTTATTTTTTCTTCACTGCGGATCAAACCAAATTAGGTTATATAATTATAGACCTAGATTGTCTAATCTAAAATAATAAGTTGTTTGCGAATAACTACACATATGTATCTCTTAATTTAACATTATTATTATTTGATTAATAATATCTTAGATTAATATCCAATTTTTATTGTTAATATATAACACATGTGGTGTCTGATATAACTCTGTATTCAATGAATTTTATACCGTCTCGTCAATAAACTTATAAAATGGAATATCGTACATAGTTTAAAAGTTAAATTTTATTTTATATAATTTAGATTATATTTTAATTTATTTCTGTAATTTAATATCAACAATGATTAAGTTAATTCTCTTTATTGTAGAAGATATTTACAGAGCTTTTTAAGTTCTCAATTGACCGGTGATGTAAATTAACGGGGTGGGTTTATTTGGATTAAAAAAACAATAAATTAAATAAGTAAAAACACAAAAATTCCGTTCATGTAACTGATATTTTTTATGAAGTTAATGGGTTGGATGAAAATGGCAAAAAATATATTGTTGTTGCTATTGTTATTATTATTTATTTGTAATTATTACATTATAGAATTATGAATTATCATTATCTAAGTCACTAGGTTATAGTCTCGTGTGTTACACATGTTTACGTAAGATATTGTCTTTATTCAAGCTATATGGAGGTCTATAACCTAGTGTGTGTGTGTGTGTATACTAGTTGTTTAACCGCGTGATGCGGCGTGAAACATATCACTTAGGTTGGTGAGTCTAGGGCTATGTACGGGGCAGTTCGCTTATGAGCCATAACCAAAACCAAATTCGCGATGCAACGGAAAACACAATACTTGTTGGTAATTCTAAGAGTGTGTATGGAAAGGTTCAGTTCAGTTGGGTCATAACTAAAATCTAAATTTTCGGTGAAGGTACTTCAAAACCAGTCATTGGGATTTAAAGAGTTTTAAAAGGATGAATTTCATATTTTAGATATATGAAAACGTACCTATCTCAAATTTACACGAAGAGAACATATATTTCTTTACTTATGAATTTCATGTTTTAGTATACTTATGATTTTCATGTTTTAGTAGTCCTAGTTGATCAAATGTAATTATCACCAAAAAAGATTTGAGTAAATATAAACAACTAGACTATAAGAATACTAAAAGAAACTCACTTGTATTTAACCCAACGAAATTGAATACTTGGTTGATAACCCCAAAACTTAATTTTTGATGGTCCTTGAAGGTGTCGTTGAATCTACCCGAGGTATATCGGTCAAAATTACACCTGGAAAAACCGGTGGGTCGGGTCGGGTGACGGGCCAAAACAGTTTCAAATCCACCCAAAATTATTAAGCAATAAGCATTTAAAAATCCACCCAAAATTATGTTTTGAACAGATGATTTGGTGAGAAAAAATTACTATATTCCATAAAACCTTGATCTCCTTAGGTCTACTATAAACTTACAGTTATTTGTATCGGCCATTTTAGTTTGTTTGCAAACTATTTTACAATAGTTTATAAATTTTCTTCATTCTACTATAAATTAAACTATTTTAAAGTAGCAAAAACAAATAACACTCAAACAGTGTTATGCCTTATTACAACTATTAAACATTAATATTTAAATTGAAATGTACAAACATTACATTCCATTATTCCAACATCACAAAGTTCACTTGCAAAATGAAGCCAGCACATGGCGAGGCAGCGTGATCAATGGTAGCAGAGAATGCACGATCGCCAAGTTATCTAACAACAGAACATCGCCCTTCCGCCATTAACTATTAATTATCAAATTGAAAATCTCTGACACTATTTCACCTTAATCAATCGGGCTCAAAGAATCAATATGGTGAAAATTCACAAATCAAAGCACTGCAAGACGTAAAATCACAAATCAAAGAATTAATATGGTGAAAATTACATATACGTAATTACGTGTTATCATATATTCTTCAATGTGAAATAACAATAAGGAATTAGAGAAATTGGACTCACTCTTTAACTGTGCTGATTTTAATTCCGTTACAGCTGACCACAAGCCTGATAGACATGCTTATGTCCTCCCTGCAGCACCACATTAAAGACATAACCGTCTTCTTATGTATCACATTTAAAGTATCACATTTAAAGCAACTATAGATTGCTAGTATATAATATATGGAAATATACTTATGGCATACTTTAGAAGATCAGTATAAAAGTTATGAAGTTATGATTCTTGGTCACTTCATTCTCCGGTAGCGATGCATATTTTGAACCCAACTTGTTACAGACATCATAAGGTTGAACATCTATAAAATTACGGTAACAAAAGTTACAAAATGATAAAAGACTGATATTATAAGATAATCTTCAAGTTAGCTTTTGAGTTTACTTGCAAAAACCAAAAGCATGAGCTTCAACGATTTTATCTTGATTATTTTCATTGTTTTCGATCCAGTTCCAACGAGAACCTGAAACATAAACTGAGTCTGTTTAGAAACAGTTACCAAGAAATTCAAAAGATAAACAACAATGGAGTTAAAATGATGAACCTCTGTATTGAAACTTGAATTACTCGCTTCAAAAATGTTATCTAATATAGTCGGGAACTCAATGCCGGTTCTTGGTTCGACTGCACACACAGAACAATCAAAATTTCCGTCAACACCGCCACATCTTCGTTGCACAACCTCACAAGGACTATGATTCATCGATCTATCGACAACTGCATTGACATTTTCATTTGAAACAGCAAGAAAATTCCTAGATCTGCTTCATAAACAAAGCAAAAAAAACGATATTAAAGCATATATTAGAGCATTTTCATGTTTTATATACGAGTTAAACTGATAAAGGAATGACAAAACGTTGCTAACGGTTTAGATTACGGTTTGACCTAAAAACTGTCAAAACCAAACCGTGAACACCCCTAGTTGCAGCACTCATTTGTAAAATCATAATAACGGGCCACATGAGATATGCGGGTGTAAAAGCGTACATGCCTTTAAAATCATTTAGGTAAAGCATAATAAAAACTAATACTCAATTAAAAATAACTAATCTTATGATTACTAATTACCATGATAAGAAGGCAAGTATGGTCGAAATTAAAACCCCGGTTGCAGATCTTCGGAACGAATTAATACCGCCCCATCAGTCGTACCAACACATCCACAACAGGTACGATAGAACAGTCTGCACTAAGTAGTCCTTTTTTTTTAAGGGAATGGCAAATTACATTAAGTAGTCTTCCTATATATATATATCTAATTAGGTTAAACAAATTAGGTACCATAAAAACTAAACCGGGCCGGGCCCTTGTCTTCTAATATCAACCCTAAAAACCCGATATACCGAGGACTTCACCAACCCACCCAAAACCAACTCACCAGATCGAAAACGACTTTAGTTTCCATACAGCAGAAAGTGGAAACGACACAAGAAACTATGCAAAAAATCATTAAGACATAAATGGACACTACCACAAACACAGATTTAGATTCATATACTTCCTTGATCGGTTTTTGTATGGATTAAACAAATCTGATTGTGTGATGCTATCCATAAATGCCATTATTTCGCAGTTCAAACATCCATCAACGGAGTTCAATAGTGCCGTTCTTGACATGATCGCCATGAAACAACCTCATGTTTAACAAATTAACATGTTGTTGTCCTAGTTTCATTGCATAACAGATGACAATGGATGACACTGCCACCCTGTTGCATCTAAATAACAGGTGATTGTCTAGACCCATGTCTTCCTATCCTTCCCCTCAAGGCCTCAAAGTTTCATCTTGGTACTTGTGTAAGAGCCAATCTGATATGTTAGTTAAACCATACAATAATAATCATTGAGATCGATGATAAAAATTTAAGATGATTCAATATCATTTGGTACATTGTATGAGATGATAACTAATAAGGTAGATTAAAACCAACATATGCGAATAAGGCTTGACGAAGATCGAGATCTTGTCAAGTTACGACTTACAAGAATCTCTTTTACTATTTCACAGTATACTAGTTATTCTCAAAGACAAAAAGAATAAGAAAAAAAACAGGAAAACATCAAGCATAGAGGTTGGATGGAAGCCGAGGGGTCAGGATGACCTCCAACGGCTTCTTTTTAGGAATAGTCATGTCAACTGGGAGACCTCCCGGTTGACCCATATCAAAAGAATGAACAAGCCGAGCCAATGTCAAGTGAAGCACATGGAGCCCAAAGGTGGCCCCGGGGCACGAACGACGACCTGTTCCAAATGGCATTAGCACAAACTGTTGTCCTCTAAGGTCCACATGTTCATGGTCTGAACCCTCCATAAACCTCTCAGGTTTAAATGCCGATGGATCACTCCAAAATCCCTTTGAAGCTTCCAGATGTTGACAATTAACGTTGTACCCAGCGACAGTACAGTCTTCCACTGCTTCCCTCGGTCCCAAAAGCGGGTTGGCTGGATACAGATGCAAAGTTCTTTGATAACAGCTTGAAGAAACACGAGGTTTTTAATGTCGGATTCTTCAACTTGTCTTACTTCGCCTACATGCTCGTCTAGTTCATGTTGCAGCTTCTTTAGAACATTGGGATGATTTAATAGTAATGAAACTGCCCATGTTAGTGTCCCTGCTGTTGTGTCACTCCCACCCAGGATCAATGCCTGTAGATAAACATTTAGTTAAGTGTAAACTATCAATTAGGGCTGTAAATTAACGTACGGGTTGACCCGAGATAGAGTGGGCTCGTTTATCTTAATGAGCTTAAATGTTGAGTTTGAGCCAGCTCATTTATTTAATTAATTTTAGTTTTAGTTATGTGTTGTTTTTACTTAGAATGATATTATCTAAAAAAATAATCTTTTTAGATAAGCTATAGAATTTATAAATTATATACATTAAATTTTGGGTAATAAAATTGAGTGATATTTTATATACATTATAATTTGTGTTTCAGTTTGAACAAGCCAAACAAGCGAAGTTATCTTAGTTTGGGCTCAATTTGTTTCCAAGTGAGTCGGTTTAAGCAAGCTTTACACGTGTTGTTTAAATATTTACAAAACTTAAAATTTTCTATATTTTTATATTTTTTTATATGTATTGATATATCTAAAAAAAAAATTTTATGTTAAAATTATGGATTATACTTTCTATATATTAAACTTTAGTCATTAATTTAAACGAGCCAAACGAGTAAGTTAACATGCTAACCAACAAGCCAACCTAATTACCTGCTTGACTCAGGCTTAACTCGTTACAAACCGAGTCAATTTCAAACAAGCACAGGGGCACAGGATAGAAGGGTTCCAGGGGGCACCCGACCCCCTGAACTTTTCGCTCAGTAGTGTTCGGTATGTAGTTTTCGTATAGAATTTTTTAGATATATACGTTTTCGACCCCCGGTTTTATAATTTTTTTAGGTATATACGTTTTCGACCCCCGGTCAAAAATCTCAAGCTTCGCCACTGAACAAGCACGTAGCTTTTTCAACAACCCTATTATCATCAACATGTAACTAACTCACAAGACATGTAGACTTGATGCTTGTATCCGAATCATGCTCCATATTCAACAATTGCCCTTCATCTTCAAGTGACAACATAACATCAATAAAATCCTTAACATCATCTTTATCATGGTCAACATCTATTTCCTCTTTTTCCTATGTTCATCAACCCACCCACTAAGCACCAAATCCAAATCCTTAGCAGTCTTCTTCATCTCCTTCTCATACCCTTGCAAATCCAACCACGAAAGAAACGGTATCGCATCCGACACCACGAAGATCCCCATCAACCGAAAGAACTCGCTGATCGCTTTCTGGCACCTTTCGGCCTCATCTCCACCACTCCAGCCCCAAAATACCGCTTTCTAGCCACCATCATAACAACTATGTTTAACATCATGTGTTCTAACCATTTGTTTAGTTCCACAACCACTGGTTGCTGTGAATTCTCCGTCCATCGCCTGTAGAGCTCGTTGATTCCGGAATTTATTTCCAACAAACGGACATCCTTGAGCATCTCCAGGCGACGGACGGAGAGTAATTCAAGAGTGGCGATCTTCCTCATTTCGCGCCAAAAGGGAGTGTATGGCGCGAACCCGAATACTGCATAGTTGTAACCCATGTGTTTTGCGGCTGCAGTTTTGGGTCGGGACATGAGTGCTTTGTCGTTGACGGTGAAGCATTCTTTGGCTACTTCCCAACTGCTGACTACGATTGCACGGCGGGTGCCTAGACGGATGTTGAAGGCGGGACCATATTTCTATGCCATGGCACCTAGTGTGCGGTAGAGAAGTTGGTCCCCACCGCCTAGGAGGTGCAAATGGCCAATTATCGGCCATGCACCTCCTAGTTCTGGGCCTTCACCTGCCGACGATTTTGACTTCGATGGACGGGTGAAGATGACATAGATGAGAAAGAATAGAGAGATATATAACGTGATGAATTCGAGTGAGTAATTCATTGTGTAGTATTTTTTATGTTGTGGTGGAGAAAATGTAACGTCTGAATGTATATATATAGGAGCATTTGGAAATTCATGTGCTTACCTTTTGTTTATACAAAATTTATTATATTTTCAAATAATTAGAAAATGAATTAATTGGAGGAATTTACAGAAATTCAGTAACTTAAAAAACATAATTAACTTTTATAATGGCAAGTTAAGCATGAAGGAATGATACATGCTTTACATTAGTCACATTTTTCTTGAGGATTTGTTTGGTAGAATTTCTAGGTTTCATGTGAGGGAGGCATTTAGTGGGATTCTGTAAATTCCTCCAATTAATTCATTTTCTAATTTATAAAAATATAATAAATTTTGTATAAAGAAAAGGTAAGTAAAATAGTATAATAAGGTAGTAAGAATATACCTTATGATAAAGATATCACATTAAGTATATAGATGCAAGTAATAAATAATAAAGTGGTTAGTAAAATAGTAGCTTCTTTTCATTAATAATAAATACAAAATATTTCATAGGGTATATTTATAACAATAGTAATATAATTACATCAGATTGTTATAGTTAGTAAAAAATGTATGTTATCTATTTTAGTCTTTACTTTATAAATAAGCCTACTATTTATAAATAATAGTAATAAAATTACATCATATTGTTATAATTAGTAAGAAATATATGTTATCTATTTATAGTCACTAGGGTATTAATTCTACTTGGTACCAACTCATTTATAGCCCAAAACATCTTAGCGTAAAAGATTTTGAGAACGTGCCCGTGTTAAATTGGAGTTTTTATAATAAACAAGCTCCAACCTGAACTTTACGTATCACCTTTGCATAAGTTTGCGACTATCAATGAGCCTATATTATTTATAAAAAAATATTATGTTTTTTTTGTTGTATTTAATAAATAAATGACTACATAATAAATACTATCACATACAAATTATTAGTAAAAATACCGGTTCAACACTTAATGGATTCAAACGTCTTACTAGTTCAGCACTTAACAATTCAAAAGTTGCCAAACAACACCTTAAATTAAAATTAAAGTAAGCAAGCTCATGCTCAACTCTCTTTAGACTCTAATTTTACTGATCATGGAGATACATTATTATTATTATTATTATTATTATTATTAATATTGAACGGCAAAGAATTTCACGTGTAAACTCATCCTACTCGGGGTTTTATCCAAGGTCGACTCCTCGGTCGTCATGAGACCGTGCCCCTGATGCGTGGGAATCGGATGAAATCCGTAAATTTTCGCCCCGTTAGGTTCGAACCCGGGATTAAAGCCCCGATTCTTCCCTTCACCCAGATGTCCCTCGAACATGTGTTCCACTAGGGAGGATCGGCCTTTTGACCACTAGACCAACATTATTATTTATTATTATTATTATTATTATTATTATTATTATTAATTATTATTATTTATTGTAGTAAAAAAAAGATAATACTGTGCTAATTAATAGATCAAATATCTATTAAATTGGTAAGATGCAGGAAATATTAATCAATGGACTTTTATTTTAGGTAACGTAACTAACTAATTAGTAATTACAGTCATAAAAATCCTTATAATCTTATTAAATTTTATTAATTTCAATATAATATTGTGTCATTATTCATTTTTAATCACATTATATATAATCTAAATTATTATATATTATATATATATATATATATATATATATATATATAATTTAGATTGTGCTTAGCGAACATTACATACGCTGTTTTTTTTTTCAACATGCGAATTCGTTTTTTATCAATGCGAATTCATCATTACAACGTGCGAATTCACCCAGCGTAGCAATGTATGTTAAGGCATATTGTATGATATACTTTCAATATATATATATATATATATATATATATATATAGAGAGAGAGAGAGAGAGAGAGAGAGAGAAACCTCTACAAATGAGAAAACCATAGAAACTTGATATGTGTGGTCAATATTAATCCACCTCATTATATATAATCACATGTCTAAAGGACAAATTGGTCATTTGTTAAACTTGTACCACATCAAATCAACTTTTGTACTTCACCAACCTTTTTCATCCTTCCCCATGTTTGTTCTCGTTTCCCACCCCACCAACTTCACCTTTTCTAGTTCTATCTTCTAGATGTCCAACTTCACCTTTCTTTCTCACACACAAACCTAATCCATAGTGCAAGTCTTTTTATCGGTATTTTCATGGGCAACCCACCATCGAAGCCACGAGATCTGAAGATCGAAGCCATCAGATCTGAAGATCGAAGATCGAAGCCACCATGCGTTCTTGTACTCATCCCTTTCTTTTGAAGCCACCAGATTTGAAGATCGAAGCCACCATCAAAGCTCTCAAAGAAAAGTAGTAAAGTGTTGCTCTATCAAATCTTTGTTTCTGTTTTTAGAGAGAGATCTAATTTTTTTGAGAGAGAAACTACAATCTTCATCTTGACACCAAGAACATACGCACAAGTGTGTGAGAGAGAAACAAGTTTAAAGATCTTAGTTTTATTATTTATGTATTTTGTTTACATTTATACTTTTTATGATGTTTGATAGATTTAAAATCAAAGATTAGTTTGTTTATTTCAATTTTTAAAATCAAGACCGGGAAGAAATTTTTGTATATCTAATTTCTCTCTTCAAAGTATATTGATATTTCTTTTATGAAGATTAATGTTGAATTTTTAAAATGTTTGTTCTTCGATTTGGAGTTGATGATTGTTTTTAGTTGGATTTTTGTTTGGGCAGGGGGGTATACTTTTTATGATCTCCTTTATTTTACAAATAAAAAGCCATGTTTTTTTTTTGCTGGCATAATTAGCTACATATGTTAAATTTCTCCCAGTTGCGTTAAACAGTTTGTCTTATATCTTGTAACATGTGTTACACTTCAGGGTAATATTAGCTACATATGTTACAATTTGTTTCCAGCTACATATGTTACATTTTCACAGATACATATTCACGTTTTTTGACAGGTACATATGCAACAACCCTTTGTTAAATATATAACAACCAGCTATGTGACATCTTTGTTTTTGATGTTACATACCTGAACATAAGGAATGATCTTACCAACTTTTTATCAGGTAAATATTTCCTATTATTTAGTCACTTCTAAGATAGGTTACACTTTTACGTTCAACACCATTTAATTATGTTAATTAAAACAAAAGTCACTTGTCATGGTGGAATACATTCTACATTTTTTCATATGTTACATTAGAGCTAAGTTGCATATGTTACCCATCTAAGCAGTCTTTGGTAACAAAGTAGTTGTACATGTGTAACACACGTTTGTAACATATGTACAACCACTTTTAAGACGAGTATACATGTTAAACGTGTTACATTGCTAAAAACAACTCTAGCTACATGTGTAACTAGCACAACGTTACCTACATACGCTCTGAAATTGATTAATTTGTCTCTTCTTCTCCTCTGACTCGCAGGCGATTAAAGAACAAACAATAAAGTAGCAATCATTCAACAATCATCATTATATATTTCGGACAAGTCGTTTCATTGTTAATGCCCATTTTTGGATGAAGAGGGATCTTGTTGTGAAGGCCATTTTTAGAAGTATTACAACTATTGATAGAAAATTCATTTTTATTTTCATTGTTAGTATGCCCATTTTTTGATGAAGACGGATGTTGTTGTGAAGGCAATTTTTTTAATGTAACATGTGTAACATGGCTACACATATGTTACCCTATAGTGTAACACATGTTATGAACATGTGTTACATATGTGCAGCCCTTTTGGAGTCAATTTAAACTTAGTAAAATTACATATATAGCAACATTAGTAAACAAGTAATATATGTAACTAGAAGTATATGAGACATTTGTCCATAATTTATTCGGAATATCTCGTTAATTTTACAAATAAAAAGTTGTGTTTTTTTGTTGGATAATTAGCTACATATGTAGTAACAACGTTACACAAGTTACTTATAGTTACCCCAACCCTTTTTGGACACAAAGGGGGGATGCACATATATAACACAAGTTTGTAACATGTGTTACACTATTGAGGTAACACTTTATAGCCACGTTACACATGTTACATAGGAGATTAATAAGTTTAACTATAGAAGATTAATACTGGTGTACTTGTATTGTTCATAGGTGAATAGATGTTTATGTTCAAGATGAAGATGGTTATCAAGATGCAAAGCATAACTATATTTTTTGTTACCTTATGATAGTTTTTGATCATTTTTTATATTTAAGTTTGTATAAACATTTTTGTTACGTTTAAGTTTGATTGTTATGTGTGCAAATACTAACAACCCATGATATCAAACTTACTAACACCATCTACATTTTTGACAGATACATATTTTACTGTTTTCGACAGCTACATATGCAAAACCCATTGTTAAATATGTAACGACCAGCTAGGTGTCATCTTTGTTTTTGATGTTACACACCTGGACAAATGGAATGATGCGACCAACATTATGTGTTAATCTGGTTTATAATTACTGTATATCCAGGTTACACATGTTACATAGACTCGTTGCATATTCATACCAGAGGGTAGCACATGTATATCTAGGTTACACATGTTACATGTATGTGTAACTCATGTAACATACTTTTACATACATGGTGTTACATGTCTTACATAAGTGGTAACATATGTATACTAATGATATACACGTCACACCCTTGTGTTAGAGACTCTTGCCTATGACCTGAGCATACACGTGTTAATGTGTTTTTTAACCTCTAGCATGTCTACTTTTCTACAGATGATCAACACTAGCCCCTCGCTACTACGTTTATGAGACCTCACAAGGAACCAAGCCACGAAATATTGGACACCTATTGTTGACAAGTAATTCCATCCTAGACACCAATTGTTGACAAGCAGTTCCATCCTCTTCTTGCCATGTATAAAACTTTCGGTGATCAAGCAGGTTTTTTAGTCAAAAAGGCGCAAAACAAAAGTGTGTTTTTTTATATGTTTGGACTATGTAATAGAATCAATTATTTTGAAATGTTTGCACCCTTATAAATTTCCCTTTTTTCCATCTGGTTATGTATTATATTATGAAGCATCAGTTTTACTATTTTTTTTCATTGTGTTATATTAGGAATCTACACTTAACACACGTTACATTTGAAGTATTTTACACCCTTATAAATTTGCCTTTTCCATCTGTTTATGTGTTATATTAGAAAGTTAAACGTAACACAGTTACATTTGACACTCGTAACACAAGTAACATTTTTCAAACGGTGGGATTATGGCACAAGTTATATATCAGGATCTTCTTACACCTTCATGTTTTTTTACTCCATAAATAATATAATATTTGTTGGATTATACGACACTTTATACTCGTAATAAAACGACTTGGAACATCTGTTACATGGTTATATATTGGGATCTTTGTTCCATTCTCATCTTACAAAGGTTTAAACATATCAAAACCCGCAACATATGTAACCGTATATTGGTTTAACATATGTCACATCATATTTCACTATTTTTACCTAGTATATTTGTTGTATACTACAAGGGTTCCCCTATGCTACAACTTTTTTATGGTGTATACATTGTCACAGTTAGCCTTACCTTACGTAATTATTGCTCCCACCATTTTTGTAGATCAATTAAGTGATGAGTATGCAACTTGTCGTTACCTCCTCGTACCAATCAAGGTCAAACATTTCCACGTATGGGCTTATATGTTCAGGAAGGTTTTGATTGGATCCTATATTTTTTTTATCAATTTCCATGTTTTGCATGTGTTACCCAAAGTGGATAACAAATATACAACCAAGTTACATATGTTACATAGTGTAGTTACGTGATCTACACCAGAGGCCAACACTTGTATAGCGAGATTACATATGTTACCTTTTATTTTAACACGTGTTACACCGATTGTAACATATTTTTAGATAACACAGGATGT
The DNA here is from genome assembly GCA_947069175.1 of Scalesia atractyloides. Taxonomy (NCBI): domain Eukaryota; kingdom Viridiplantae; phylum Streptophyta; class Magnoliopsida; order Asterales; family Asteraceae; genus Scalesia; species Scalesia atractyloides. The sequence goes on from CAMTDV010001634.1 coordinate 47,603,848, forward strand.
TACATGTGTTACACATGTTACATAGAGTAGTTGCATGTTCTACACCCGAGGCTAGCACTTGTATAGCCACGTTACACATGTTACCACTTGTTACCTTTATGTTTAACACATGTAACATATTTTTTACATAAGTTAGAGAAAACATGATGTAGTATTGTTGCACATGTTACCTGGAAAACCAGATAACACATGTAACAAACTAAAAGAGATCAAATTAAGTTGCACAAGCAAAATGACACCATATTTTTTGTCAACCACCATAGTTCATGTACAAAAAAAACACCTACACAATATAATCCAAAAATGATCCAAAAACTATCATAAGATAACTAAAATCAAGCTATGCTTCGTGTCTTGACAACCATCTTTATCTTGAACACTAACATCCATTCACCTATGAAAAAAATAAGTATATTAGTGTTAATCTTGTAAACTTAAACTTACTAACACAAATGTAACAAGAGGTATATAACATGTGTTAAGTGTTATACATGTGTAAAATTTTATTGTAACACATATAACAACTATATGTAACATGTGTAACGTAGCTATACACGTGTTACCCTCCAGGGTAACAAATATACAACCAAGTTACATATGTTACATAGTGTAGTTACGTGATCTACACCAGTGGCCAACACTTGTATAGCGAGATTACACATGTTAACTTTTATTTGTAACACGTGTTACATCGATTGTAACACATGTAACAACTATATGTAACATGTGTAACGTGGCTATACATGTGTTACCCTCCAGCGTAACACAATTTACAAACATGTGTTACACATGTGCAACCCCTCTTTATGTCCAAAAAAGGGTTGGTGTAGCTATAAGTAACACGTGTAACATTGTTACAATATATGTACCTGCTAATTATGCCAACAAAAAAACACAACTTTTTATATGTAAAATAAACGAGATCATCAACTATTAAATTATGTATTTCTAAAGGTAAAGTAAATGTGATCATCGAGTAAGTTTATACAAGACAATTAACAACCCATCTAAAACAACATTTCCACATTTTAAAAGATATTGATTTTTTAGTGAAACGACAACTGAGAATATTATAAACTCAAAATGATTTTAACACAAAACAAAAACAAAAACCTGGAAACTACATAAACATTTACCCATTAACTAGAACACTTGACCACACAAAAATCAAGTGTGAAATGATTTTTTCAAAACAAAACACTCAAGAGATTGTTGTTTCTCTCTCTAAAAATTATGGTAAATTAGGTTCAAACCTGCTTCTCACACACACACTTATGTGTGTTTTCTTGGTGTTCCAAATGAAGAGACGGAGATTGTTGTTTCTCTCTCTAAACAGTAACTTTCTCTCTCTAAAATACTTACGGATCTAGAACTGTTCGATGAACACGATAAAGATTGTTGTTTCTCTCTCTAAAATCGTGGTAACTTAGCTTCAAACCTGCTTCTCTCACACACACTTGTGCGTGTGTTCTTGGTGTTCTAGATGAACATGATGAAGATTGTAGGTTCTCTCTCTATAGCAGCAACTTTCTCTTTCTATAATCACCCTTCGATCGATGCTTCAAATGTAGAAGATCAAAGTCTGCTCCAAACGGTGTTCGTACGAATCGATTAGCCACTCCAACCATGATTATAACCTTCAATAAATTAATTTTAAAGAAACCCTAGAAGTTTTCTTTGATCTTCTGTATCATAACTTGAAGAAGAAAAAAAAATGGAAGGTGGGAAGAGAGAGAGGTTATAGGTGGGAAGAGAGATGTGACGTGATAGATATTTATGAGAGAGAAACAACAATCTCTTGTATCCAACAATATTGTAATATATATTATGTACCTGGATTATGTTTGCTTTTACACAAATACCCTTCAAGTACACTTGTAAGGCCTCACGTTTCTATACTTTCTAATATTTAGGAAATATCGTTTGTATTTCTATTTTCGGAAACCATTGTATCTCATATTCGTATTTTCATTGTAATCTTTGTAATCGAGACTTGAATCATAATGGAACATACATTTTATCTCAATACTTGTTATACATACTCATACATGCATGCATTGATACATTATACATGAAACGTGACCATACTTGCAAATACGTGACAACTCTACCTCATACATGCTTTACACATGATGTTTATACTCGATCTTGTTCGTTTTATACTTGCACATATATTATAGCATGCCTTTTATACTTAAAAGACCTTACATGTCAATAAATTATCATAAAATGGCACCTAAACCCGTCACCATGTATCAAAACAACAAAAATAAAAATCCTTGCCCAGACCAGGTCCTTACGGACCGCAAGATGAAACCCTTACGGTCCGCAAGGGGTGCTGGGCGGGCAGAATTGTTTTTGGCTCGCGAATTGGCACGGATCCCACACTCCTAATCTCATCCAATCACCTTTAAACCCCCTTTAATCACCTCCAACAACCTCCTAACTCGTCCCTATAAATACCACTCCTAATCCAAGCATTTTTCCACTTTCACAACTCTCAAATCTCTCTAAAAACTCCCCAAATCAGTTGCAAATCTCCAAGTTCGGGCAGATTCATACCTTCATACTAAAGTGAGCATAACTTGCTCAATTCTTGATGAAATCACTTGATTCTTCTTTCTAAATGCTTGGATAATCCTTACGTTTGAACCCACAGATTCTCCATGGAGAATCCAGACCTGAAAATGCACCTAAAGGACTCCAAACTTTCTGTTATGTTCAAAACACTTTCAAAACTTGTTTAAACTCATCTTTTCTTCATTCATCTTAGTGTTCTTGAGCTTCTAATCAACCTTGTGATTAAGGAGACTAGCCTAGGTTGTTATACATGTAAATAGGAGTGTTTTGACATCCAAACTTTCTATTTTCATAGAGCTTTAAGCTCACAAGTGATGCAAGTCTTGAACTTGTTCTTGTGTGACTACCTTGGGTAGCTTAGGCTATCCTAACTTTAAGTCCACACATCACTTGATGATTTCTCATCGTTATCCCAAGCTAGTTTGCTAGTTGAAAAGTAACACAACCCTGTGTAGCCTTCGACGTGTGTCGACGAGTGCTCACCGGGTTGAGAATTACTTGGCTACTTGGTATAGTGACACCATTTACATTCTTGTCGTAATATTGTTCTTGACCCTCCTTGTTGTCTATGACAACTTGTGTAGTTGTGAACTCATACGAGGTTCCTAAATGGATGGTTCTACCTCCTACCTCCTCCATGACTTATATGATACTATTGTTAGCTAGTTTAATATTATGTATATATAACAATGATAATATAATCCTAAAAACCGAACCCTTGATAATGACTACATAATCACCTATCAAGTTATTAAGTTTTATCACTAATATAAAAACCGAACCCTCATTACTCATACCTATGTTCTTCTTGTAGAAGGACAAGGTGCCAAACCCTAATCTATAAACAAGCTCGCAGATTTCTCTAAGTGGAACACTTTAGCTAAACCGTGAGTACACTCGACCCATTTACCACTTTCTCACTTTTTGGGTTGTAACATGTTTACGTATCAAAAATATACAAATCACAACTTATGCTTTACATGCTCAATCCGTTAATACATGATACTTGTTATGCTTAGATACATGCCAGAATTATACATGCTTGAACATTAACTTAGCTAGCCCATCTTGACATATATAGCGCTATAGGAGTAGCACACCACCCGTCGGGGTTATGTTAAGCTTAATCATACTTTTTAGTCTTGTTGCCTTTGTGACGAGGGAAGCTCTTTATACTTGTGGAAACTCGGGGTTTGATCTAGTGTTGTGTGATTAGCATTTACCTTAACATAACGATTAACATGTGAATTCGAGTTATACCTTTTTATACTTATGCTATGTATCACCAAACTTGTGTACTCGCCTTTGCTTTTGCATTGAACTCTATTTTAAAACATGTTACATGATGATGAAGATGATGCTATGAAATTGGAGTAGCGTTGATGACTAGATACACACGTAGACGTTTAGGTTTATAATTGTTGTATCAAATTTTGTCTTCATTATTGTTGTACTTGAAATTCCCATGTATTGTATTTGACAATTTTACTTAGGAAATGAAATTTGGTTTGATTAAATATTGTCGCTATTAGTGTTGTGAGCAATGAGCAATCTTTTTCGTCCCGCTTCGATGTTTTCCACCATCGGTTGAGGTGTGACAGATTGGTATCAGAGCCATAACTATAGGGAATTAGGTAGAATTGCCATGTTCGACCTAGTCTATAGTTTAAGTGTCTATTTTGACCATTCTCTTATTATGCTTAAAACTTTATTCTTCCTTCATTGCTTCGTCCTTTCTTTTGGTTTAAAACTTACATAACGTCTTTCCTAAGACGTTTACACAATACACTTGAAGACATAAAGACACTCGTGATGCAAAGGAGGCGATTTGCACCAAGATAGGTCCAATGACTTACAATTTTTGGTGAAATCCCTCATTCCGCGTATTCGATTTTTCACGAAGTTATACCATTAAGTTAGGAGTGATATCCACATCTTGATGGAAAATTTCCATTTCATACTCTAGTGGATCTTACAAACGAGTCAGAATATGCTCCTTGTTTAGTAAGAAACAACCACAAATTGGGTACGAAATCGTCAAGTTAGGGGTGAAACCCGCATCTTGTCGATTAAGTCCCGTTCCTCGATTTTCAATCTCGCCAAAGTCTCGAATCTTCGATCGACTAGGGACATGTAGTAAGTGGAAGGGTAAAATGTCGTTAATTGCTTCTCGACGAGAGTGTTTTACATATAAGGCCAAAGCATGTTCCCTAACTCTAAAGATCTTACCGATTCTGTCCCCCCCCCCCTCACGAGACCCAGAAACTTGAAAACGAATTCTGGAAACTTACCCAAAAGGGGAGCAACGCCGAAGGACTGGTCGCACGCTTCAAACAACTAAGTATCCTTTGTCCTGGACAAGTGGAATACTGTTCCCAAGGCGATCTCCAAGTTTATTCATTGCCTCTCCCCTGAGTTGATGAATCGTGTAGCCGCCGCAAGCCCCAAAACCATCGAAGTTGCTTACAACATCGCTATCGAGCTCAACCACAACTGCATTCTCCATGGAGCCTATGCCAAGGTTTCCAGGAAGAACGCACACCAAGCTACCATCAATACCACCATTGCTGAACCCTCACCCTCCCAAGCCAAGAAAAACAACAACGAGAACAAGAAGCGGAAGGCTTCTGTTCAAAATTGTGCGGCTGTTACTCCGCCCAACCCAGCACCATTGAACTCCGTATTCACTACCCCAAATACCGAGCCACCCCAGAGAAACTACACCGGAACTTGGCCCAAGTGTGAAGGGTGCACCTACCAACACCTTGCAACCGCCCCCTGTCGCAAATGCACAAACTGTAATAGGTTTGGGCATTTCGCCAACCGTTGTCGTCAACCCCTCAGAACCACCCAGGACCAAGCTTTGATTCCCAATCAACCTCAATAACAGACTGCTCATGTGCGAGCATGTTACAAGTGTGGCAACCTCAACCATCTCGCCAACGTTTGTCCCAACTCAACCAGCAGCCTCAACTTCAGCAGCAGCAGCCTCAGCCTGCTAAGGGACGAACTTTCATGCTCACCTCTGCTCAGGCTCAAAGCTCCAATGACGTCATCACTGGTACGTTTCTTGTCAACCATATTTATGCTTCATGGCTATTTGATACTGGTGCCGATAAAAGTTTTGTGTCTGTCGAATTCGAACCTTTACTTAAGTGCGAACGTTCCAAGTTGCCTAATCCCTTCTCTGTCAAAGTCGCTAACGGGAAATCCATCACCGTTGATTCCGTCCTTTCTAATTGCTCCTTGAATCTTAATGATCATACGTTTTCGATTGACCTCATTCCCATGCAATGGGAAGCTTCGATATCATAGTAGGCATGGATTGGCTTAGGTGAGTTCGTGCTGAAGTTGTTTGTTCGAGAAAGTTCAATCGGACTTCATCTTCCACACGTGTTTCATTGCACTTCTATGGTGAGAAACCTTGTAAAGGTCTCAAACTTATGTCGTGTATTCAAGCGAACAAGTACTTACGTAAGGAGTACTTTGCCTTTCTTGTCCACGTGGTGGAGAAGAAAGATAAAGGTCCAAGCCTAAGTGACGTTCCTATCGTTTGTTAATTTCCCGATGTCTTCCCAGAGGATCTTCCTGGTCCTCCGCCTCCACGATCCGTTGACTTCCGTATTGACCTCATCTTTGGCGCAACTCCTGTTGCGAAAGCTCCTTATCGTTTAGCACCCTCGGAGATGCAAGAGCTATCTAGCCAACTTCAATAACTTCTTGATAAAGGCTTTATACGCCCTAGTACTTCTCCTTGGGGCGCTCCCGTTTTGTTCGTCAAAAAGAAAGATGGATCATTTCGAATATGTATTGACTATCGCGAACTCAACAAACTCACAGTCAAAAATCGATATACTCTTCCTCGCATTGACGATCTCTTTGATCAGCTTCAAGGTGCGACGTGTTTCTCCAATATCGACCTTCATTCTGGCTACCATCAACTTCGAGTTCTCGAAGAAGATGTACCAAAAACTGCATTCTGCACACGTTATGGACAATATGAGTTCGTGGTCATGCCTTTTGGTTTGACTAACGTGCCTGCGGTGTTCATGGATCTCATGAACCGCGGGTGTAAGCCTTTCCTCGATCGTTTCGTAATTGTATTCATCGACGATATTCTCATCTACTCCAAGAAGAAAGAAGAGCACGAGCGACATTTGCAACTTATCCTTCAGCTTTTGCGAACCGAACGTCTTTACGCCAAATTCTCCAAGTGTGAATTTTGGCTAAAAAGGTTCAATTCCTTGGTCACACCGTCAATGGACTCGGTATTCATGTTGACCCTGCAAAGATAGAAGCTATGAGGAATTGGATTGCACCTAAATTGCCTTCTGAAATTCGTTCGTTCCTTGGCCTAGCTGGTTATTATCGCCGCTTCATCTCGAACTACTCAAAAATCGTCGTTCCTTTAATCTTTGACCCAGAAAGATAAGCCTTTTGTTTGGGGTCCCGAACAAGAGAAGTCTTTCCAAACTCTCAAGGACATGCTTTGTAAGCCTCCTATCCTTACCCTTCCCAATGGAAACAAAGATTTCATCGTATATTGCGATGCTTCAACAGCTTGTGTTTCTTATGCAACGAGACAAGGTCATCTCTTACGCATCAAGACAACTCAAAATACATGAGAAAAACATATACTACACACACCTTGAACTCGGTGCAGTTAGTTTTGCATTAAAGATTTGGCGACACTACCTTTATGGTACAAAGTGTACGGTCTTCACCGACCACAAGAGCCTCCAACATATCTTTGATCAAAAGGAACTCAACATGCGTCAACATCGTTGGGTAGAATTGTTAAACGACTACGACTGCGACATTCGCTACCACCCTGGCGAAGCAAATGTTGTAGCCGATGCACTTAGTCGCAAGACTCATGTCAAGAGTATTCGTTGTTACCAAATCGTGGGAAAACTTCAAGAACTCATTCGTATTGCGCAATTTTCCGTCGAGGGTAACCTCGATAACGAGTTGAATTGTGGAGTCAAAACCCACTCGAAGCTAAACCTGATGGTATTCTTTACTACCGCGACCGTATTTGGATTCCCGATCGTCTCAATCTTCGAACCACTTTGATGGATGAAGCCCAAAATCTCGATACTCCATTCATCCTGGTGACGACAAGATGTACCATGATCTTCGTGCATCTTATTGGTGGCCTGGGATGAAGAAAGATATCGCCCTTTACGTCTCGAAGTGTCTCACTTGTTCTAAGTTTAAAGCTAAACATCAACGCCCCTCTGGCTTGCTCGAACAACCAGAAATTCCTGTCTGGAAATGGGAGAGTATTGCTATGGATTTCATTACCAAGCTTCCTCATACTCCTTCTGGTATGCCAGCATTTGGGTCATCATTGACCGTTTGACCAAGTCCATGCATTTCTTAGCCATTCGAGAAGATTACAAAGTCGAGAAATTGGCTCGTATCTACACGAAGGAAATCATCAGTCGTCATGGTACTCATCTCGATATTATTTCTGATCGCGATGCTCGTTTCACCTCTCGCCTTTGGCAAACGTTTCAATCCACCATTGGCACTCGTCTTAACCTTAGCACCGCTTTTCACCCGCAGTCTGATGGTCAAACCGAGCGTACGATCCAAACTTTGGAGGATATGCTTCGTTCTTGCGTAATCGATTTTGGCGGCAATTGGGATTCGCACTTATTTGGTAGAATTCTCGTACAATAATAGTTATCACGCCAGTATTCAAATGGGCTCCATTTGAAGCATTGTATGGTCATAAGTACTGTTCGCCTATTTGTTGGCACGAGATTGGAGATGTTCAGATCACTAGTCCCGAATTAATACAAGAGACGACAGACAAGATCCTACAAATCCGTGATAACCTCCTCAAGGCTCGAAGTCGTCAAAAGAGTTACGCAGACAAGAGACGCAAACCTTTGGAATTTAATGTTGGAGATCAGGTACTTCCAAGTTATCCCCTTGGAAGGGTGTTGTTCGTTTTGGTAAGAAAGGCAAACTCGCTCCTCGCTACGTAGGTCCTTTCAAGATTCTCGAAAGGATTGGCAAGGTAGCATATCGACTAGACCTACCTCAAGCGCTCAACAATGTCCATCCAGTCTTTCACGTTTCAAACCTAAAAATGTCTAGCGGAAGAAGGACTTCAAGTTCCACTCGAAGATCTTTAAATCAACGAGACACTGCATTTTGTGGAAAAACCAGTTGAAATCATGGACCGAGGAATCAAGCAATTAAGGCGCAGTCGAATCTCTATCGTCAAGGTTCGATGGGAAAGAAAACGTGGCGCTGAATTTACTTGGGAACTCGAAAGTGATATGAAGACCAAGTATCCGCATCTCTTCGTTGCATCTTCCAAATTTTGGGATGAAATTTCCTAAAGGAGGGGAGACTGTAACGCCTCGCGTTTCTATACTTTCTATATTTAGGAATGTTGTTTGTATTTCTATTTTCGGAAACCATTGTATCTCATATTCGTATTTTTGTTGTAATCTTTGTAATCGAGACTTGAATCATAATGGAACATACATCTTATCTCAATACTTGTTATACATACTCATACATGCATACATTGATACATTATACTCGAAACATGACCATACTTGCAAATACGTGACAACTCTACCTCATACATGCTTTTCACATGATGTTTATACTCGATCTCGTTCGTTTTATACTTGCATATATATTATAGCATGTCTTTAATACTTAAAAGACCTTACATGTCCATAAAATATCATAAAATGGCACCTAAACCCGTCACCATGTATCAAAACAACAAAAATAAAAATCCTTGCCCGGACCAGGTCCGCAAGGGGTGTTGGGCGGGCAGAATTGTTTTTGGCTCGCGAATTGGCACGGATCCCACATCCTAATCTCACCCAATCACCTCTAAACCCCCTTTAATCACCTCCAACAACCTCCTAACTCATCCCTATAAATACCACTCCTAATCCAAGCATTTTTCCACTTTCACAACTCTCAAATCTCTCTCAAAACTCCCCAAATCAGTTACAAATCTCCAAGTTCGGGCAGTTCATACCTTCATACTAAAGTGAGCATAACTTGCTCAAATCTTGATGAAATCACTTGATTCTTCTTTCTAAATGCTTGGATAATCCTTAGATTTGAATCCATGGATTCCCCATGGAGAATCCAGACCTGGAAATGCACCTAAAGGACTCCAAAATCTTTCTGTTACGTTCAAAACACTTTCAAAACTTGTTTAAACTCATCTTTTCTTCATTCATCTTAGTGTTCTTGAGCTTCTAATCAACCTTGTGATTAAGGAGACTAACCTAGGTTGTTATATACATGTAAATAGGAGTGTTTTGACACTCCAAACTTTCTGTTTTCATAGAGCTTTAAGCTCACAAGTGATGCAAGTCTTGAACTTTTTTTTGTGTGACTACCTTGGGTAGCTTGGGCTATCCTAACTTTAAGTCCACACATCACCTGATGATTTCTCATCATTATCCCAAGCTAGTTTGCTAGTTGAAAAGTAACACAACCCTGTCTAGCCTTCAACGTGTGTTGACGCGTGCTCACCGGGTTGAGAATTACTTGGCTACTTGGTATAGTGACACCATTTACATTCTTGTCTTAATATTGTTCTTGACTCTCCTTGTTGTCTATGACAACTTGTTAGTTGTGAATTCATACGAGGTTTCTAAATGGATGGTTCTACTCCTACCTCCTCTATGACTTATATGATACTATTGTTAGCTAGTTTAATATTATGTATATATAACTATGACTATAATATAATCCTAAAAACCGAACCCTTGATAATGACTACATAATCACCTATCAAGTTAATAAGTTTTATCACTAAAGTGTGTAGTTCCTCGTTACGATTCTAATAGGTCCCGAACCTATGAAATCACATCAAACCTGTATGGGTTATCATATTGTCAAAAACGAGTGCTATACCTTAGTGACTATTTTTATATCCTAATACTTTATCATCCCTTATTCCGTAATCATGCTCGATAATTCGAATCTCCGTTAAAACTCGTTACTCATACCTATGTTCTTCTTGTAGAAGGACAAGATGCCAAACCCTAATCTACAAACAAGCTCGCGGATTTCTCTAAGTGGAACACTTTTGCAAACCGTAGTACACTCGACCCATTTACCGCTTTCTCACTTTTTGGGTTGTAACATGTTTGCCTATCAAAATACACAAATCACAACTTATGCTTTACATGCTCAATCCATTAATACCTGATACTTGTTATGCTTAGATACATGCTAGAATTATACATGCTTGATCATTAACTTAGTTAGCCCATCTTGACATATATAGCGCTATAGGAGTAGCACACCACCCGTCAGGGTTATGTTAGGCTTAATCATACTTTTTAGTCTCGTTGCCTTTGTGACGAGGGAAGCTCTTTATACTTGTGGAAACTCGGGGTTTGATCTAGTGTTGCATGATTAGCATTTACCTTACATAACGATTAACAATGTATTCGAGTTATACCTTTAATACTTATGCTATGTATCACCAAACTTGTGTACTCGCCTTTGCTTTTGCATTGAACTCTATTTTAAAACATGTTACATGATGATGAAGATGATGCTATGAAATTGGAGTAGCGTTGATGACTAGATACACACGTAGACGTTTAGGTTTATAATTGTCGTATCAAATTTTGTCTTGATTATTGTTGTACTTGAAATTCCCATGTATTGTATTTGACAATTTTACTTATGAAATAAAATTTGATTTGATTAAATATTGTCGCTATTAGTGTTGTGAGCAATGATCATTCTTTTTCGTCCGCCTCGATGTTTCCGCCATCGGTTAGAGTGTGACAACACTTATCAACTCAATCAAGCCATTTAATTTAAATCAATAAAACATCAAATTTCCTCAACCATTAGATGGTATAGATCAATGGCTCTAAATAGAGTTTCTAGGGTTTTCTTACCCCAAATAAGTTTCCATATCCTTCCCCTATATATATATCATACGATAAAGTAAACTAATGTGTTACACATGTCATTAATTGAAGTCATCTAATTTTCTGTTTCTCACTTTTTTTCATACTTAATATTAATTAAATAATAAATTAATATTAAATTTTATGCTACTTTGAATTTAAAATAAAATGCTTAAAAATAAAATACTATCTTCAAACCTAAATTGTTAATTTAAGATAAAGTGTTTTCAAATAAACCAAATTGTGTATCATTAAAACAAAACTTAATATTGTAGGATAAATATAATATCCACATGGTACTAATTTATTAATCAAAATTAAAAGAATATTAACATAATATTACATAAATTAATATTAACATTACATAAATTAATATTTTACATGCTGTAATATTACTATAGCATTAATTATATTGATAGTTTGATAACGATAATATATTAATATAATAAACATAGTATTATAAAAAAGAAAATCTTTGAGAAAAACTTTTTTATTTGATTGAGTTTGGTTTATAAAAACAAACCTAACTTTTATTCTTTTTATTATTTAATATGTAAAACTGTATATATTCAACCTTGTAATACACAAGTTTTTTTATAGATATAACTTTTTTTATTATTTAGTATACAAAATTACATTTATTCAACACATGTAATAAAAAGGTTTTTAAAGATATAATTTTTTTAGGGCTATTGGATTTTAACAATCCACCACCTGGCCAATAATAATCCCAACTTCAAAATTTTCTTCTAGCAATCCCAACTTTTAAAATTTTGGCCTCCATCGATCATTTTCTTTTCTAACTGGGTTATAACCGAGTTAGTTTTTGCTGACTTTGACACTGACATGGACGTTAACGTGGCACACAACTTTATTATTTGCTGACGTGATAATGATTTGGCACTCTCATCACCACCTCACCTCCACCTCACCATCACCACCACCATCAGCCACCACCACCATCTACATCGCCCACTACCAATGTCGTCTCCACCAATATTGTCGTCATCTCCACCCACCTCCACTGCCATCTCCATCACCCCCATTTACCACCGCCATCCCCATCTGTGTATGAAGATGACTAGACATTTGCTGGAGGTTGTTACCTACCATAAGCTGCCTAGCAAGCACCAGAGGCTGTTACTCAACAGCCAACACGGGTCGCCTGAGAAGATGATCAGACGTTCGCAAAGATGATCGGAGAAGATGACTGGACATTGTACGAATGCTGACTGATGATAAAACGTAAGGTTTCAAATGTCCAGCGACCTCCGAAACTCCGGCGAAGGTCCAGTCTTCTTCTCCGGCAACCTCTGCACATTTTCCTCTCTAAAACCTTTCTCTCTCTCTATAAATAGTTGCAAAGGGACAAATGAGAGTGATTCGAATTGATTTTAGTTGGTGTGGTGATAGAGTTGAAGGTGGTTGATGACAGTGTGCTAAAGGTTGGTGGTTGGCTAATGGTGGTAGGTGGTTGTGGGGGTTGGTAGTGGTGGTGGCTAATGGTAGGGACGGTGGTGGTGGTGGAGGTGGAGGTAGTGATGGTGCCACATAAACAACCAAGTCATCTACCACGTCACATAAGGTTCACCGCATCTGCCATGTCAACAATAACTAACTGGGTTATAACAGAAAAGGATCGATGAGCTCCAAAATATTACAAGTTGGGATTGTCAGAGTGAATTTTAAAATTGGGATTATTATCAGCCAACTGGTGAAACTTTAGATTATTAAAATCAAATAACCCATTTTTTATTATTTGGTATAAAAACTACATTTATTCAACCCGTACAATACATGAGGTTTTTAAAGATATAACTTTTTTATTATTTGATATAATATTATATCTATTCAACTCGTACAATACTCGGGTTCTTAAAGTTTTTTTTAATTATTTAATTTGTAAAATTACATTTATTGAACTCGTGTGATAAACAAGACTTTCGAGCAAAACTACTAATTGGTCTTGATAGCCGAAAAACAAGGAGTATGTGCACTAATTCGCCTTTGTCTTAATTGCTAAGTGTTATGTGTCTTATGTCCAAGGCTTGATGCAAAACTACTATCGAGCCGGAGGTCTCACCGGAAGCAGCCTCTCTATTCCTAACGGGTAGAGATAAGGCTGTCTACATCTTACCCTCCTCAAACCCTACCTTAACATTTCTATTGGTGGGATTTACTGAGTATGATGATGATAATGATGATGTGTGATAAACAAGACTTTTAAATATATATTATTTTATTATTTAATATCTAAAATTATATTTATTCAACCCGTGTAATACACGGTGTTCTAACCTAATCTATACATATAATAAAAGAAACCAATTGATGGACACGTGTCGATATGAGAGACATCTATTTTTTAGTTTTCCCGCCATATATCTCTGTTTATTTCTATCTTAAAAATTACAAGTTTTAACATAATTTATCAAGTTATCCCATATTTTAAGTCGACGTTTATCTAGAACTATATCTATATATTTATACTTATTTTCTAATATAATCTTTATTTTTATCTTTATTTTATTATTTTTCTTATCTCTTGTTTATTTAGTATTTCTTTTCTTAACTACTTTTTTACACTTATTAATAGTAACTATTTAACATTTTATTGATCCAAGTGTAACACACACGGTTTTAATCTATTAATAACTTAAAAAAAAACAAAGTAAAATGTTATAATTTTTATAGTAGACAAGTTTATAACCTAATAATAATAGATAAATAAAAAACAAAGTAAAATGTTCTAATATGTAAATAGTACATCAAAGTTCTTTTTTTCAAAAACATATCTTGACAACTGTGTGTATTAACTGAATACATTATATTTATTCAAGCCGTGTAATACGCGTGTTTATTCAACTCATGCTATACACGGCTTTTGAAGGTGTAACTTTTTTATTACTTAGTGTATAAAAATATATTTAATCAACCCGTGTAATACACGGGATTCTGACCTAGTGGTATGATATAAGAAAACGCAACAACTTGAAAATTACGAATATCTAAAAAAAACTTTAGATTGATACCTATTATATGATTTAAATATTATAGTCATCCATTGTTAATCTGAATGCAATTATATAAAAAAATATTATAGTCATCCATTGTTAATCTAGATGCAATTATATAAAAAAAAATGCAACAAGTTGAAAATTACGAATAGCTAAAACAAAACTTTAGATTGATACCTATTATATAATTTAAATATCGTAGTCATCGATTGTTAAATAAAAAAATTGTTATTGTTATATGATAATCATAAAAATAAGTATAAAATATACATTTTTTAGATATATGAATGCTTCATATTGCTATAGATTAAAATTTATTAAATATAAAAGGAATAAGATATGATTATTTCGTATAGATTTATAAAAGTGAAATAGGTACGTATGTAATTAATAAATAATAATAATAATAATAAGTGTTTTGGTAAAAAATCTGATTAAAGATAATGTAACCAAACTTTGAATGTGAGGTTGAGTGCTTGATATAATAAATTATTGTATGAACGAGTACGAAATGTAAACAATGATGAACACCGAGATTTATACGGGGAAAAAGCCCTTGATCAATGAATGATCTCCGGCATAAAAAACCTCGGGTGATGGAAACTACCGATCACCAACTATATTGCATTAAAAGATTACAACTTTGGATGATATTGAGCTCGTTACAATGGATACTAGTGTGTGTGTTTGAGAGATTGATTGCGTATATCTTCGGATCAGAGAAAAAAGGTGTAAGTGTTTGTTCTACTCAGCTCAATATCCCTAATAACATAGCCAAAAATATCCTAACTAACTTCCCGAAAATCTTGCCATGCATGCACGTTCATAACCAACGGTTACTAGCTTATGCACGTGTCGGAAATAAAAGCATATTCTCCGTGATTCTCGGTTGGAACGAGTCTTCTTTGAAACATACCTGCAATACAAGTCCAAAAGATATTGGAAAACAATTATTAGTTTATAGAACTTTAATGAGGATCGTTGATCCTTATCTTTCCTGCACCAAATCTTAAGGATCCGTGATCCAGGCACAATAAAGGATTCATGATCCAGAAGCAATAAAATTCTATCCCTAACAATTGCCCCCAAACATGACTGGTTGGATATGAACCGAATGAGTCATGTTTCATTTAATTCGGACTAGCCGTTACTAATAGATATAGCCGTTAGAAGGCTGACGTCAGCTGAAATGACTGCCTGCAACAAACAATGATTATAAATAGGTTAGAGATAGGGATGAAAATATTCATTTAAATCCAAGATCTCCTTTCTTTAAATCCTCATTCGAAGATCTATCAGGTAATATTTCTCTCCTTCTCTTTCGAATTTCTGTTTTAGTCCTCTCGTTCTCTTCACTCATCATGACCAAAACCATGATCCGATCCTCACCACATAAGGATCAAGAGAAAAACAGTCCTCCTAAAAGCCAAAACCTTTTAAAAGAACCTTGCAAGAACTTTTCCGATTCACCGATCCTGAGATCGAGCAGATGCACCCCTGTTTTCCAGAGGGTACTATATTTAGGCCCTTTGATTCTTCAATTAAAAGCGATTGCATATTATCCACATGGGTGTGTTTCCCTGCTACCCCTTTTCAAATAGGTTTCTCTTACCCTTTTCCAGCCTTTACCCATAGCTTTTTCACCTTTACTAGCCTGTGCTACATTCAGGGCATACCCATGCTCTGGAGGGTTCTTTATGCCCTTGAGCAGATCATCGCTAAAGAGGGCATAGAGCTTCGTCTCGCTGAACTCAATCACATGTACAACCTGGCTAGCCACGGATCTCACCGATTCCTTTTTAAAGCCAAGCCTCAAAACCCCACCCGATACTCAAAACCACCAAGAATGATTCCCATTGGAGAAATCAATTCTTCTACGTTAGGAGGGATTCCATTCCCAACGGGGATCATCTTCCTAAAAAGTGGAACGAAGAGGGTAGGATATAGGATCCATATGATCGTTCTATAGAAAATTCTGAATTTTAATCTATGGATATCTGATCCTTCATTTTTTGTGTAGTGACCAGTCGCAGCACCGTGAAGGATTTGCTACCCTGCTGAAAGAGTTGCTGCTTTTTGGGCATTGGACTCAACTGTTAGAACATTCCATCCCAAGATCAAAGATTTAGAAGAAGCAACATTAGCCTCCAACACCATGTCAAATAAGTATACATGTACATATGTGTTTAATTATTTAGTATGAAATTAAAAATGAATACTTATCTGAGTTCTGTGTTTGTAGGTGCTGCTAAATCTTCATCAAAATCAGCTACCATGTTCGGCATGGGAGATGTCGAAGGTATCATGTCTCCCCGATCTATCAAAAAGGAGCTGGCCGTAGGCCCAAGCCAAGTTGGGACTAGAAGCACCACAGCAAAGCTAAACCTGGAGCCAAAAGGAAGAAGCCAGACGCGCCATCCAGTGACGTCCCTAGGTTGAACAACAGATCCACGACTTCATCTCCGAGGTAAGGATCACGGATCCTTCTTTTAAAGATATCTGAGCATCAAAAATTCTAACAACTTCCTCTTAACAGAAACTTGTTGAGATCCAGGCCATCTAGAGCAAGCGTCTTGCTGAGACTAGGAAACGGTGGCTAACCTTCATACCATCGCTGCTGCCATGGAGAAGAAAATCGCCTAGCTGGAGAAAGAGAATGGTCGCTTGGAGAAGCAGATCTTGGTGGATGAAATCCAGGCTAACAAGGATCGGTTGGAGGTTACAGAAGAGGCTAAGCTATCCACTGCCATTGTGATTCTAAAGGCCAAACTCAAGATGGCAAAGGAGGCTATGGATCCTTCCTTCGACAGGGCTGAGTAGGACACTGCTAGCTGGAGGCAAAGGCTAAAAGAGTTGGGGGATGAGGAGGAGCCGGATGAGACACTCACGCTGGAGGCTAACCCAAGTGTCACCCAGGGGGGAGGCAGCGGCTGGCGGCAGCGGTGTGGGTAATGAAGCAGCGAAGGAGTAAGCTGCATCAATGGGCAATGATGGAAATTTCTAGGCGTGGTCGGAGACCATTTTTTATGTCTTTTGGTTTTTGGTGTTGAACAATTTATGGTTTGTAACTAAAACAATAGTATTTAGGGTTAAGGATCATTGATCCTTTAGACAATAGGGGGTGACAAAGGTGGATGGGTCCTTCTGTTTATGGAGGATGAAGCCTTTGATGCCCCCCGCCTTTATTTTCCTGCACTTTATGAATCGTTAGCATGGACACCCTTTGTCAACCCAAACAGACGGGCCGTTTTTTGGTAGAAGTTTGGGTTGACAATTTTGACAACCTTTTAAAAGAGGTTCTAATAAATAAAACTTAATCTTTTGACTGTGTTTGATGTTGTTCCTTTTCTGATTCGAAAATCAGTATACCTTTTCTTGTTAGCAAAGTTCAAAGTTAGGAATTCACAAATTCTTAAAAAGAATAATTAGCATTTTGTCAGAACAAGTTTTATTTCATAAGTTAAACAATATATGATCAAGGATCATATAGGCTCCCGTCTAAGATTGAGGTACCATCCGAAGGCAAAAAGAAAACTGAGTAAAAGATCATACTAGTGAATCCAAGTTTGGATTCTATATCCTTAACGCTTACATTAATATCAATGAAAGCATAAAAATCGAAAGAACTTTAGGATTCAGGATCCTTAGCTATTGTACTTCGTAAACCTGTAACAATATATAACTTGGGACTAAGCCAAACATCAAATGAAAGAATCATTAGTAACTGGGGGCAAGCCCAAATAACTGGGGACAAGCCCAAATAACTGGGTGTAAATTGAGTATGGCCCAAACTGGCATCTATCCAAACGTGAGCGACATGAAAATGCCGAAACCTTAGCTAACGTGAAAACGTTAGAAACCTTAGGAACGGATGTATGGTACGTCTACCATTATACTTAGGATCCTAAATATAGCCAACAACAATGAAATTGTCAGCCCCTACAGCGGGTACTGGTCCCATTGCATCGAACTATACTTGGATAACGTGCGCAACTGGCGAGGGTGTCGAAACCCAACTCATGTGCATGGTAAAGACTCGTAGGAGGTAATAGATACCTTAGCTAGGGACAAGCCAAAAAACTGGGGATAAACCCAAAACTTTGGAGGGTTGGCCAACCACTTGAACCTTTGTATAAGTTCTGTAAAAATTTAAAACTTAATAATGCAGGATGTTGAGAATCTAACATCCCTTACTTATAACAAATGATAAACATGACATGAAATAAAGAAATTGTAAAAGGTTACCGAAAGAAGGATCATGTATCCTTCAAGGATCCATGACTAGATATCGAAATCCATAAGGATCCTCGATCCTTGCTACATAAAGTATCTCTTTAAATGAATAGCATTCAATGCTCTTGGTAGGATATCGCCATCATAGTTCGCAAACGATATGCCCCCTTTCCTGCTTCAGCTTCAATGAAGGTAAGGGCCTTCCTACTTTGGTGCTAACTTGCCATCAGCAGGATTCGTGGTATTTTAGAATGCTTTCTTCAATGCCAAGTCACCTACTTGAAATCTTCTAATCCTGCATTCTTGTTGTAAGCTCCAGCCATCCTTTGTTGATAGCTAGCCAACCTTATCCTTGCAAGTCTCTAAGTTCTTCCACGGTATCCAGGTCTTGTGTCAAAGTCTCGACATTTGCTTCAGGATCACGGATGCTTGTTCTGGCTATCGATACTACCATTTCTGTAGGGATCACTGCTTCAGCTCCAAAGACTAAGGAAAAAGGAGTTTGACCCGTAGCATTCTTAGGAGTTGTTCTGTTTGCCCATAAGACATATGGCAGTTCTTCAGCCCATTTCCCTTTCTTGAATCCAAGCTTTTCTTCAGGTTGTTAATGATGATATTATTGGACGATTCTGCCTGGCCATTAGCTTGTGGGTGGACTGGTGTAGATGCATCATCCTAATCCCCCAGCTATCACAAAAGTTAGTAGTACGATTCCCAATAAACTGGGATCCGTTATCACAGATAATCTCAAAAGGGATGCCAAATCTAGTAATGATATTTCTCTTAATGAAGGATATAACTTCCTTTTCCCTGACTTGAGCGAAGGCTTCAGCTTCTATCCACTAGGAGAAGTAGTCTGTCATAGCTAGCATGAACACCTTTCCTCCTGGAGCCTTGGGAAGCTTGCCTACTATATCCATTCCCCATCTCATGAATGGCCAAGAGGAGGATATAGAATGCAGAGGTTCTGCCGGCTGATGAAGGATATTATTGTGTCTCTGACAAGCATCACATTTCCTTGAATAATCTACAGCATCCTTCTTCATTGTAGGCCAATAATATCCTGTTTGAGGATCCTTGAAAATAGCGCTCTGCCCCCAGTATGATTTCCACAATCTCCTTCATGAAAATCCTTCAAGACTTCTTGGATCTCAGGATCCTCAATACATCGTAGATAGGGTCCTGCAAGAGATCTCTTATATAACATGTTATTAATTATAGTGAATTGGGATACCTTTATCTTGAAGGCTCTAGGATTTTCCCCAATGGGAACTTCCGCATTTTGAATGTATTTCAGGATTGGAAGGATCCAGGATCCTGAATTCGACTGCATATCATCACTGGGAACAAGTGCAACACATCCGCTATTTCCATTGCTTCACTCTTCTCAATAGCAAGAGTTAGTACATGGATGATGGGTATCTTCACATCCTCTAGCATCTTCAGTGAGGATCCTAGATTGGCTAAGGCATCCGCTTCTGCGTTTTCTTCCCTAGGTACCTGTGTAAGGCTGAAAAAGGCAAAAGAATCTGTCAATTTCTTGACTATCTCCAAATATTTGATTAGTTTCTCACCTTTAAAAGCATAAGAACCATTATAGTGATTAGTAATTAACAACGAGTCTACAAATACTTGAAGATACCTGATCCTCATATGTTTAGCTAGTTGCAAACCTGTTATGAAGGCTTCATATTCAGCCTCATTATTAGTGGTCTGAAATTCACAAGCTATAGATTGCGGTATAATGTCCCCCTGTGGCGATTTTAGTAGTAGGCCTAGTCCAGTTCCTTTGACATTCAAGGCTCCATCTGTGAAGAGTGTCCAAGGATCCTTGGTCTCTTCAAGTTGTTGTACCTCTAATTCAGCTTCTCTTTGTAGATCACTACTGAAATCAGCCACAAAGTCAGCCAAAGCTTGGGATTTAATAGCAGTTCTGGGCTCATACTTAATGTCATATGCACTAAGTTTTACAGCCCATTTTGCCATTCTTCCCGACATCTCCGGTTTCCTGAGAACATTCTTAATAGGAAAGTTAGTTTTAACAACAACAGTATGAGTTTCAAAATAATGCCTTAGTTTAGTAGAAGCCATAATTAAAGCAATAATGAGTTTCTCTAAATGAGAATACCTGGCCTCAGCATCAAGTAGACTTTTACTTACATAGTATACCGGATGTTGTTGGCCTTCGTGATCCTTAACTAGGACCGACGCTTAGCGCTTTCCCTGAAACAACTAAGTATAAGGATAATAGCTCTCCATTTTCTGGTTTCATCAAAGCCGGTGCTGAGGATAAGTAATCCTTGAGGGCTTGTAGAGCAGCTTCATGCTTCTCGGTCACTCGAACTTCTTATTCTTCCTCAGGATATCATAGAAATCCTTGCATTTTTCTGAGGATGTTGAGATGAATCTATTCAAGGTGGCAATCCTTCCCATCAATCTTTGCACATCCTTGGCATTGGCAGGAGATTGATATTCACTAAGGCCTTGATATGTTCTGGACTTGCTTCAATTCCTCTCTTGGTCACCATATATCCTAAAAACTTTCCAGCTTTGACCCCGAAATGGCATTTAGAGGGGTTTAGCTTCATGTTGTACTGGTCAAGAATATTGAATGCTTCTTCGAGATCCTTCAGGTGATCCTCAGCTCTTTTAGACCTGAACACCATATCATCTATGTATACTTCCATTGTGTGTCCAATTTGCTCCTTGAACATCATATTCACCAGTCTTTGGTATGTAGCACCTGCATTTCTTAAACCAAAGGGCATAGAATATAACAATATATGCCGGTGGGTGTCATGAATGCAGTATCCTCTTGATCAGATGGTTCCATCTGAATTTGCTGAAATCTAGATGAAGCATCCATAAAAGTTAATAGCTCATGACCCTCCGTAGCATCCACCATGGAGTCAATGTGGGGTAAAGGGAAATGATCTTTGGGACATGCCTTGTTTAAATCAGTAAAATCGACACATACCCTCCACCTTCCATTTTTCTTTTGAACAACAACCACATTGGCTAACTATCTTGGATACTTGACTTCTCTTATCATACCTGCCTTTAGTAACTCGTCTACCTCTTCTTGGATAATTGCATTTCTTTCAAGTGCAAATTTTCTTCTTTTTTGGTGAATTGGCCTGAAAGACCTGTCAATACCAAGCTTATGAGTAATGACATCCTTTGAAATACCTGTCATATCTTCGTGCTTCCGGGCGAATGTAGGATTTCTATGTTTCAGGAAGGATACTAGATCCTGATCTATGCTCTCATGGATCCCGGATCCTATATACACCTTGGATTTAGGATCCTCAAGATTTAAGAGTATATCCTTGACGTCTTGTTCTCTTGCCTCCATGATGTCTCTTGGAGGACACTTTAATTGCTATGCTTCCCTAGACTTGGAAGCTGGTTTCATCGAAGAAGTGTAGCAGTTCTTTGCCTCCTGCTGATCACTCTCTATGTTGACTATTCCCCATGGACTTGGAAGCTTGGCACATTGGTGGTACGTTGAGGGGACTGCCTTCATGTCGTGTATCCATGGCCTGCCAAGGATAACATTACAGCAAGATAAGCAATCTATTACACAAAATTTTTGGATAGAATTCACTCCCTCTATGTAAATTGGGAGTTTGATGTCGCCCAATGTATTCTTGGTTTCCCCACTGAATCCCACGAGCATCGATGATCTTGGGATGATCTCGGATTCAGGAATGTTCATCTTTTTTAGGACATCCAACTGAATTATGTTCACCGAACTCCCTCCATCAATAAGGATCATGCGAACAAAATGGTTAGAAATAAACAAAGTAATAACTAGGCCGTCATGATGAGGATCCTGTATGTCTACACGATCACCCTCATCAAAGGATATCACTTTCTGCTGAGTTAACGTTGATGTTCGAATGGGTCTTTCTCCATTCTCCATCTTCGTCTCTTTGGCGTGTCTCTTTGCTGCGGAAAATGAGGTTCCACATATATCAAATCCTCCGGAAATGAAATTTATGATTTGAGCGTCTGCTAGTGGAGGAGGAGCCTTTTCAGGAATTTTCTCAAAATCCGGGATCCTTGATTTTTTCCTTCCGAGCAACTCCTTTAGGTATCCCTTGCTCAAAAGATAGCCTATTTCTTTCCTCAATGCTATACACTCGTCGGTGAGATGACCGGAATCCTCATGATAAGCACACCACTTATATTTGTCCTTAGTAGCTCCGGGTTTGTCAGTTTTCCTCGGTCATCTAGCCTTGTCACCTAAATTCTGCATAGCAAGTATTAGTTCACTATTATCAGCAGAAAAACAATATTCAGAGATAGGTGGGTAATCCTCATCATCTTCTTCTTCTTGTTCAACAGCATACACATTCTAGTTGTCATGCTTAGTATACTGTTTGGATCGGTTATTCTTGAAGAAGGATCCTTGCATTTCTTGTTTTGAGGATCTTGACAACCTCTCTTGGACTCTTTTGTCATCCTCTAAACGAATAAACCTAAATGCACTGTTCCTCACTTCATCTAAATTACTGCAAGGTGTCATAACAATGTAATCATAGAGTGAGGAATCCTTAAACAATCCCATTCTGAATGCCTCCACGATAGTGGCAATATCCAAATTAGGAATTTCTAAGGATTCTCGACTAAACTTAGTGATGTAATCTCTTAATGATTCATCACGTCCCTGGGTTATTCTATATAGATCACTAGTTAACCGTTCAAAGGTTCTACTACATGAAAACTTGTTATGAACAAGTTAACTAGATGAGAAAATGAAGTAATTGAGTAAGGAGGAAGACTTAGCAGCCATTTTAAAGCTGATCCAGTGAGTGTAGATCTGAAACCCTTGCAAAGGCAGGCTTCCTTTAATCTTTCTGGAATGGGATTGATCTCCATTCTTTCCCGGTATTGTGCCACATGCTCCTCCGGATCAGTTGTACCATCGTACAGCTTCATGTTGGGGGTTTGAAAGCGTTTTGGTATCTCAGCATTGCATATAGGAGGTGCAAAACGAGACACCTTGTGACTTCCATCCGGGATCTCTGGAATGGGTTTAACCACTCCTGGGACGCTGGATATCATATCCTTAAGCTTCTGGAGTTCCCGTGCCATAGCCTGATTGATACCTGTATCCTGCATGGAACCATAGTTAGTGCCAAAAGATGTATTGACATTGTTACCTCCTGATTGATTTGGAAACGGTATGCCAGAACTATCCAAAGGTGGACACTTCGGGTGTAATAGTTGGACCAGATGCCGCAATAGTCTGCATAGGGATGAAGTCTCCTAGGTGAATTTCAGAATTCCTGGATGGCTGACTCCCTGAGGATCCTTGATCCTGAAAGACGTTGGGTCCAGGACACACGAGTGCTGAAGGTCTCGGAGGATACTCCATGGATCCTTGAACCTGAGATTAGGATCCTTGATGCTGGAAGTAAGATACTTTAGGTGGAACCGTCTCCAAGTATCCTCTCGAACTGAGGTAGGATCCTTGATGCTTATATGAGGATCCCTGAGGCTGAAATGAGGATCCATAAGGTTGGTAATGAGATGCTTGTGGCTGCGTCATTGCCAATGATCCATGCTGTAATCCTGAGGATCCTTGATACTGAACACCAGACGCCTTGGAATGCTGAATGGTTGTTGCTGGAGTGGTGAAATCCAACGACTGGGCATCAATGGAGAATGATCCTCTGCTGATCTCTTCTGTTTCTTGATTTCATCAATTTCACGAAGGATCTTCTGGTTGGTTTTTTCCTGCTGTTCCATGTATCCTTTCATCTGCAAAATCAAAGTAGACAGATCATTGTTAGTAGGTGTAGAGGATGAAATGGTAGAAGCCTTCGAGAAAACTGATGTTGGCTTCTTCTGAGCATTATCAGCACTCCTCGCCAATGTATGGAGAATGGGAGGCAATGATGCACAAGTCTGAGATGATGTAACCGCCGGCATGGCACTTGAAGCAGATTTTCCATGAGAAGCCATGCAGTTGAAAAGAATGGATTAAAATGAATGAAATGAATGGAATTTTTAGAATTGAAGCACCGATTGCCCCACGGTGGGTGCCAAACTGTTTTGGTCAAAAATCTGATTAAGGATAATGTAACAAAATTTGAATGTGAGGTTGAGTGCTTGATATAATGAATTATTGTATGAACGAGTATGAAATGTAAACAATGATGAACACCGAGATTTGTACAAGGAAAAAGCCCTTGATCAATGAATGATCTCCGGCATAAAAAACCTCGGGTGATGGAAACTACGATCACCAACTATATTGCATTAAAAGATTACAACTTTGGATGATATTGAGCTCATTACAACGGATACTAGTGTGTGTTTTTGAGAGATTGATTGCGTATATCTTCGGACCAGAGAAAAAAGGTGTAAGTGTTTGTTCTACTCAGCTCAATATCCCTAATAACATAGCCAAAAAATATCCTAACTAACTTCCGAAAATCTTATCATGCATGCACGTTCATCACCAACGGTTAGTAGCTTATGCACGTGCCGGAAATAAAAGCATATTCTCCGTGATTCTCGGTTGGAACGAGTCTTCTCTGAAACATACCTGCAATACAAGTCTAAAAGATATTGGAAACAATTATTAGTTTATAGAACTTTAATGAGGATCCTTGATCCTTATCTTTCCTGCACCAAATCTTAAGGATCCGTAATCCAGGCACAATAAAGGATTCATGATCCAGAAGCAATAAAATTCTATCCCTAACAATAAGTATATTAAAAATATACCTAAAAGAGGATTTTTTTATTTAATAAATAATAATAACTAGTATTAAGAACCCGCGTTGCGACGGGCGCGTAAAACCATGGCAAATAGCACCAATGCCACATCACCGTTAGCAACCACCAACACTGAAGTTGCGGCGTGTTCGAAGCGTAAAACATAGAAAATAATAACTAAGTCGATTTAGGATTCGCACGTTACGACGAACCTGTCAAACGGGAAAAATAGATGACATAAAAACGTTGAACCACACACGCACGGGGCATTGTGTTAACTCGCAAAATTTAGAACGAAACGTAAAAACGTTGAACCACACACGTATGTTGCGGCGTATTAACTCGGGAAATTTAGAACAAAGCATAATAGGAGACCGAAGTTGAAGGTAAAAAAAGTTATAAGGTTAAATTAAAAAAGATGAAAAATTTTGGGTTAATAGTAAAAAAAATAAAATAGTTTTGAGTTAAAAGTAATTTATCAAGTACTTTTGGTTTAAAAGTAAAAAATCATTTTCTTTTGAGAAACCCCCCTAAGTTTTAAGTATAACACTTATATGCATAGAAGTATTACTAATTTATAATGTTTAAATAAATATCGATATTTGTTTTTGAAAACCACCAAAGCATGTGGTATAACACTAGTAATTAATGGTACATAAATAATAAGTATATTACAAATATACCTAAAAGAAATAGCATGCTTATGACAAGAGGAAGACAAAAAAGTTTAGTTTCACATGGAAAATGTAATAAAAAATTAAAATTGATTTTGGTCTTCAAAACCATCGAAAATTGTAAGGTTATATATACTCAACTAACTAAAAGTGAAAAAGTTTTTCGTCTTCAAAACCATAAAAAATTGTAAGGTTATCTATAGTCTAACTAATTAAAAGTGCAAAAGTTAAGATAGATAGTAGGTAGCTTTAACTAAACTACATATTCACTATGTGTAGTCATTTAACTAAAAAAACTATAAAATAAGTTAAGAAATTGGTGATTGATTGTTGTCAGAGTTTGTATTTATGTTTAAGTGTGTGTTATGAATGAAACAATGAAGTGTTATTAGAAGAAATTAAATGAATGCAACAGAATTTAAACACTAACACACAAATGAAAAGTTATCATATTGTATTTTGTCAATAATCAAAGATTATAGTCACAAGTTATGAGTTGAACACTACTTTGTGTTCTTATAAAAGGAATGTTGTGAAATTGATAAATAGATCTATAACTATGAGATCGATTTATAGGATGTACAGACATCTATTAGTCTGGCATCACTCTGACAGTGACATCTATCATTACTAACAGAAAAGATTCTCAAATGTTAGAAACATTTTATCATCCCTAACATCTGTTCTGAGATACTTAACAATTGTTTTACAAACTCTGTTGTAGTTCTAATATCTGCTATGTTGGTAAATACTAAACATTTATGTAGGCCTAAACATATGTTTAGTCTTCTCATAAGTGCTTTATTCTTCAAAGGAGCTTTGAACTTCAACAAATCTATTATTGTTCAAGATTACTATCTTTAAGAAGATTTAATCTTCATGGCTTGTTTTATTCTTGATTAGATTAGTATAGCATGGCTTTTGCAATCATCTGTTCTTTTATGGGTTCAACAATCTCCCCCTAGAACAGATGATGCCAAAACTGAACTTTAATTTTGATCATTCTTTATTCCTCATCATCTTTTCTCTTATCTGGCATTTGAATTATAATTCAAATTTCGTATAGTAAAGATCTTTTGGGTCCCTTTCAAGTTCAAGACCTAATAGGTCTTGCATGTCTTCATTTTTTCAGGCCAAAAACACTATTCATTGAGATCTTTTCAACTTCTTCGTTTGCTCTATCCAGAAGGATTTGGAGCAAGAAGGATTTTGAGCAAGAAGGATTTGTTGGGCAAAAGTCATTGGAGATGAGTTGGGTGAAGGTGGTCTACCCAGAATGTGACCATTAAGATCAGCAGGATCTGTATCTGAATTTGCATACATCAGTTCGTTTCTGATCCCATCCTTTTTTGTAATAATATTCATATTCTTTTATTTCTTCAACAAACATCTCCTTTTGTCTTTTCAATTAGTTTCTTCCAGCTGAGGAGATGTTCTTTGTAGAAGGAATTCTGTTGGGGCAACTAAGGTATTGATGGGAAGTCTACTTGATCATATACATGCTTTCTTGGAATTGAAAGATCTTTTTCTCTAAGTGCTTCCAACTTTTTTTAGTTTCTTCAATAGTCGTTTCACTCAATCTTGCGATTAATCTTAGACTTCCAAAGTTTGCTGCAACCATTTCTTCTTTTTTCTCTTTAACTACATGGCTTTTTTTTGTCATTTGGCCATTTCCCAGCTTTCCAGTTCGGAGGTGTAGGTTTTCCTAGTGGGTCAAGGAACATCTTTTCTATCCTTAGGATTTCATCTAATAAGGCTTCAGTTGTCCACCTTGAGAATTGAGCTCTGGTTGCTTTGTAAGGTTTGTTCTTCATGATATGATCCAAGTAGTCTTCTCTCAATGTCTTTTTAATGAAACGTCTTTGAAAAAACAAACAGTCTGCAAATGGCAATGTCTGCACGTGGTTTGCGTGACGCAGACAAAAGAGGATACGCGAATCTTTTAAAAAAAATAAACACCACCTAAAGTGTGATTAATAGCCTAATACACACTGCATACTTTTTCCGCAAAATCTACTTATTATTTGATTCGAATGTTTAAGAGTGTATTGCCCTTCTTTATATGCATTTTATCTTGTAGCAAATCCTAAAACCTTCAAGTATTATTAACTTATATAACCATGCATAATCCTTTAACAAAGCTAACCATATTTAAATAAACTTATGAAATGTTTAACTATAATCATATTACAATTACAATTTACAATGTTACCAAATAACTTATCAAACATAACCCAAAAACAATCTTAAAAGACATCCTTCTCAAACCAAGTATTTTCAAATGTGCCACAAAACTATCCAAGTTTATTTAGTATCGATTATTTACCATTTAAACTAGTACAAAGACTTCTAGCATCTTTTTTCACATCAATGAAAAAACTGCTGGTAAAAAAATACATGAAAACATGTAGTTAAAGATTTCACCGACATATCAACTTCGAACTAGTGACAACCTACAATAATGACATCATCATCAACGACATCTCATCAATGGATAACTGACGCTGCAAATCGCATACAAAACCTCTACCAAAGAATCCCCATGACATGTTACCAACGAACCCATTCGTCTAAGTCATTATTTTTTCCGTATTTCCATCCCAAGGTTTGTAATTTGTATTCTCAAAAAAAAAAAAAAAAAAAAAAAAAAGCTAGACGCCTAAATGCGTACAGGCCATCTGTTGTTGATTGGGCCTTAGTAAAACCCTAAACACAGCCCAATTGAAATTTCAATAGTCCATATGGCCCATTCCAGTGTGATCAACCTCACCCAGTTTATCGTGATCTCGCACAACACTGATCAAGAACACATCGCTTCAAGATCTTTCCGTCTGTTGGAATTTACCGGCGACGGAGAACGATGACGATGTTTCACTTCTTCAACTGTGCTATCTTAACGTTCGGACCTCACGCCGTCTATTACTCCGCTACTCCTCTGTTAGTCTCCTTCAACAATCCACTTCATTTCATTACGATCAACATCAATTTTCTGCTGATTGTTGTAGCTTTATCATTCGCTGATAGATATAGATCAATTTGTTCGTTTTGAGTTTTTGTTCGTACGAAATTTGTAGATCAGTTGACCTAATTACGATATGATAGGCCATTAAATTTGTGCTTAATGTTTTAGCTGTAACATCATCATCTGCTGGTAGATATAGATGGATTTATTCATTTTAAGTTTGTGTATATTGTAGATCACTTGACCTAATTTCATTATGATGAACATCAGCTGATAGACGTAGATTAGATTTATTCATTTTTAAGTTGTGTTCTTTGGATTTTTATAGATCATTTGACCTAATTTCATTACGATGAACATTAGATTTTTGTTATATATGGATGAGATTTGTTTATTTTACGGTTGTGTTAGGAGGAATTTTGTTGATCAGTCGACGGAATTTCACTACGATGTACATCATATTTGTGCTAAATGTGTAGCTGTTACATCAGCGGATAGATATAGATGATATTTGTTCATTTTAGGTTTGTGTTGGTACTTCGTATGAATTTTGTAGATCAGTTGACGTAATTTTATTACACTGATCGTCAAATCTGTGCTGTATGCTGTAGGTTCAACATCCGCTGATGGATATAGATGAGATTTATTCATTTTAAGTTTGTGTTAGTAAAGAATGTTATAGATCAGTTGACGTAATTTCATTATGATGGACACTAAATTTGTGCCAAATGCTGTAGCTGTTATATCCACTGATAGATATAGATGAGATTGGTTCATTTTAAGTTTGTGTTCTTAGGAAGCAAGGTTTAAAAAAACGGAAACGAGTTTCGAGGCGTAATCAGTTAAACAAGGGTGATTGATTAGATTTGATTCGTGTATTAACTTCTGGAATTTTGGATCTTGCTGTTAGGAGACTTTGTTAACCGATTGGACTAATGATAAAAAAAGTTGCTGATCTGGTGTTGTTTCTAATAATTAATTGGCCTAATTTCGTTACGATGAAGACATCAAATCTCTGCTAAATATTGTAGCTGTGGCGTCCGCTGATAGATGTAGATGAGATTTGTTCATTCAAAGTTGGTGTCCGTACGAATTTAATAGATTAGTTGAAAATTGTGATTGCTTCGATCCGTATATTAACTATTGGAGTTTAAGATCCTTGTTGTTAGGAGGTTTTTGTTAATCAGTTGAACTGATAATTAAAAAAGTTGCTGACTTTGGTGTTGTTTATACTGCAGATCTGAGTACGATACACTTGGCACTTCTGTCAAAACTGCTGTTGTTTATCTCGTGACAGCATTGGTGAAGGTATTGTTTGCTGTGTGATTTCACTAGCTTGTTATTACTCTGAATTTATGATCACAATAATATTTATAATTTATCTGTTGGCTGATTGTGCATTTATATTGATAATTTACAGCTTGTTTGCTTAGCTACATTTCTTAAGGTGTCTGAAAGTGATGTTTTCGATCCCTCCCAGGTAACATTTGTTTACTTTTTGTTTCATTTTAATGATTGGTAATGATGTTATCTGTCACTCCATTAGTTACATTTAGTAGGTACTGAACAGTTTTGTCAGCTAGTGTTCATTAATCTTCCAACCTTTATCAAGTAATTTGACTAATTAAGTGATAAAAACTTTTCACGGACGTTTTTGTTGTTACAAGACACATGTTTTGTTTAATGTTTGTTTTGGATTTATTTATTTACTGTTATAGTTTTCATGTTGACTGATGCACTGGTTTACAATGCAAATTTAGTATGTTTGTCCTTGTGGCCATTATTTACGTTACTTAAGTTTAAACACATTATATCTGATATTTTTTTTTTGTGAATAGGAATTGTTGAAAGTTTTGATTGGTTTTATAGATGTCGCGGGGCTTTACTTTGCCCTGACTCAATTAACTCACAGAAACATCTCTCAAAATCATAAGTTCCAGGCAGTTGGACTTGGTGAGTGATTATAACCTATTTACTTCTAACTAGTTTTCTCATGCGCCGCGTGTTGCGTCGGTGTCATACGCAAAGTAATAAATTATAGACTACAACCCGACTCGTTTCCGATTTTTATTTTCGTTGAAACGTAGAGTAATCCTATTCCATACCATTGAATGAAATTGTATATTTGACCCAACTTGTTTCCAAACAAAATTTACGTCGAAACATAGACTAGCTCAAAACGTACATAAACTAAAGATGCGCGGTGGCGTCGTACGCGACATGATAAAGTATAGACCTATGCAGTTAATATCGGTGATACATCGGTGATATATCGGTTGTATCAGTCCCCTAGTAAAATATCGGTCCCAGATATCGGTACTGACACTATCGGCGATATTGACCGATATATCACCGATATTTTACCGATATAACGGATATATCACCAATATATCACTGAATGATTTGTGTTAAATTGTTATATATAAATTCTGCATTATATTAAAATCACCAATATCCCACTGATATCTCACCGAGATAACCTATATCTCAAATATCAGTCCTTGACCGATATCTGATATTTTAATGCATTAACTGCATAGGTATAGACTCCAATTGACGAGACTCGTTTCTGAACTAAATTTATGTCGAAACTTATGGTAACTCAAATTTATACTACTGAATGAAAACGTATTATATTTGACCCGATTTGTTTTCCAAACAAAATTTACATCAAAATGTTGTCCAACTCAAACATATACATAAAAATAAAACGTTTTATATCTGACCCGACTCGTTTCCAAACAAATACATTAAAGCATAAACGAACTCGAATTTATATCGACACGTACATAAAAATAAAAAAAACCGTAAGAAATTAGTTTTAGGGTAAATTTGAAACTTTAGAAACTTGAGGGGAGTCAAAGGAACATTTACAAAGTTGAGGGTCAATTTTGACATTATGCCAAAGTTAGTGGTAGATTACCGACCATTGATTTTAAGGTTATATAAGTTTTTCTTGTGAAAACTGATCTTCAGAATTGTAAACCGGCTTCACCCTTCATTTATTTTATTACTTTTGGTTGATTATCTTTTATATAGTTATTTGTATGTGTACGTACTTGCAGGATGGGCTTTTGCTGATTCCGTTTTGCATAGGTTGGCTCCCCTTTGGGTGGGTGCGAGAGGACTTGAGTTTACTTGGGATTACATTCTGCAAGGTCTTGAAGCAAATGCAAATCTGGTACGTTCAGTTTTCTCTCACAATTTAAGCTGGATTATAATAAGTTATTAATATTGGGATAAATTATGCTTTGAATGTCTGATTATGTTTTAATTGAAAATTAAATAAGCTGTTTAATACCAAGTGCAATATCTAAGGCTATCTGAAATTACCAATTCATCATTTCCTTAAATAATCATAATTTCTGAAACACTTAATTATAGTATTAAACTATTATTGCAACTTTATATTAATTAAAAGTACACTCAAATACCATGTTCTATCGACCGTTTTTGTGATATCCATACTTCATAAACCACTTTTATAATGTAGTTCCAATGTTTCTTTGTTTTCTCAAAAATGGTCCTACTTTTGAGTTTTGAGAAATTACGCAACGGTCCCAAACATTTGCTCACCGGTCATGCTTTGGGTGTCGAATTTTGGCGTTGAGCTTTTTAACTCCCAAAATCAGCCTTTTGATGCATCAAATGAGTGTGATCACCTGCTATATAGATTTTGAGGTTGAACCACAGTTATGGAAGTATCCAACTTTGATCAGTTTGGTTGATTAGTTTGCTAAAGCGTCATTTTGGGTGAATTAGTCAAAATTATATAACTTAAAGTGAGCAAACATAGGCAATGCTCTAAACTTTAACAGCACACATAGTCATATAAACCCTTACAACATAGTCGTGTGGCATAACGTCATGTTGTCACACCATATGTTTGACTTTGATAGACACAGCTTTGTATAAATTTCTTACACAAATGTGTGACAAAAAAGCGTCAGTTCTCAAAAGTATTGTGAAATACACAACTATGTATTAACATTAACAGTCATTTGATGCTCAGTGGAAAATGGAAAGTTCTTTCTTTTAGCATATATGCAGGAGAAGGTTATGTAAGAAATGACACGTAATCAATCACAATTTCCAGATTTTTTTATAAAGTTAACTGCCATTATCGTCCCTATGGTTTGTCTAATTATGGTGGTCCAGGCCAAATTTCAAATTTGTACCATGGTCGTCCCTGACATTCTTGAAACATGCCAATTCCGTCCAAAAAACTAAGGGTGAATCGAATAATTGGACAAACCACAGGGACGGAAATGACAATTCACTCATGTTTTTTTACTGAACTGACATTTTGAAGAATGTCAAGGACGGAAATGGTAAAACTTTGAAATTTGGTCTGAACTAGCATAATTGGACAAACTACAGGGACGAAAATGGCAGTTAACTCTTTTTTATATTGAAAAGCTTACCCATTTTCCAAACCAAAACTACCAAACAAGTTCCAATAGTCATATATGGCGTGTCTAAGCTATAAACATCATAAATTTCGAGATTTTACGTGGATTTAAAAAACCTACTATAAACTTCCAAATTTGAAAGGAATCCAGAAGTTTAAGAATGCCAAATTGGTAGCAAGAGTTTTTCACGTATGTTTAATATAGGCTTTGAACACTAATACTGGATAGTTATGCTTTTCACCTTAGTTCTAACATTTTAGGAATTTCGGTTCAGTTTTCTCAAATTGGAATGCATCATTGTTATGTGAAATAAAATATTCCCAAAATAATCTATCGAAATCGGGATTGTACAGTTTTTTTACATCTCTACTAGATTTTCAATTAATGGTAATATGTGTCGAACACACTTGATAGTTTTGAACATCAAGTAGCAAATGCACAACAGATGCATCCAAGCAAGCCCTAAAAATTAGAAATGAATGGAATTCGTAGGTTTTCTTTTAAGATTAACGAATTCATTTCACAGTGTTGCCTATGCTGGATGGATTTTGGTTTACCCATTTACATGAAAACATGTTTTATGAAAATAAGATTTTTTGTAAAACAAGTTAAAACTTGGATTTGAAAGTTTAAAATTGGATTCTAAATCAAATAAAACCCTCAATGCTTAAGTTCTACACAATTCATTTTAGAACAATTTTGAGTGGATGGAAGCTTTATGGTATAACAAGGATGTTTAGGCCCATATTTTATTTCTTGTTGACTAATTAGATAAATTTCAATCTAGTCTTATATACCCATGATGTAATTGTATTCTTTGAGCTCCTAATAAAAGATAAACCTTAGTTGCAACCTGTAATTGTATTCATTTCACCTTGACCGAACCAGGGAAATTTTCGTGTTCTTTATTTTCTTGCTTTCGTGTGTGTGTGATAGTGATTCCGCTGCGTGTTGCTCTGTTCGATACTTAACAAAGGATAGGAAGAAAGGTAGCCCGGCCTTGCATTTTGGACGTAATTGCATCATTTTTTAAACTGGTTTGTTATCAAAACTGATGCACTTACGCCCGAAAATGATGCATAATGGGAAATCATCACCGCAATGTTATAGAGCTTTTGCATCGATGAATTAAGTTATAGCACCATTTCTATAGCATCCAAAAAAGGTGTAAAATGTGCTTTTTACACCTTTTACCGAAAATCATCCTCATCCTGTGTGTGTGTAGAGAGTGAGAAAATACAGAAGCAATTCTAAGGAGGCAACTGAACCACATTAACACTTATATCTTTTGCTTTGACCATGATGCATAAAACGGCTATGTAGCCGCTTTCCTAGCTATCTTACAAGCGCATTAAGC
This sequence comes from Scalesia atractyloides, assembly GCA_947069175.1. NCBI lineage: Eukaryota > Viridiplantae > Streptophyta > Magnoliopsida > Asterales > Asteraceae > Scalesia > Scalesia atractyloides. Next base: position 47,638,742 of record CAMTDV010001634.1, read on the forward strand.
GATTCTGGGGTTCTGTACTTGAAATAAAATAACATTGCATAATGTAGTTCTTGCTGTTTTTCATTATATATGTATTATACATGTATCGTATTTTCATTGATCTGAGCTTAGAATGTGTGGTTTTGACTAAAACAACAGATGTTGAGTCTATCACTTGCTGCATTGGGATCTTTGATGTGGCTAAGGAAAAACAAGCCCAAGACATTGATTCCAATCATCTATGCATGTGCAGGTTTTGTGGCAACAATGCCTTCCATCACAAGGTACTGTTTTATTCTTTTTTTTAATTAAATTAAATTAAATTAACCAGTGTAATAATGTTTATTTATTTTTTTGTTATTATTATTATTGCAGCTATCTGAGGTGGGGCTTAGAATGGCATCTACCAGAAGTTGTAGGTTTTCAACTCTTCACCTCCTTGATTATGGCATTAGTCAGCTGGCAACTCTTCTCTGCTTGTCAGAAACCATCTGCTTGATATGATTTAAAATAAGATTAGAAGAGGATCCATGTGTTTGATTAGGACTATTCTTGTAGAAACCGACATGAAATTCATCTACAGATTACGAGAAATTGTTTTCCAAGTTTTTCTCTATATATTTGGCCGCTTTATATAATTCTGGACCAACTGGTTTTGGGATTAGGTAGGTTTGCCAGGTTTTAGTGGTTTTAACCATTGATTGTTCTTCAAAGTTGTTACTTGTATTAGAACTAAAATAATTAAAAGGTTCATAAATAATGGTAGTTAACAACAAACTCTTAAGGCCGTTAAACTAAAACCGAATCGTGAAAATCCCAAACCAACTGGCTTGCTTTAGGTTAGTTTGGTCAGTTTAATGACACTTGTGCTTGTGTATTCGGGCACAAATATTAACCGTTTTTTGCCTCTTTATAAAACATTACAATTATAAGGTTTGAAGTAGATTCTAAATCAGTCGAACGGGACTGATGGAAAATTTGAGTACTAACCAATAAAGATCGAAGTTGAATCCGAAAAGATCGAATTGTGAATACTGAAATCAAACGGTCGAAAACTACTTAGACTAGAGTGTGATTCAATTTGCAGGTGCTTTTGGAATTAAACATGTATGAAACAAACATGTATGAAACATATATATCATCTAAAAGAGAACCTTAATCAAATGATTTTTCAAATAAACATGTATGAAATTTCTTTTTTTTTTTTGAACGTGCAACGAATTGATTTTATTGCAACAAAGCAGACTAGAACAAAACTAGTCCACCATCATTTATACACGACATCACAGATTGAAATTTGGACCCCCACACTTGCTACCTACCCACCTTATTCAATCTAAATGCATTCCAAATATCCCAGCTAAGACTTGCTTCCCTAGACCTGCTCTTAACCCACAGAAAGCTAAGGGATTTCACCTCCCCGACTGTCTTCTGAAGCGAACCTGGACATTGGTCAAACTCTACAGCATTTCGGCTTTTCCACAGACACCATATCGTTGTTAAACAAACCGCGTGTAATGCCTTCTTGTATTTTACCGACCCGTTCACATGTGCATCCAAATCCAACAAGTCTCTAATACTAAAAGCATAAATGGGAGGTATATTACACCGCTGGGAGATCATAGCCCACACTTCTTGTGCAAACCCACATGATACGAAGATGTGCTCCGATGTTTCCAACGTGTCACCACACATTGGACATGCCGAAGACCCCACTGCAATGTTTCTTTGTGCAAGTGCGCAACGTGTCGGTAATCTCCCTAGTTCCGCTCTCCATGCCATGATCCCCACCTTTTTCGGTATCCAGTTATTCCATCTAACGACATAGGCCGGTTGTACAAATTGGCGTGGTTTGAGACAATTTTTCACGCTACTAACTGAGAAAGAACCCGAATCATTAGGAACAACCTCAAAGTATAAACAAATAACTAGATATAGTCAACTGTATACATGAAATTAAAAAAAAACACAAACAATTTGATAAATGATCAAAAATTATATATATAACCATTCAAGAATCAAAGTTATACTAGTCAGCTTTGAACACTACAAGAATGATTACAATCTTTTCAACTTTACATGTTCTTAGAAGAAAAAAGTTCAACAAAATCAACATTTAAACGAGATTTAAAAAAAAAGGAACCCGAAAGCGGACACAAATAGCCATAAAACTGTTAGATAATAGACTGTGAGACTGATACTGATGGATATGATTGTCCAATCCCATCACGGTTGCAAAGAACCATACAAAGGAAGAGAAGTATTCACAACACTGGTGACAATTTAAGATTCACCGTGTGTATTGATAATCAAAGAGACATGGTAAATATCAGGTTTGGTAAAGATAAATTGTATGTCTACGTTTTGTATTTTGTTCACCAAACAGATTTGTAACACCGAACATACATGGATAACACTTCCTATGATTTTGCATTTTCGGGTTCCGGTTCCATAGGCAGTGCAACATCCTCTTTGGTATTATTTCCATCACCTAACATATATTATTTACAAAGAAGAGATACATGAATTACCATCACTGAATCTTGTAAGCAATTGGCATGAATGGGTAATAATATATTACTTACCGTAGCCTGTTGTTTGGCGTTTGACATCCTCCTCCTCTTTGGTATCTTTTTCATGATCACCTAATATATATATTATTATTATTTACAAATCATTAATGAATAATCTTGTTATGCTTGAATGCGAATGGGTAAAGAGGAACTGAAGTTACTTTGGTGTTTGACTGTAGCATACTCCTCTTTGGTATTGGTCTTGGTCTTGGTATTGGCATCTTCTTCTTCTTCTTCTTCATCATCATCATCAATATATAATTTTTAAAATAAATTCAATATATATTAAAATAAAAACCTAAATATAATTTTTACTTTTATTTTCTGATTATTTAATTAGAAGTGTACATTGTTCAAGCCTTTTTTGTAAGTAATTCTAACTAGCAAAAATCCCCCGGGAAATCATTCGTAGCAACACATGAAACGGTGTCGGTACTGTGTCGCCTGGGGGATTTGTTTATGGTCAGGTTTAACTAATTAGAAACATATAAAAATATCGTCTAGAGGAGAACCTTAATCAGATGATTGTAAAATAAACCAAACACATGTTAACAAAAATCTGAGCACTAGAAGGATCAAGTTCGGGATCCAGGCAGATTGTGCAAACCGTTGCAAGGACAAAAAGACGAGATTGAAAAAGCAATTTGATAAGCATGGAGGTTCGGAAAACGTTGAAGAGGCAAAGGCTAGTATTTTTGTTGGTTAAACAAACCGGGTAGACCCATCATGTTGACGGTTGGAAAGATATGCGTTACAAGAAGGCAAGGGATGGTTTAACGGCGATGCAGCTCAAGCTTGGATAAGTAAGTTATATCATCTTTTACCCATTTAAACTTTTAGATGGATATACTAGGTGTGTTAAAGTGGGTTCATGTCATTTTGACCCATTTAAACTTTTATTGGAATAAATTGTTGGATGCATTAAGTTTATTAACTTTAAATACCCAACTTTTAGTTTTAATGGGTCAAAATGACCCGAACCCACTTTAATATACAAAAACTTGTTTATTAATCATAGTATTGTTAGTAATATTCTTTCTGTTAATATTCTTTGATTGAAACGTGAGAAAGTTGGATATTATTGCTAGTATTATCACATGTTGTATATTTATTGTTTAATGCTGGAAAAATTCATGAACTGTATTATAACTCATTGTCGTGCTCGGGTGGGGATGATACGTCGGTCGATGAGGTTAAGCTTCTTAAAGAAGCTTACGGGCCGTTGGTCGAGTCCTAAAAAGCGTAACCCCCGACTTGTTCCTTAATGTTGATAGGGATGAATAGGCTCGATGTAGAATCACGGACTTACCGCTGGAGTGTTTTGAACCGCTTTCTCTAAGATACTATGAACCACACCTTGTTCTTCTAGTCGAATCCAGATCTGCAGAGAAGAAAAGAGAGAAGTGGGGTAGAGACGGCCGGTAGAGGAAAAATCCTCTATTTCCAGCTACAAAAAGTGTGTTTGCCCATGTCTCATGCCCTAATAATAAGGTGAAGACATCCTTATATAGGAGACACAGGTAAAACCTAACCTCAATGGGCCAGGCCCAGTTAGGGGTTGTCTCTACAAGCCCACATCCTAGTGTAGATAAACTATACAACGTGCTGGGCCTTGCGAGTTAGTACGCAATAATAAATAATATAATAAAATGTGATAACGGAAATGACGGATCGTTTGAGTCGGGTCCAATATCCTACATCTACACTCGACAAGCGAACGAAAGTTGGTAAAACCAAGAACATGCTATAGCTGAGTTGTGACAATAGAATGCATCTTTGCAAGAACAAATAAATCAAATAATCCAGTTAACCAAACACATGCTATTTGGCTAGTCGCGTCAACCTGATGAAGAAGATGTTGAATTTATCTAAGTTAATTTCGTTTGATGATCAAGAAGATGTTGAATTTATCTAAGTTAATGTATTGAACAATATGATGTAAATTTAAATATTTGGACTTGTTACAGTTAAATAAATTAGAATCGAACTTAGTTCACTTTAAAATTTATAGTTTGGTTATTTTGAGTTTTCAAGTTTGCTTATTTGAAAATCCTGGAAAAATAATATATATATAAAAAAAAACTTAACCCACTTCGGCCAAATTTGGTCGCTATAATTGACATATTTTAAAAAATACATATACATCTATTGTGAAGAAAAGTAGTCACTGAAAGGCTTATTTTTGAAATTTAAGATTCATTTTAATAGATGAAATATTTTTAGTGACACCCCTATGGAGGCATATTCGTCGGAAAAATGGCGATGAAATCTTAGGGAACAAGTTTCGCCAGCTTTATTGTTTGGTTAACTGAATCAATGCCATCAATCGAACCCACAACACAACTGAAACTTTGGGTTTTGGTTCGGTCAAGGCCCAAAACTAAAACATTGAAGCCCTTAGTAAACATTACTTTAGTATCATTAGCTTGTTCGTGTAAGCATACATGGTTATCATTTTATCACTCATAGTCGACTCATTGTCATACAAATCCTTTGTTTTTCTTGACTTCGTGACAATGAGTTACGGTGAAGAGGAAGATGCTCAACATTTAAGTGTAAAGGTAAGTGGGAGAATGATGAGTACAAACGAATACAATATTTTATGTAAAAAAAAGTTATAAAAATAATTTATTCAAATAGGATGGCAAAAATATCCGAGCCTAACGGATATATCCAAAACCCAAAGCATTTGGGACAGGTATACCCGATGCCTAACATGTATTGGGCCTGGTATGGGTATGAAAAAAAAATACTTTGCGGGTATGGGATTAGACAATATCTGACCCTATTACCCGAAATACCCGTTTACCCAAGTATATACCCGAAAAGTTTTAGGTATTCATACTTGTTTGTAATGTTTCATTCTTTTAGCTTTATTATTTAAAAGTAAACTTTTCAATTGAAATATGTATTTTACTGATATTATTCGTATTTATATGTGAATTAATATTATATTTAATTAATTTATTTTTAAATATATCAAATAGAGTAAATTACAAAAGTCGTCCTTTATGTATGCTACTTATTGCAAACTGTATCCTTTGTCTTTAATAAATACAAAAATCGTACTCAAGTTTGCAAACCCTTGCATATCATGTCCTTCAGCCCTAACCTAGTTAGTTTTTATGGTTAAATCTGACCTAATGGACCTCACATAGGAGTATTTTAGTCATTTTACTCTAATTACTATATAAACAATTACAAAAAGTAATAACTAAAATAACTTTATGTATATATAAGTATATATAAACAACACACACACATACATTCTCTCTTTATCTCTACACTCTCTCTCTAACAACACAACCACCCAGCCACTACCCCCTGCCGCCGCCACCACCATCTCCCACCACCACCCACCTCTAACCTCACGAACACCACTACCGGGTAAAAACTTGAACCGCAAGACCTACAACAATTATCAAACCCTACAATCACCTACCTTTAGTTTGAATAGATGTTTTCTTAATTCCCACAATAGATAGTTGTATTCACTTTTGTTAGAAAAATTACTTTAACTCTCTTTTAATCTCAGTACTTAAATTGAACCAATAAACCCTTCATCCTTTTTATTGCATATCAGCGTAAATATTTGAAGTTGACATATCATCATTAACGCACAATTATGAACCGTAACACTTAACTCAACCCAATCGGTTGTTCCTACATCCTAAGCGACAATTAAAAGGTCAAACCTTTGAGATCTGAATCGGAGGGTGGCGATGGAGGTCAAACCTGAACCAGAGGGGTTTTCTCTAAATTTAGGTTTTCAGATCTAGCCTTTGAGATCTGAATCGAAGGGTGGCGATGGAGGTGCTTAAGAACCTAAGAAGCAACAGCCAATACTTTGAGATCTGAATCGGAGGGTGGCGATGGAGGTCAAACCTGAACCAGAGGGGTTTTCTCTAAATATAGGTTTTCAGATCTAGCCTTTGAGATCTGAATCGAAGGGTGGCGATGGAGGTGTTAAGAACCCAAGAAGCAACAGCCAATACTATCTTCGAGCAAGGGTTCTGCTGAACAAACCTGAGTCGGCGACGGTAGTAAAAGGGACAGGATTCCGATTTGAGAGAGAAAGAGAGGGGGGCGGAGATGGTGGTTCTTGGTCGCCGAAGTTGGGCGATGGTGCCTCACCGGAGCAGAAGAACAACTGGTGGGTGGTGGTGGTAGGGTAGAGGGAAAGAGATAGAGGGAGAGGGTATGTATGTGTTTGTGTATATATTTATATTAAACATAATTATTTTATTTATTGTTTTTATAATTAGTTATTTTAGCATTTAGGATAAAATGACCAAAATACCCTTATGTAGGGTCCATTAGGTCAAATTTAACCATAAAAAATAACTGAGTTAAGGCTAAAGGACATAACTTGCAATGGTTTGCAAACTTCGAGTATGATTTTTGTATTTATTAAAGACAAAGGACAAAGTTTGCACTAAGTAACATACATAAAGGACGATTTTTGTAATTTACTCTATCAAATATTATTATGGCAATAATGATATGTATATTATTTATCATTATTTAATATATTATATGGATTTTTAAAATATAAAATTATAAAGGAACGCAATAATATATATATAACACACACACACATGAAAAAGGGTAACGGGTATACCTGATACCCGTGGGTATGGTAGATATGGTTAGGATCGTATGAGAAGCCTTATGCTAATTGAGAAACTTAAGAAGTAGTCTATAACCACACATTTTACCATAACATTTCGTAATATGCACATATCTATAGTTTAAAATTGACTATATACATATGTGTATAATCAAGATTTGACAATATACATATATGTATATAGTCAATTTTAAACTATACATGGGTGTATATTACGAAAGGGTTAGAGAAATGTGTGGTCTAGAATGTTTCGCAAGTTTCTCAAACAAGGTGGATTTCACTTCATGTCGGAATCTCGACACAACATGATTGCCTATTTGGATCCGGAAGACAAAATCACTGAATATAAGGGCATTATGAAGTGGTTACGTGACTTAAGGATCAGTTATGCTATTACTCATAAGACGCCAGTGTACAAATCCCTAATTAAAGCATTTTGGGATTCGGCGGAAGTTAATGAAGTTGATGGTAAAGAAGCTATTCGTGGACGTGTTAATGATCTGAACGTTGTTGTTACTGCGAGATCCTTAATAACGTATTGCAATTTGATGATGATCCTGATGCTCGATATTCGGTGCCATTAAAATGTCAACGAGGTTGTCTGTTACGTATGAAATGTATTGGAGATATCCTTGGAGGTCAACGGAACAAGGCTTGGTTACCGTTTCGTTACAAGTTTTTACTACATGTGCTGATTCAATGTTTGAGCAATCGTCGAAGTGGATACGACGTAACAAACAATGACTTAGTTGGTTTGATGGTAGCTTTGGAACTGAACAAACCATTTAGTATTTCAAAGTACATTCTTGCAAATATGAAGGAGAACTTGGGAAGAACAGGAGGTACTACGGTAGGAAGCAAGTTCTGGATGTATTCTCGCTTTCTGCAAATGATAATGAACGTTCAACATCCAGATCTTACAAAAGATGAAAAAGATACTCTTAAGATTGAGGAGATGGCTGAACACTCATTGAAGGTCTTTCGAGGTTATGCAGCAAAGAGTTACAAGGAAAGCAATCCTCCACGAAAGTTGATCGGATTTTTAGGAAGCGATACATACGTAGCACCGGAAAATGATAAGTGGCGACATGACAATAGTGATTCTGACAATGAGGAGCCAACATTGAACAGAATGATCAAAGAAAAGTTCGGTGATAAGAAAGGTGATGGTGATGACGATGAAAGTGATGAGATGATGGTGATGGTGATGGTGATAACCAAGGTGGTGATGGTGCTAGGGGGGCCGGTTCTACCGGTGGTGATCAAGGGAAACAGCCGGGTGGTGACGATGAATCAGATTCTGATGATAATCCTTTGGAACCAGGTTACGAGCGTTATGTTGATGCTCAAGGGGTTAGACAAATCAGAAGAATAAGGGTTGAGACTGATGCTGATTATGGACCATCAGATACTGAGTCCGAAAAGGCTTGAAAGAAGCAAGCTGCTATTCGACGAAAGAAAAAGAGTCGGAAGACAGTTGGTGCTTCGTCAACCCAATCTGCTCCCACACAACCTGTAACTACATTTGAGCCATACAAGAAGCGGCTGTCAGTGAACCGTTTGCTTTCATTGAAGAGGAAACAGAAGCTTTGATGACTGAGCTACCCACTGCAATTACAACTGTAGTTGAAACACCTCAAGTTGCACAAACTCAACCCAACCACAACATGAAACGTCCTCATCTCAATCAGCTCGTGCAACAGCCTATCAGCAAAGTTCAGAACGACGTGGTTCAATGTTCGAGAAAATGTCTGAAAGTGAGAAGGTGAACTTTTTATTCTCACAACTGCAAGCAGAAACAGCTCAGATCAATCGACATACGGAATACATGTCATCGACCCGAAACATGACCATTGCACAACAGTTGGAGATCAATATGTTGAAATGACTGTTGGGAAGCAACAAACAGAGATTGAACAGTTGAGAGTTGAGAATGCACAGTTAAGGGCTGAAGATGCAGAAAGAGCAGCTCAGTTATTGCAAATGCGAGCAGCTGACAACGCTTCGTGGCATTGAGATGAATTGACTAAAAGAACGCAGTACACTTGTTCTACGATCCGCAGAGAAGTTGACCGAAAATCATGATGATATGAAGAAATGGTATGACTCGAGGAACACTACAATAGCTAAGAACGTCAAGCAAATGAATAACAGCTATGAAGTGACCAGAAAGCGAGTAAATCATCTTTGGGCTGACCGATGCAAAGCACAGGAAGTGTTACAGAAACGAGATCACGATAGTGAAGATCCCGGTAATCTTGATGCTCCCACATCATCTGCGCAATCGGAGGGTTCTACTTCGACTCCAGTTGTCGCTGGTTCTAGTTCTAAGCAGATCGTGGGCGATCCAGTTGCCTCAGGAGGTACTCAAGAGGAGTTGGACAGGTTACAAGCGTTGGAAAATATTGAAGATATGGATCTTCAGTTAGCATTGGTCGAAAGTGATGTTGTTGACGTTGGAGAGAGTTCTGTTGCAAGTCATGAGCAAGTGATAACTTCAGACGTTGATGTGATTATGTCTGAAGGTGTTGATGTACAACCATTACATGTTTGTCACCCTATAACTGGTGAAGTTTTGGAAGAAGGAGAGTTTGTTTCCGAGCTCTCGCAAGAACAAATTTTAGCTTTGAAAGAAATGGAAATAGTAGATGATGCTACTATTGATGCGATTCCAAGTGAACCTGAGGTAGCAAACTTGGAAGGTTTGGAAGAAATTGTGTTTGAAGGTGAATCCGGAAAGTCTAAGTATGTACGTGAGGATGGTTCTGAGTTCAATCCATTTGATGGCGATTGGCTTCGCGACAATGTTGATGAGATCGATGAGAAACTCAAAGGTCGTGATACATCCGACATTCCCGCTGATATGTTTGAATAATGGAGAAAACAGTTCTTGGCGAAGTCGAAAAAGCCCGTTCCTCCACCCGTTCAAGTTGATTACTTAAAGTGTCAGAAGGATCGACCGCAAGGAAAGATCCTCAGCTGGATGTTTGTCAAAGACATTCACTGCATGGCAATGAAGCAGGAAAACAGAATCCAATATTTTAACTCACTTCTTAGCATCTTAACATTGCCTTTCTGTGATGTTGCAGTGTTAGCAAAGTTAAACCTGATAAACAGATCCAACTATGAAGGCACAACGTTGTTTGCTAGGAAGCTAAGGATTTAACGACAAGGGGTTGGAAGGATGATCTATATAAGCCTCAGTTCCCAATGCATGAGTAGATAAGTATACACTGGATCCAGACACCAACACTGCGCGTTACAAGCTCGTATACAAACCAGTGAAGGTGATGGAGAAAATACCTCTCATGCCGATGAAACAAGACTTTTTGGGCAACATGAAGCTATGGTGTTACGACTCAGACACTCATGAAGTGGTGATAGTGTTCAAGAACGAAGAAGAAAATTTTCGCATGCTTGATCCAATGTGGATCGTGAACATGTCCGCCAGCGACATCAAGACCCTCCTTCAACATGACATCTTCTATTAAGACAAGGACGCGTATCAAGCGTTGTTATTTCAACGCGTCGCTTGTTTCTGTTTCTACCAAGGAATTCACGCTGGAAGTTCGTGGTCCGAGGCAAGACACTAAGAGATGAAGACCGAAAACCAAGCAACAACCAAGGGGAATTTGTTGGTGAAGTTTTGTGTCTGTCGCTTGTTCTTATTACGATGTAATGTATACGGTCTTTGTTTATGGTCCTGTATAGTTTTGGTCGAGTCGGTCAAGTCAAGATATCCTCCTATCTTGACTTCGCATGACGTTTATGTGATTAGTGTAGTAAAACAGCTTGCAAGTGTGCAGCAGTTAATATGTTTGTGTTTTATATCTTGATGTTACTGTTGGAAGTCTTCATGGGATTACATTGTCACGAACAACCTATTGTTCGCCATCATTGTTCACCACGAAGAACCATTCTTCGTGGTGGTTAATTGTTCGTTGAGATGACCCACGAATAACCCTTTCTTCGTGGGCCTGCAGTTGTTCGTAAGCCCAGTTACCTTCTTCGTAGGGTAATGGGTGCTGGGCCTATATATACAGAGCATTACCTTCACAATTTAGCAAGAGAGCACTTTGAGTCTGTACAAGCATTGTGTGTATATGGTTGTACTTGTTCTATTCTGTTAATCGAAGTAGTGAATCTTTGGTTACTTGTGTTTGCTTATATTTGCTTTGATTTTCATAACTACGTGGATACCGCACTTGTATTTGTGTTAACAAACAAGGAAGTAGGTTTAATGTTGATCCTCCAAGTGGACCTACATCTACCGTAACGCTCCGTAATTTCGCGTTCTCTTGTATTTAGTTGTACTTTCCTTATTTAAATGTTTGTACTCTCGTTGTAACGTATTTCGTTTCAGTTTGTAATCCTAGACTATTGATCATAATGAAAACGAGGTTTTGTTCGTATTTACGTGTTAAACTTATGCAATTATCCATGTTCGGAACGATATACTATTTGTGAATCTTGATTCTTGTTAAAAACAACGCTTGAAGCACGTTAAAACAACTTAAAATTGATAAACGTCGGATCCTAACCCTTAATGGGGAAATCGGTTAAAAATCTGTATCATTAAGCACGTTTATCATTTATTTATATTTATCTATTTAATTCTCTAATTATTTAAATACATAATCATTTAATTATTAATTATATAATCATTATTTCATTATTCATTGTATTTATTTATTTATTTATTTATTAATTATCTAATTATTTTATTTATTTATTTATTTAAATATTTATTTATTCATTAAATTGTTTATTTACTTACCTATTTATTAATTAATTAATTAAGTGAATAAAGAATTAAATTTAAAAGTTTAACTCTTTATTAATAACTTAGTTAAGTGCTAAGTTAAAATTGCTAATTAATCAAGTTAAGAAACTTAACAAAGTTAACAAGTCTGGTTAGTATGGTTGGTAAAAGAAGAGGGGCTTTGTGCTATTTTTAAACTTTAAAAGCTGAAAACAAAAAGAAATGGGATGGCAAGGACTCGCACACGCGCCATACCTGGGTAGAACAACAACACCTTATCACATTAACCATCTACAAATTATTATTATTATTATTATTATTAACTCCAATTTACGTTGATAATAATTATTATCACTTTTACCATTTCAATCTAATCGAAACTATCTACAATTTAGTTAACGAGTAATTGATCTATAAACAATACACTACCATCCTTAAATCATAACAAGTTCGTGTATTATCATCTAGGTTAAACGCTTTCGTTTGATCTTTCATTTTTATTTGTGCGATATTCCAAGCAACTTACGCAATCAAAGGTGAGTATACCTGACCCTTTTTGATTTATCACTTTTGGGTGCAACATGTATTCTTATCAAACACACGACACTTGAAACTTTTATTCACGATCTACCCACTTTTTAAACATGGAACGATGTGATGCTTGTTAGACTTGATCCTATGCAGACTTTTCGTGTCTTTGTGATTCATTAATTTTGCTAGCCTACCTTAACACTTATAGCGCTATAGGATTAACGCACCGCCCTTGAGACTTGGGGTATTGTTAAGTAAAACACTTTAACCTCCCGTTAGACTTTGGGAAAGGCACTTTACATTGGAAATTTGGGTTTGAACACATAGTTTACACCGATTTCAGCATACTTGTTAACTTGCTTATTTTTACATGTTTGGGTATGATTTTAAACAGTTTTATTCATATCATACTATGTATCAAACTTGTATGCTCGTCAACTTTTATTGATATTATTTTAATACATGTTGCAGCTTAAATGATGATGTTAGTGGAAGGAAATCAATTTAGGGTGACTTTAGAAACGCACTCTAGAATAAACAATTGTTATGTTATGTTTTATTTCATTTGAGACAATGTATTGGATTTTAGTCAATTTATGAAATATGATTTTATATTGTCACTATTAGTGTTACGATGCTTTGAGCGATTTGTTCGTCTCATCCCGATGTTTCCGCCATCGGTTGGGGTGTGACAGATTGGTATCAGAGCCATAATTATAGGGAATTAGGAAAAGTAGGAATGCTTTGCCTAGTCTATAGTTTATGAGCTTTCTCACTATGTGTCCTAAGGCTAACACAATACACACTTGGAGGCTTGAAGACACTCTTATAACACAATCGAAACGATTCACCAAGATACGGGTGATTCCCACATTTGGTGATGACTTTCACTCAGCAATACTTTGAATTTTGCACGAAATTTACCCACCGCACCACCACCCAAAACCTAAATACTCACCCCCCACCCACCCACAACCCTGGTTCTGATGGTTCTCGTAATAAAGGGTGGTTCCTAACGGATCCTTATCCTATATATATATATATATATACCGATCCCTTTTTTAATATATATATATATATTTCAATAAAAACCTAATTTAATATATTTAACAAACCATAAACAATAAGGCATTTTTATGTGTTTATTGAATTATTACTTTTTCAAAAGAAAATTACTCTTTGAGGCTTTTTGTTTTAGGGGTGTTTTAAGTCCAAAATCAAAACGCTAACGTCCTAAGTCCCGAAACGTTTTTTTTAACCCTTTAAGTCCAAATTTTTAACTCCATCCACCATATTCGATTAATTTTCAATGAAAAGTCTAAAATGCCCTTCTATTTAAAAATTAGAAATATAAATAAACAACAATCATCCCCTCTCTCTTAAATACACTCAGTTTCTCTCTTTCTCTCTCACCACCAAGAACCACCATAACCATCATACACCACCGCCATTATAGAACACCGTCGTCATCAGTGCCAAATCCAGACAACCACCAGCGAGTTAACGTCACCATCAGATCCAAACCTTAACGCCGCCATTAAAACCCTAACCACCTCCCTGACTCGTTCCTTGCACAAAACCACGGATTGAAGGTCAAGAGGCGCATGGTGGCACCTGTTTGAGTGTTATGTCGGCAAAGTTTATGTTATCGGACCAACATAGATTATGCTGATGGTTGTGTTGCCTTTTCTCTTAATCCCAATTTTATTTTGCTGCTTTGTCTGATGTTGATCAAGTGCTTTTGATGGACTCCTTCTGGCCAGTGAGATCCGCATTGGACTTGGAGAAAGTCTTTATGTTCGTTTATGATTTAGCTGGCATGAAGGGTTCTTATGTTTAGCATTGGTAAATACTTCAATCCACTAGAAGGATTGTCTTCGATCCGGTTTCATAAATATTTAGGATTACTCCAATAAAATGCCTCAGTCTTTAAATTTATAGGTCTAGTCAAATCGCATGCATGAGAAATTTAAAGGCAATCACGTGAGCTTCTTTCAGAGACATGTCACATGCAAACTTCTTAAAGTTATTTGTTTCAAATAGCAAACTTGTTTTAACTTTGCCAAATGAAACAACAAACTTGTTTTAAGTTTGCCAAATGGAACAGCGAACTTCTAGATGTTCGCCAAATGAAACAACAAACTTGAATAAATATGCTTTACCAAACAACGATCTTTTTAAATTTGCAACATGAAACAGCGAACTTCTTTAAGTTTGCTTGTTTAAACAACGACCTTGTTTAAATTTGCAGGTTTAAACAGCGAACTTCTACATATTACCAGCTTTTTCAAAGATGTTAGCACTTTTTCAGAAAGTTTGCAGAAGTTTGCTGTTTCAAACAACGAACTATCTAAATGTGTAAACAATTTTCAAGACCACCTAAACACACTCTTTTCTTCTTCAACACCCTTACTTTAACAAAAAAAAATCTTGTTATTGCTGACTAAAATGCCCATTATGGTTACGAGTAGGAGCAAAATCATTGATTCATGGAATTTTATTTTATTCTACGAACAAGACGCTTGGCTCTAATCTTGAATTCATTCATGATGCCGATGCCGCCTGAACCTATAAGTCTGTTTAATCTCTACCAAATGTTATAGATAGCTTTATTTCAAATATCTCACTTAGTTACATAGATTGTTGTATTGATAACTTAAGGTTGTTATATTTTTATATAATAAAAGGTTATTGGATTTTATCACCCCCCAAAATGTCGACCTTTGGCCGTTGCCACCCCAGCTAACACTTTGACGCCCGACACCTCCAACTTGACTTTCAGTTTGTGCTGGCACCACTCTGTTAACAGATCACTAACTCTGTTAGTTTTTGATCCTATGTGTCAACACCTATCCTACATGGCCATGATTACATGGCGATTACGTGTCAAGCCCCTTCATCTCCTTCCTTAATAACACAACAGATGATAACAACTAACATAAACGACCGACAGTCTCTGACCATCACTAGACAACATAACCGACATCCACACCGATCTCAAAGCCGCAAGTATCCTTAAAGACACCATAATCCACTGCCCACCCAATTCCTCACTGCAAAATCACTCACCGACACTCAAAAACTCCTCGGAATCACCATCCCCACCCTCAGTTTCATCCGTCGTTACCCCACCCTCCGTTTCATCCGTCGTTACTGTTGGAATCGGTATGCCCAAGTCACATATTAAATTGATGTGGCTAGTGCGTTATGATCAAGTCGGGTCATACCCAATAACAAGCTAGACAAACACCTATGATATTTATACATGATATGATCAAACAAATAAATATTAACACTTAGAATATTTAGAAATTGGTTTTCTAAATAATTGCACTTGAGAAACTAATAAATTATATGGATAATTTATTTTGACAGAATATTTTATTTTATTATTTAATGGGTTAATAACAATTTTAAAACTCATGGGATGTTACATAAAGTCTTGTTACATGTTATATTATATTTTATAAAAGTTATAAAATATAAATACAAGATAAAATTTAAAGAAAAACTTTGAATCTTTTTTTGTTTTTTTTTTAAATGCCATGTATGGTCGGCCCCATGTGGGTATCCCAAGATGGATTTTCCACCAATGAAATTGCATGCAACATTCTTACAAATCTCTTACAAGATCTTGCAAGATTATATGAAGGTTTTGATTCCATCTCTTACACACATTCTAACACACACATAAGAGATTCAAATGCAAGAACATTCTTTTTTTCTCTCAAAATTTCGGCCAAGGTGGTTGTTCAAGAGGTGTTCATAAGTAAAAATCCTAGCAAAATTAAGGTGTTTGTTGGAGGCTTGGGGTATACTAGCTTGAGGCTTTCTTGTTTGAAGGCTAGCATTCAAGAAACATCATCTCTTTCACATCTCTTGCTATTTGTAAGGTAGCATTCTTATAACACCCTATAGTTGCATTTTGATAGCATGCATGTTTATATATGGATCAGGATATTGGGTTTTACATATAAAATGGATTTTATATCTTGTAAGTAACATGTTTTAAATAATTATTCCGCTGCGTTTTTATTTTATATGGATAAAATAACTTTGATGAACATGTTAAAAACCCCAACAGTGGTATCAGAGCCGCTTATATGAATGCATGCTGCAAAGGATTTAAAAATTTTGGGATTTTTGGGTTTGTAGAAACCCTACGGCCGAAAATATTAACATGGTTCTCCTTTTGTTTTTCAAGATGTTTCTAACACATGCATAAAAGTATCTTGAAAAATTATGTCATATGGATGATTTGTTTGTTTGGACAAAAACCCATCTTTTTCGCTTTCTCTATCTTGGCCTAAAATATGGGTTGTAAAAAGGGAACCATTTTGCTCTTGAATAATATACATATGTGGATGTATATTTTGGTGTTCATAACCTAGCCATGACCTTGTGTTTGAATATGTTGAATGATTGTGTTGAGATTTATATTTGATTATTTCAGTGGGTTGTAATAATTAATTATCTTTGTTCTTCCATTTGTAAAGTTGTATAATTTATTTATTTTCATTTGGTATGTAAGTAAATAGATTAGTTGCATTTCTTTTACTAGAAAAATGTATTAGGATACTTTATTGTAAAAGAAGATGCACACAAAAAATGCGTTTTGGTTTTGGCCAATTTCGGGCCTAAAGAACCTCATAGTTCTTAATGGGATTTTAGCCCAATAATTAAAACACATTTTGAAGCCCAAAGGAGTTTGGAGCTGAATTTAAAGTCCATTTGGAAGCCCAAAGAAAGTGGAGAAAAGCATTTGGATGCGGGTTTAAGTGGGAGTTCAACGACACATTTCTTGTGTCAATATTCACCCTTTAGGAAGGACCTTTTGGCACACTTGTTTCGGCTAACATGTGTTGTCAAAAATAGTTGGCTATGGTTATGCACCTTTTGTGATAATAAGTGTTATGCTTGTATGGTTATTTATTTATGGTTGTTTGGATGATATTTGGATACGCTTGCTTAACAACTAATAATCCATAACAAGCTTAAAATTGGTTCTTTAAAAATTATTAAAGTGGTTAATAAAGAGTTTTATTAAAGGTTAATGATTTAATAATAAAATGGGTTTTATTAAAAGAACCTTGAAAGTTGGTTTTCACTAAAGTACCATGAATTTGAATGCATGCAAATGTATGGTACATAAAGTTTTCTAAAACTAGAGTTTTGAAAACATAAAATCCCTTTTATAAAACAAGTCAAACACCATCCTTTTATACAACACACCAATCACTTGGGAATTCTTTGTGGGATAAAGGTCACCTAACCACATTTGAAGGAAATTGTGTGTTGGAGGCGGGCTTACCATAATTGTGGGATAAAGATCACCTAACCACTTGTATGTGTAAACTGACATGTGTTTGTAAGTTGGACGACTTCATTTGGAAACCATGTGATTAGGGTCATCGAAGCATGGCGTACAAAGGTGTTGATGGGATTAAATATGCCAACTAAACATAAAGATGTTTAACCGATCCCATATGGCTAGAAATTGCAAAGGGTTGCAATCGTCAAACGTTGACTACCTTGTTAATTTAAATAAGGGGATAAAGGTTACCTAACCAGTATTTAAATATAACGTTGGATTCTAGATTTTAATTATTAATTGTCTATAAGACATAAAAGGGTATTAATGATTAAAATATAATAATATTGAAAATACTAAAATTGAACTTTGTTAAAATTTTGTAGATGGCCGCTAACAATGCAAACACAATTACCCAAACCGTCCGTAACCTATCACTAAGAACAATCCTTGAAAAGGATCGTCTCAACCATAACAACTTTATGGATTGGTATCGAAACTTGATAATCGTTCTCAAGCAAGAGAAGATATCATATGTGTTGGACGATCCTATTCCCGATGAACCTAACGTGGAAGATGAGGATGCCTATAACGATTGGGTTAAGTATACCGAGGACTCCATGCAAGCCTCTTGCTTCATGTTGGGAACTATGTTTCCCGAAATTCAAAAGGATTTTGAACATCACGAGGCGTACGACATGATTACCTAATTGAATGAGATGTTCTTTCAACAAGCAAGGGTAGAACGCTTCGAAACGGTTCGGGCGCTTCATGCATGTCGAATGGAGGAAACCCAATCGGTCTCATCTTATGTCCTTAAGATGAAAAGCCACATTGATCGCCTCGAAAGGCTTAATTGTCCTATCTCTAAAGAGTTGGATACGAATTTGATCCTCAACTCTTTAACAAAGAAATTTGAGACTTTTGTTATGAATTATAACATGAACGGATGGGACAAGAGCATTGGTGAACTTCATGCAATGCTCAAAACTACCGAGGCGGGCATGGGTAAAAGGCTTTACCCATTCTAATGATCAATGAGGGTGGCAACAAGAAAGGGCATCATCCCGACTCCAAAGCAAATGTTGCCAAAGGAAAGGGACACTTCAAAGGGAAGGGAAAAAGAAAGGCTAGAGCGGAACCACCGAAACCAAAAGACAAGAAGGCAAAGGTTGCCATGAACGATCCATGCTTTGAGTGTGGTGAGATAGTGCATTGGAAAAGAAATTATCCAACCTATCTCAAGGAGTTGAAAAACAAGAGGGATGCGGGGCAAACCTCAGGTACAATCTTTATGATACATATTGACCTTAATGTTATTTCTTCAAACATATGGGTATTGGATACTGGATGTGAAACTCATATTTGCAATTTTTTGCAGGGGTTCAAATGAAATAAGCATTACAAGAAGGGATACATTAGTCTCTTCATGGGCAATGGAGCGAAGGTTCAAGTTGAAGCCCGAGGAGACTATGTTTTGAAACTTCCAAGTGATTTGGAAATTATTTTGAAAAATGTTTTGTATGCTCCTAGTTTGACTAAGAACATTATTTCAGTTTCCTTCTTGCTACAATATGGTTTTAATTTAAATTTTGTAAACGATGACATTTATGTTTCAATAAATGACATGTTTTACTTTAAAGTTATGCCTTCAAATGGTATTTATGAATTGGTTCATGATAATACATCATTTGATAGTTCAATGTACCAAGCAATCACCAACAAACCCAAAATGGATTTGAGTGAGACCTATCTTTGGCATTGTCGGCTTGGTCATATAAACAGAAATCGCATGCAAACATTTCAAAATAATGGTCTTTTGGAGACAAATGAAGTTGGTTCATTTGATACATGTGAATCTTGTTTACAAGGTAAAATGACTAAGAAAGCCTTTAGTGGCACTAACCAAAGGGCAAAAGATTTATAAGGTATCATATATTCGGATGTATGTGGTCCTTTTAAGCCAATGACTAGGAATGGTGAAAGATACTTCATTACTTTTACCGATGACCATAGTCGCTATGGTTTTGTGTACTTGCTAAGACACAAAGATGAAGTTTTTGAAACGTTCAAAATCTTCCAAAATGAAGTGGAAAATCAACTCACCAAGACAATCAAAGTTCTTCGTTCTGATAGAGGAGGTGAATACCTTAGTGATGCTTTTCAAGATCATCTTAGGAGTTGTGGGATCATCTCACAACTTACTCCACCTGGAACACCACAACATAATGGTGTGTCTGAAAGGAAGAATCGAACTCTATTGGATATGGTTCGATCTATGATGGCTAGAAGCACATTACCTCTATCATTTTGGGGTTACGCTTTGCTCTCCGCGGCCCGTATACTGAATATCACCCCAACCAAGAAAGTGGATAAGACACCTTTTGAAATATGGAATGGAAGGGCTCCATCATTATCATATTTGAAGGTATGGGGTTGTGAAGCTTATGTGAAGCGGTACACCCCAAACAAATTGGAAGTACGATCCACTAAGTGTATTTTTGTAGGATATCCTAAGTGATATAGGATATTATTTCTACGATCCAATAGAGAAAAAGGTATTTGTTGCTCGAAAGGCTGAGTTCTTGGAAGCTAAATTCCTTATGGAAGGAACTAGTAGAACAGTGGAACTTGATGAGGATCAAGAACCACAAGCCGATACACGTTTGGTTGATACTAGCACTCAACAAGAGGTTGTTGATGAGGATCAAGTGGTTGATCAATACACACAAAACGTTCGCAGATCTGGTAGAATTAGTAGTCCACCTGAAAGATATGGGTTTTTCATGGATGGATGCTAAGTGGTAGATTCGGATGAACCAAGCACATACCATGATGCAATGTCACAATCCGATTGTGACAAATGGCTTGAAGCCATGAACGTAGAGATGCAGTCCATGTATGACAACCAAGTATGGGAATTGGTTGTACCACCTCTCAACTCCAAAGTAGTTGGAAGTAAGTGGGTTTTCAAGAAGAAAACCGATATGCATGGTAACTTGGATACTTATAAAGCTAGACTTGTAGCAAAAGGTTTCACTCAAACTCAAGGGGTTGATTATGATGAGACCTTCTCGCCCGTGGCGATGCTAAAGTCAATTAGGATATTATTTGCCATAGTTGCATATTATGATTATGATATTTGGCAAATCGATGTCAAAACGGCTTTCCTCAATGGATATCTTGATGAAGATGTCTATATGGTTCAGCCTGAAGGTTTTGTCGATCCAAAACATCCTAACAAAGTATGCAAGTTGAAGAAATCAATCTATGGATTGAAACAAGCATCTAGAAGTTGGAATCACCGATTTGATGAAGAAATTAGGAATTTTGGATTCATCAAGAACGTCAATGAAGCTTGTGTGTATAAGAAAGCTAGTGGAGCATCATCACTTTCCTAGTACTGTATGTCGATGACATTCTACTATTTGGAAATGATATTCTAACCATGGAAGGTGTAAAACCTGGCTTGGAATGTTGTTTTCCATTAAAGTCTTGGAGAAGCCGCCTATAATTTAGGAATAAAGATCTATAGGGATAGATTAAGGCGCTTGATTGGTTTAAAACAAAGTGCAAACATTGACAATGTCTTGAAAAGGTTCAAGATGGAGAACTCTAAGAAAGGTTTGGTACCTATTCGAAAAGGGACAATATTGAATACGTCTCAATGTCCAAGCTCAAAGGATGAGCAAGAAAGAATGAAAGGAGTCCCATATGAGTCTGCTATAGGATCCATCAATGTATGCAATGATATGCACTAGACCGGACGTGTCATGCGCCTTAAGCATGACGAGTAGATACCAGCAAAATCCAAGAAATAGTCATTGGATGGCTGTTAAAAGCATATTGAAATACCTTAGAAGGACTAAGGATATGTTTCTAATATATGGATCTGGTGAAGTGGAACTCGTTGTAAAGGGTTACACGGATGCGAGTTTCCAAACTAACCGAGATGGTTCTCGATCACAATCTGGGTATGTCTTCATTTTGAATGGAGCTGCAGTCTCTTGGAAGAGCTCGAAGCAGGATGTTGTAGCATTGTTCACTACAGAATCAGAATACATCGCCGCTTCATTGGCAGCACAAGAAGCTGCATGGTTAAAGAAATTCATTGCCGACCTAGGGGTAGTCCCTACCATTCAAGACCCCCTAGAGATCTTTTGGGATAACGAGGGTGCGATTGATCAAATCAAGGAACCTCGTGCACATCAAAAGACTAGGCACATTGAGCGGAGATTCAACTACATAAGGGATGAAGTTGAAAAGGGAAAGATATGTATTCGCAAAGTTCACACCGATCAAAACATTGCGGATCCGCTCACGAAGCTCCTTAAACGGCCAATGCATGAGGGTCATACTTGTGCCTTAGGACTTCGATATTCTAGTGATTGGATTTGATCTATTCAGTATTTGGATATTGGAACAATTGTTATTATGACTCTTTATGGTGTTTTGAGTTATGTTCCATTTTTTGCATGTTTACATCCATGAATAAGTTAATTATTCTAAATGTCCGTAGTCGATCATACTTGTGGGAACAAATATGAATGTAAGACTATTGTGAACTTGGATTGGTGGATATTCATTAGGTATGAATATAGAGCAAAGTGTTGCTGCCAAAGTTCATAGATATTTGTGAGATACAAATATTGGATTGACTCGCTCTCAAATGTTGTTGCATGGAATCTTTTGTGATTGATCATAAGTAAATTTGAGTAAAGGCGAATATCATAGTATCCTCTGACCTGAGATACATATTGGGTCTTGATATTCACCATAATTATACATTGACCTAGTTCTTCGCTGTCCGTGTAACGTGGCAGTACATAAGGCTAAACTCAGGTGTGATGCAAGGTGATTGTGAAAGACGTATGTAGTCAAGATGGGATTTGTTCCTCTTATTCATTGAGAGTAAGATGTTTAAGTCCTGCTAAAGTTAAATCAACAGAGAATGATCATACTATGTCTCTGGATTTAACATGACATCTGTAACGAAAGTATAAATGATTGATTCACCTAAATCATGTTCAAGTAAGGGACTTGAAGGGATAATGTTATTGAATGGCACTTCGTCACACGTATTAGGGGTAATAAACCGTTGTTAGGCGGTATCTACTACTTGCATCAATTTTATATATATCTTGTGCAAGTGGGAGATTGTTGGAATCGGTATGCCCAAGACACATATTAAATTGATGTGGCTAGTGCATTATGATCCAAGTCGGGTCATACCCAATAACAAGCTAGACAAACACCTATCATATTTATTTAAGATATGATCAAACAGATAAATATTAACACTTAGAATATTTAGAAATAGGTTTTCTAAATAATTGCACTTGAGAAACTAATAAATTATATGGATAATTTATTTTGACAGAATATTTTATTGTATTATTTAATGGGTTAAATAACAATTTTAAAACTCATGGGATGTTGCATAAAGTCTTGTTACATGTTATGTTATATTTTATAAAAGTTATAAAATATAAATACAAGATAAAATTTAAAGATAAATTTTGAATTTTTTTTTAAAAAAAATGCCATGTATGGTCAGCCCCATGTGGGTATCCCAAGGTGGATTTTCCACCAATGAAATTGCATGCAACATTCTTACAAGATCTTGCAAGATTATATGGAAGTTTTGATTCCATCTCTTACACACATTCTAACACACACATAAGAGATTCAAGTGCAAGAACATTCTTTTTTTCTCTCAAAATTTTGGCCAAGGTGGTTGTTCAAGAGGTGTTCATAGTGAAAATCCTAGCAACGTTAAGATGTTTGTTGGAGGCTTAGGGTATACTAGCTTGAGGCTTTCTTGTTTGAAGGCTAGCATTCAAGAAACAACATCTCCTTCATATCTCTTGCTATTTGGAAGGTAGCATTCTTATCACACCCTATGGTTGCATTTTGATAGCATGCATGTTCATATATGAATCTGGATATTGGGTTTTACATGTAAAATGGGTTTTATATTTTGTAAGTACATGTTTTAAATAATTATTCCGCTGCGTTTTTATTTTATATGGATAAATTAACTTTGATGAACATGTTAAAAACCCCAACAGTTACCCCACCCCACCACCACCACAATCACCACTCACCGCAACCACGAATCCACCCCCAACTATATTTTGTTCCTTCAATATGACTTATGATTTTTGTGGTCTAAGTGAAACACACAGTAGGTGAATTAATGGTGGTTGTCGCTGGAATTTCAAGGGAACAGGGGTGTTGTTTTTTTGTTCAACTTCCACAACAATAGATCGGAACAGCGTGGAGAATATATGGTTTAAATCTGCAATCAGACACTCAAGTCAGGATGTTTCAGATCCGGGTGGTGCCGCCTCTAGGTGGTGTCTGATCTGGATGTTGGGGAGGGGAAAAAAGGCGGCACCGGGTAGAGGGGTGGGGTTTGAACCGGTAATTTTGGTCAATCAGGTTTGATTTTATTTTTTAACGAAATTAGGTTTGATGAGCCGAGATAATGGTGGAGGGTTGACGGAGGTAATGGTGGAGGGTAATTGTTTAGATATGGTGTAGAGAGAGAAAGAAAGGGTAGAGAGAGCGAGAGAAGTATATATAGAGAGAGAGATGGAAATCTGTCATATACATACAAATATTATATGTATTATAATAAATATTAAGAGTTAAATGCTTGATTGATCCCTGTGGTTTGTAAAAATTGCAGACTTGATCCTAGTGGTTTACTAATTACACGCGTGATACCAAAACTTGTCAAAAATGAACTCGCTTGGTCCCCAACCTAACGTCAGTTAAAAATCTCTGTTAAAACATCCCATGTGCTTGGCACATGAGGGTAATTTGGTCATTTCAGTCCAGCCCATTACAAAAACTAAAAAAAGATAAATACTTTATTGGTCCCACCCACCCCTTCTTCTTCTTACCCAAACCACCACCATCTCATCTCATTTCCTCCATCAACAGGTCCAAACATGATGTATGGCCAGAATCCGGCGATCAACTCTATAAAGGAGATCTTCTTCGTCCCAACGGTAAAGTTTATAAATTGTTTTTAACATTTTTTTGATTTTATATAAAGCTGATTACTTTTCTCTTCAGGTGAATGGATGCGTTTGACAAATGCCTTAGGTTAGCTTTGGTCAACAAATTCAACATAGACCAGCAGCTTTACAAGTTTACAAGTGTCTTATATACTAGGATTTCGGGACTGTAAATTTAGAGCTTTGGTCTGAAAACAAGCCTGTTTCAAAGCAATCTCCTCTTCGTATTTCTCACAGTTACGACTTACGAAGTTATGCAGATTCCGTAGTGTTTCGTTGTTATAACTCAGTATGTAGCTTCAGCTTCTAGTGTTGTACTTAACTAGATACTAGATAAATGCTTCCTGAATAAGTGCTTTATATCCAGTTGGAGGAGATGAGATGGTGGTGGTGGTTTTGGGAAGAAGAAGAAGGGGGTGGGTGGGACCAACAAGGTATTTATCTCTTTTTAGTTTTTACAATGGGTTGGACTGAAATGACCAAATTACCCTCATGTGCCAAGCACATGGAGTGTTTTAACAGAGATTTTTAACTGACGTTAGGGCTGGGGACCAAGCGAGTTCATTTTTGACAAGTTTTGGTATCACGCGTGTAATTAGTAAACCACTAGGACCAAGTTTGCAATTTTTGCAAACCACAGGGACCAACCAAACATTAAACTCTATAAATAAATATAGATTTCTTAAAAAAAATAGGTACACACCTCATCAAAAACAAGCCACGTTAGCAAAAATTGGCTACTTCAGCATAAAACCCTTATACATACAAATATTATATATATTATATATAAATATTATATTAATTATAATTAAAGTATAGATTTCTTAAAAAAATAGGTAGCCACCTCGTTATAACACCTCATCAAAAACAAGCCACATTAGCAAAAATTGGCCACGTCGGCATAAAACCCTAACTGAGTTAGTGCAAAGTTAACAATGTGATGCCATAACACACTAAGTGTTAAGTTGGGGGTGACAGCGGCCAATACCCAATAGTTAATAGTTAGAGGTGATAAAATCGAATAACCCTATAATAAACTATAATAGTTTATTTTTTATATAGCGACCTGAAAAGATAAATTTCATGACTTTGCTTAGTTGACAAGGAAAAACATTCCTTAAAACTACTAGAGGGTAAAGCCAAGGATAATACAAATGTTTGCTTTCAAATGTGGGAGTCAACGATTTTGTAAAGCATGGAAGAATAGCGAGACTGAATGAAGCGGAAGTGATACAATTAGATGGCACCAATTTGTCCTACCCAATAAAGCGGATACAGATAGAGATTGATAGCAGCCAGCAGGGCACAATGCCTAGATTTTTCGTTATAGGCAAAATATTTCATGTTTGGATAATATGCAGTTTCTTAATTGATTAAACTTAAATATAGGGATGAGATCGGTACTAACCAGTATCGGTACCGAAAATCTCAAAAATAGGTACCGGTACCGAAAATACCGGGTACGGTACAGTTCGGCACTACTACGGACTAGTATATGAAGGTAAAAATCAGTAAATTCCGATATCGGTACCATACTGGACCGGTACCGAAAACGCTAAATGTCGGTACTAAATCGATACCAAAAATCGAATCGGTTTGAGAAATTTGGTACCGGTTCCCTGGTACTAGTTACTCATCCCTACTTAAATATACGTATTCAACCGGTAAAAAAGGAGGATGACATAAATGGTGTTAAATATCACGCCGAAAAATTGCTGATAATTTATATACTCATAAAACATAAGTCAATAAAAATAAATGTCGATTTTTTATATATAATTATACGATGCAAGTTGTTCAAAATATCCTAATAAATCTCATAATATAAAGTTAAGAAAACAATGGCATCTTATATTTTATTTTTAACAACAATTTTTTTATCCCAAAGTAGTAAATATGTTAGAATCTCTCCATGTTTATGGGTTAACAGGTCTCCATTTTCTTGCTATGTGAAACTTTGCTATATGATCATTCTACATTCATACTCATATGTCTAGAAAGTAATTTAACTTTACATTTCTTTTGTAGTATGCAGGGTGGATCCTGAAAAAAAGACGTTAAATATACAAGTTAAGAAGTGTTGAAGTTGATAGTTGGGCGCAACGAAGGTTCTTTTATAAACCATTTGTTGTCCTAAATTTTATGATGGTTGAAATGTGAATAACATGATATAGATTAAAACTTAGCCAAAAAGGTAATTGTGGATTACAATTTGTATGTTAATGAGTATTCTCACACCATTGTTTCTAGCATTAGGGCTATAAGTGATGTTATTGATCACATGAATCTTACATGTGACCTTGATGGAAATAAGTGTGTTTGCTATATGTATATATGTGATTTTCGTCTGACTTGATGGTAATCTTTGTGTCTGCAATAATCTTCATTTTTGTTCAAGAACTCTTGATTCTGACAATTGTTGATTCTAATTAATTACGGAAGTTGAGACATTCTTACAATATTGGTCTTTTCAGCCAACAGGAATTTATGTTCATGTTCACATTAGATGTGACAAGATATGCACAATGTGTAAGAGATTAAAATGAGTTCGGCAAGGTTGATCCACGATGATTTTAGTAACAATATTGATGACTTTTTCGTGAAGTGTTGATTTACTCGGAAACGGAAATCCAAGGGGGACAAGGTTGCAACGACATCTTTATTTAACCGGTCAATATTTCATGAAAACAAGGCGCACGTGAGTTTTGTGTTTTAAACTTCATGAGGTGTGGTGGTCAGTAACTT
Organism: Scalesia atractyloides; assembly: GCA_947069175.1. Classification (NCBI taxonomy): domain Eukaryota; kingdom Viridiplantae; phylum Streptophyta; class Magnoliopsida; order Asterales; family Asteraceae; genus Scalesia; species Scalesia atractyloides. The sequence goes on from CAMTDV010001634.1 coordinate 47,666,301, forward strand.
CGTGAGTTTTGTGGTTTTAAGTAAGTATTGATCATAAATAACAAATATAAGTAACTTTCTCGAGCCCGGGAAGTAATCTCAGGTGATAACCTTGTTCACCTATACATATATATACACACACATATATATATATAGGGTAAGGGTCATGCGAGAACCACCTTTATTGTGAGAACCGCGAGAACCACCTTTATTGCAAAATAAAATCTAAAAAAATCAAAAAAGCACTCAAATTATTTTTTTTAATATTTTTAATAAAAATCTTTATATTTCGTTACAAAAAAAAACTTTTTTTTTCGAGTAACAATTATCCACGCACATGTGCATATGTATCATAACTTCGACAAATTCAGTAATACGTTATCACCAGTAGACAATTGCACTTTAATTTACAATACCATCCATAATACACTCAATTTTACATTAAATACACATGTGCATCGTTCTGTATAACAATTATATACCGTGTTTTGGTAAAAAAAATTTGTGATTTTGAATGATGAAGTAGGCTCATATATATGTTTTTTGGTTAGTTATATGTCACACCCCTAATTTTCATGTGCAACTCGGTGGGCCCGGTTGGGTAATATCGTGACGTAAGTTGATATCATCATTACCACACAATACAATATAACACAGCGGAAGTCTGGATAATTACTATTACAAACGTTTGAATGTTCAAAGTTCAAAATAATAAATACAACGCTTGTAACTAGATCCACAGGCGGATCAAAATGTGATTACAAAAGGAAATTTAACAGACTAAGGCCTTCTAAGCAAGGGTTGCAATTCCTCTTAAGCTTCGCCGAGCACTTCCAGCCTAATTACGTATACTTGTCACCTGCGCGTAGTCTTTTGAAAATGCGTCAGTTTTCAGTGTAAATACATTTAACCGACTCATTTTGAAAACATTTCAAAAACGTTTAGTGTACATAATGGTACTTAGTTTAGTAAATAACTTGGGACAAATAATTTTCATGTTATCAGTTTTACATGCTAATAATACATTTAGAGCCCGAAAACTATGTCGGGATCCTGATTAATCGACACGCCACTTTAACACCTTTAATAGGTGCACCCCTAATGGGTTATAGTTTAATTTAGCATCTGACGGGTGTATGCCTACACCCCGTGCTTAGGTCGTGGCCATTTACAATTAAATGAGCGTGGATATCCAGGACACGATCGTTTTAACCCCCAAATGTTTAATATTAAGCAATACGAATTAAAACGGATTATTTGAATTCCCGACTCATTGGTCTTTGATCCCAAATCCAACCATGCGGTAATAGTATACCGTATCCCAAGCCCGTATAAGGGAAAATAAGTTAAAGTATTTACCTGACTTGCAAAGTCCTTAGTAATAAGAAAATAAGCAAAGCACAACCGTAATCAAAATAAACTAGCTTGGCGACAATCTACCGGAAGTCTCTAGTCTGGAATAGATGGTATTATTAACCGATTAGATAGCTAGCGGGTCTTTATTTAGTCATTGACTTAGACCGGCTAACTTAAAATAAAGATGACGGTACAAAACGCTAGATTAAGCGGTGACCGGAAAAGAATGTATTTTGGACCCGACAAGTACTAGGACTTGTATAATATGGGTTACCTTTTTACGTTCTGGAATATGAGAATATTTCGATATGGTTAAACCCGTTTCGATTAAATTATGTAAGCTAGTCACGTAGGCTTAACCGTACGCATATAAGCGAAACCGGGTAACCGGGTGAGTCCTATTCAAGTTCCATATGCCATTATATTTAAAATATGTTATTATAACAGTAGGTTAATGATATGATGGCCCATTGTGGTTTTAAAAGTAAATTATGCCTTAAAAGGGCAATTTCGTCATTTAAAATATGATAAAACGAGCTTATACGTAAACTGATGTTATTAACATAAACATTCTGTAAAAATACTTATTTTATGATGTTATATTAATAGGACATCAATTATATGCGTGATTTATAGTTTAAGACCAAACTATGTCCCGAAAGGGTAATTTGGTCATTTCACATATAAATGATAACTTTATTTGGGAATCTGAGTTTGGGACATGTACCCACTGTTAATAGGTTGAAAATATGTTTTGAAATTAGTAGGTATCAAGCCTTTATACTCTAATATGGTTTTAAACCATATTATGCGCCAAGGTGGCGATTAAGTCGCTAAATGACGATTTAAACGGTATTTTAAGTGAAACTGTTGTCGTGACCAGGTTTGAATGACCAAAATATGTTAAGATATATACTACATCAGTAGGTACAAGGTTTTGGTTTATTTGAATGTCTAAAACTTATTTTGAGTGTCGAAAGGGTAACATCGTCATTTAAGGACATAATGTGCAAACTATAGCTTAAACTTAGTTTGCAACCTGAATGAATATCCCAAATAGTCCTAATAATGATATTACATCAGCAGGTATTGAGTTTTGATCTCAAAATTATGTTTAAACAATTTTATGTGTTAAAAGGGCGTTTTAGGCATATTTAACGGATACTTGTGTAAAAACTCGGATTACTACATGGCCATGTCCTATAACTCCAGAGGGTTATAGTATACTATATCATGGTCATAATGCAACTTAGGGACAGTAGGTAATGTTGCTAAATCGGATCAGAACTGAAATCAAAGCAGAAGTCAAACTTTTCGACTTTCGGTTGCGAACCGTCCTTAGGCCTGGAATTGACGAGCCGAACATGTCAAAACAGGTTTTATAACACCTACATTGCTAGTTATGATTTTATTTCAAATCTGACCCGTTTGACTTTTTATTAGCATAGCTTTGACCCGTCAATTGACCAGCAAACGTGGTAATAAGGAGGTGCCCTCTTGAGGGATTAACACCTACCTTATTACAATCACGTGCCATGTTTGTTACGAACATTGGCTGGACCATTATGGTCTTAGCCCAAAGTCAAAGTGTTTTTACGTAAACGCTTTGACCTCGGCTTAAAGCCTAATAAAACTGAAAGAGGGAGGAAAAGACACTTACTTAAGGTCCTTAGCATGAAAATAAGACTAGATTGGAGGCTCCCTTCAGTTGGGAATCTCCAGAGAACAAGATAGAGATGAGTATGAGAATGAGCAAGTTGTGATGAAGTTGGAGGTGCTATTTATAGCCAAGGATGAAACATGGGATCACTCCAGGTGTTAGGAGCTGATCTAGGACGAGTACAAGTGGCTAGGGTCGTGGCACAAGCAGGAGGAGGGTGGCAATGGCGAGCAAGGTGGCAGGCATAGCAGGCTGCCATGTTTCTGTTGCTGGCACCCCCTTACGGACCGTAAGGGTTATGCCTTGCGGTCTGTAAGGACCTCTGGCGCCCACAAATTTGAATTAGTTACGGACCGTAACCATAAAGGCTTGCAGTTCGTAACCGCCTTACTGAAACCAAGGTTTATTTAACCTTACGGTCAGTAACGGAAGTGGTTACGGTCCGTAAGGACCTCCAGACTATTGAAGTTTGGCATTTTCACCACTTTGGTCCCTCGACTTTCCTCGATGCTCGTTCAGAGGTTATTAAATAACATGACGGCGTCGTTGGTCCCTCTTGGCTACATGTGGCAACTAAGAATTTACGGGACACGTGTCGGATTTTTATTGGACGAAATTTTCGAGGTGTCACATTATATCTAGTGGTTGATGGGTTCATTATAGTTGTCACTTTATGATGTAATATGTTGATTGGATGGTATAAACGATGTTGATATACATGTAATAAAGTGAAAACATTGGTATTGGTAATGTATTATAAATGGTAGGAGGTATGGTATTGTATTATGGATGGTATGAGGTAATGGAAGTGTATTATGTATGGTATGATAGATGAAAGATAAAGTGTATTCAAAGTAGTGTACCAAAACACCTTATTTCATGTTGATACATATAGATGCACATGTGCATTTCTTATATTGGTAACGTAAAAAGTAGTGTATTACACATGGTAGTGTAAATGAAAGTACAATTGTCTAATGTTTGTAATGTATTACGGAATTTTTCAAAGAAATGATGAAAATGTACATGTGCATGGTAGTGTATTATGTATGGTATGATAGATGAAAGAGAAAATGTATTCAAATTAGTGTACCAAAACACCTATTTGAGTGATATATATAGATACACATGTGCATTGCTAATATTGGTAACGTAAAAAGTAGTGTGTTACACATGGTAGTGTAAATGAAAGTACAATTGTCTAATATTTATAATGTATTATGGAATTTGTCAAAGAAATAAAGAAAATGCACATGTGCATGGATAGTTGGTACTCAAATTTTTTTGAATTTTTTTTATTGTTGAGTAAATATAGCGACTTTTTCAAAAAATATATTAAAAAAAAAATTGGTATTTTTTTTGGATTTTTTTAGTATTACTTTTGTGTTCACACTGGTTCTCGTGGTTCTCGCAATAAAGGTGGTTCCTAACGGATCCTTCTCATATTATATATATATATATATAAAATAGAAAAGAAGATGAAGCTGTTTGCATCTCTGCAAAGAGTTACATGCAAAAAACTTGAGAGAAAGAAAATATAAAGAAAAAGAGGCTTTCGTACTTTTAATAAACATTTTAGGATGAAAACGGCTTAAGGATGAATAAAGTTTTCAACAACAGTGACAAAGGTTGCAGAAAAGCTTCACTGCATTCCCCTTGTTTTTGTCTTTCTCGTCAATTTTTTAATCTTTCTTTATTTTGTTTTAGAAATTCCTTTTTCTTAGGTGGATAAAAATAATCAATATGAATTGGTTTTTAAAAGATATACAACTAGCTATGTTAAAATTTAATTTGAATGTTTTAAAAGGTTTTCAAAACTTTTGATATTGGTCAGATGGTTATAATTTCTAATGATTTTAGTTTATTTAATTTTAGAACAATATCAATTTCCATAGCATAATATTTAATCATTTTTGACAACCTAGGTTATATATCTTTTCTTAAAAGAATACCCGTATAAAACATAAATTTATATCTTAGTCACATTTAAAACTATTAATCTCAAAATTTATAATTTCAAATCATTAGGTATTAGCCCTTACCCATTTTAGTTTAAATAATAATAATAACAACAACAACAACAACACATGAGCGGCATAAGGAAATAATTTACATTATCTATTTCGTTAAGGCCTAAAGGATACGTTTTCCCGGGCTCGGACTAACACTTGAACTCTTAGGACCGGCCCAGCCTAAATCAGTTAAACTATTCATGGTTTAGCAAAATAATTCGAATTTGGAAATCAAATCCTATAAAGTATACATTATATAAACTTTAACACAATGAAAGTATGCACTACCTCAAACATACATTAACACATATAAAAAACTTTAACTACTTAACACAAGTTCATATAACAGGTTTAGTATATAAAAGCAAAAACCTCAAACATGCAATCTTTAACTAGGCTTGAAGAACTTGAGTTTCAGCCCATTGTCTACGATGCTCCAAATCCCACCAACGGTAAACGCAACACTAAACGCGACCCCAAGCCACCCGAGTGACCAATTGAAGTACCAGTTAAAGCTATACTTTGTGGGCTTCTTGAGGAGCACCCACATGAAACATGGGTATGCAAATGTAACCGGAAGGGTTAGTCCTCCCAACAATCCGGCTAGGCTGGAGAGGAACGGCAATGCCACGCCTATGAAGAAGTTGATGAAGCGTAAACCACACGAAAACCTGACCGCACCCAGACTGAGCATGGCCGGTTTGTGCGGTGCGTGTAGCTGGCTTCAAAGTTGTCGAAAACAGGCATGGAGTAGATCTGGAAGCTACTCAAGCAACTAAAGACGACTAGTAGAAATGTCGTTGCAAGCAACCCTCTTGAGATGTCGTGTTGATGGAAGCCGAATAGCGCATTTAAAATCCCACTTGGCGGCATCTACAAGATAGATGAAGATAGTAGTCTGATAGTTAAACTCGCTATCTGAGATATCCACTTTAAATGAAAGGAAAAAAATGTCAAAGCCGCATGTGAGTTAGCACTTTCATGAGAATTTAATTTTCATCGAAGTCGCTTCTTAGATAACAACATAGCGACTAGCCTAGTTTGATAAGTCATAACAGAAAAAAACTTTATATGCTTACCTGATTCCCATAAGCCCAAAAACCACCAATAGCTACGGGGAACAAACACATGGCGATAAAGAAGTACGCGACCTTCGCTCCTTTCCACATTGGCACGTGTGCAGGGGTGCTTGAACGTCGATGGCATTGTTGACTGCGAAGATGAAACACTCGATAACATAAGGTTTGACTTTTAAGGTCAAATTAGGTTATATTACAAATACAATTTTTATATTCCTTTCGTTACAACATTAACATAAAAATCTTCTAAACTTATATATTTTATATATATTTTGACCTACAATCAAAATTTTCTTGAACTTTTGAAAAATCCAGCTCAATTTTGAAATTAACCAAGAGATTGTTTGACTTTAAAAGTCAAACTTACCTGAATCTCAAGGACAAGATTGTGACCTCTAAAAGCAAATGCTATGATACCAAGTGCATTGAAGACCGAAAAGACGGAGAAGTGAATGAAGGTAAGGCAATGGGCTTGTAAGAGATGTTAGGCGGTCGTTGTTGGCTAACCGAGAGGAGCCAAACCATGGTGGAGTAAAAGATCGCGGTTATAGCCCCTACGAGGGAGAGCCCGGCTATTGAGTTAAGGTTTGGAAGCTGAGACAACACAATGCACAAAAATGTGAAAACCAAATACCATTCAACCGTTGTTAACGGGTTCGAGGTACAAAGGGGCCCACAAACGATCTCAAAGAAGAGTTTCATCGTTTCGCCCCCTACAAGAATCAAGGCGGTCGCGGTTCCTGCTGATAAGTATGCGGTTGGGAAGATTGAAAGCCATGCTCCTAAGCGATTTCCTGAATACGAAAGCCAATGCGAGTAGTATTATTAATGACGTACTGATCGATTTTAAGAACGAAAAAATTGTATATGAGCGATTCTTACCAAATGCTGCTTCAGCGAGTTCAACGTATCGATTGTACCTTTTGCCCGGAATTGCTTCATGAAGTTGAACTAAGATCCACAAGGTGTATAGTTGCCATATGTAGGCTATAGTTAGTGAAATGATCCCCCAACTCCTGTATCATAGATTAAAAAAACACATGTTATGAATATACTTTATGTTGTTTGATTATTATTAGTATATTGTTGTATGCTGAATGAGCACTCAATGTTAAAAAGAAAGTATAATTGTTTGATTCTTCAATTTGCCTTGAATCTGTTATTAAGAGATTTCTTTCAGTATTGTAATAGTAACAGGATTTCTTTCAATACTGCGATAGTAATTTCAATTAACCAGAAAAATAATAAATAGAGCATTTTGCTCGAGGCGAAACTCGAATTCATGACCTTCAATCAATTATTCAATGCTTTCTCTTAGTATTGTAATAGTAACTAGGCTTTATTGACGTCGCGCGTTGCGACGAAATGGATCAATGATAATGTCAAACAAATATTATTTGAAAATGAAGCATGTTTTTTCAAAGCCACCAACAGAATCAGTTTAGTTAATCATCTTTTTGTAAAAAACAATACCAAATAAATACTTTATTTTGAATACAATTTCATTTTTAACAATACTTATATCGGAATATCTATGGGAAAAATAAGCATAACTGCACACTTAAGTTTTAAAAAAAAAATTAATGAACAAAAGTTATTAAAGAAATATGAAATAAATTGATAAAAACAATATCATTTAAAAAAATAAAAGAACTATAAAAAAATAATTAGAAAAGGGAATATAGTTTTAAAAATGCAAAAAAATATATATTAAAAGTAAATACAACAATAAATAAAGTATTAAAATATTACAAAATACATATTATTCTAAATTTAAATTACTATTTATCGTCCATCAACAACAATATATATATATATAGGGAGCGGTTCAAATAAAACCATTGCGAGAACCGCAAGAACCACTTTCCACCAATCAGATCATGCCACCTATACACTATTATTTTAAATCTTAAAGGTTATTTTGGTAATTTACTCAAAATGTCATGTCTTCTCTCTCTCTATAAAGTCTTATAAGACTTTTCCCTCCATCAAAACGTCATATCTACTCTCTCTCTCTCTCTCTTAAAATCTAAAAAATTGTTTTTTGGTAAAAAAATCTATTATACATAATATTAATATGCTATGTCGGTGCTTCTTTGTGATTGGTCAATTTGACTTTCTTTTTCCAGAGTAAAATTTTATTAAGTTACAATTTTTAATTAGTCATTATTGTTTATTATGCAGTAAAAATGTAGGTTCGTTTGATATAGTTGGTTTTGGGACGAAGAAAAATAAATAAATAAATTTTTTCTTTTACTTTTCATTTTTATACCCCACACTATATATGTGATACAAGTTTTTAATGATTTTATTAATTTGGTTTTTTTAATATATTTGTTAGCTTTCTTAAAAAAACGAATACGTAATTTGCTTAATTTTAGCATTTTTTTGTAAACACTGATTTTAAAAAAAAATTATAAAAAAACCATTCGGCGCTTTTTTTTGTTACAAAACGTTCATTAACATGTAACTTACATTCCCTATTTTTTTAGAAAAAAATGAAATTGTTACATAGGGTTTTCTTGAGTTTTTTCAACTCAAGTGGGTTTTCTCTCTATACTTCACCTATATATATATATATATTATATAGTATAAGATTAGATAGAAAACCCTAAAAATTTGAGAAAACCCTAGAAACCCAACCTCCGACATTTTTTTTGAAAAAAATAACACATGTAATATACATGTTTTAAGAGTTTTGAGGCAAAAAAAATTCAAAAAAGCACCGAGTGGATATTTTTTTAAAAAATAAACAACTTTCAGCAACTTTCATCACTAACATGTGTTAGACAAAAGTTGCTGAATTTTGTTTATTTTTTTAAAAATATCCACTCGGCGCTTTTTTATTTTTTATTTTTTGGCTCAAAACTCTTAAAAACATGTATATTATATGTGTTATTTTTTTCAAAAAAAATGTCGGGAGGTTGGGTTTTCTAGGGTTTTCTCAAATTTTTAGGGTTTTCTATCTAACTCTCCCCTATATATATTATATATATATATATATATATATATATATATAGAGAGAGAGAGAGAGAGAGAGAGAGAGAGGATCAAGATCAAGGGAAAACCCCTCCGAGTTGGGAGAACTTAGAGAACTCGGCTTTCCCGTGTGATTTGTGCCCCCTTTTCACACCCCTGGATTAAAATGTTAAAAAACACTGCCGTAAAAAAACCGAAGTGGTGTTCTTCGGCACCTTACAGTACCTGTAAAATGTTGATGACTTAAGCATGACATCACTTTTTACAACATTTACGACTGCCGTATATGAAAAAAAAAAAGTTTTTTTGGAAAGTTGATTTTTTTAGGATTTTTAGTAATTTTTTTTAAAAACCTTGCGTAAGGCCGAGTTCTTTAAGTTGTGAGAACTTAGAGAACTTGGTTTACGAAAGGTTTTTTCAAAAAATTTTTTTACCAAAAATCCTAAAAAAATCAAATTTTCCAAAAAAAAAAACTTGTCTTTTTTTCATTTACGGCAGCCGTAAATGCTGTAAAAGTAATGTAATGTTTAAGTTATCACCTTTTTTACTGTTGCTGTAAAGGAACGGAAAACATAACTTCGATTTTTTTACGACAGTCTTTTCTAACATTTTAATCTATGGGTGTGATAAAAATGAGGTCAAAACTCACACGGAAGACCGAATTCTTTAAATTCTCACAACTCGTAAGAGTTTTCCCTTGATCTCAATCCTTATATATATAAATGATTTCGGTTAAAGGTAAATGAGAATTAACTAGGCATATACTTCTTTTTTTATATAAAAAGGAGCAATTGTGTTACAAAATAGTATGACGGATATAACTTAAGAGGGATGAAACAATACAAGATATGTAAATATGAAAAGGAAAGCTTCTTCCTTTTTTGGTCAAAACTATGATGCTATATCATTTAATTAAAGAGGAACATGTAACCTTTATTTTTCAAAAGTCAAAACCATGATGTTGTTCGACAAGAAAAAAGAAACTGATGCTTATAATGAGGACGTCTGATGTCTCTAGGTGACTTACCATACAACTTTTTCATGCCCAAATACAGACAACATAAAAATTGCAAGAATAATATATTAAACTTATGGAAAATATGAAAACATGCATATGAATCCCATATAACATTTTAAATATGTTCATTTGTTTTCTTCAATTAACGACTTTTTATTAAAAATAAAATATATAACCATATGAAATTCATAACATTTTAATTACTGTATATAATTAAACCAACATTAGAATGTTTTCTAATTTAATCCTACACATATAGAGAAAAAACAAGGGAAAATGAAACAACAAGATTGGGTCTTTTGGTGTAATGTACATAGCTAAAACATTTGGAAAACAGTGTAGAATTTACAATTTTATTTTCTAAAGTTTATTTTGTGGATGTGTAATTTAAAGTTTATTTGTGGGTGTGTAATTTAGATCTTAGCGTCTTGCTAGTTTATATATTTTTAATAAAATTTCATTGCGCTACAAAAGAGATAAAATTAAGATTTACCAGCCAAGAAACGAAAACGCGACGGGCAAAACCAAAGCCTGAAACCCGACACCGGCATTAAGGTTATGAAACGCGGCGTAATGCGCATTGCCGTTACGCGACTCGGTGATAGGAAGCCACGCGTCTTGCGGGTTAAGCTTCGTCAAGTGCCCCACTTCCTCCAAATACCCCTTCATATTCACCAGCACTTTCTTCATAGGCGTCCTGATAGGACTCAAAAAGCACGGTGATATAAATGACGTTGGCGTCCATCCAGTGGACGATTTCCCACCTTCCTTCGACTGGGGCCTTGGGGACCGTTGGCCCGACGGGGTCAGGACCTCGGGGGTGGAGTCGCGGGGCGTAGCCGGGATTGATATGAGCTCGGTTTCGGGTCTTTCGTCCATTTGTTTGATGGGTTTTGGTAAGGGTGATAGGTGAAGTGAAGTGAAATAAATAAATATGTTGGTGGCATGCATAAAGAATGTTTTTTGGTGTGAAAGTTTGGGAAGGAAGATCGTGACCGTGGAGAGTGGGGAGTTAATGCGACGGATCTCGAGATGGTTATTATGAGAATAAGTGTGTGTCGGGAAAAGTTGAAATGGATGGGAGAATGTGTGAAAGTGATGATATGGAATTATGTAAGCGTGAGTTTTGGAGAATATAATAATAATAATAATAATAATAATAATAATAATAATAATAATAATAATAATAACCACACTGGTTATAATATTAGCCTAACTGGTTTAATGTGTTAAAAATACGAAACATATGGGTGTGTATGTATAATGTCTTTATCGTCTAGTTTTCTAAGTATTGTATATATGATTTTGGTGATGAATAAATTGTCTTTTGTGTTAAAAAAAATTAATTGGGTGAAGAAGTATCGTATTTGACTGGACTAAAATAGTCGAACTTTGATTATCTCTATTACTTATTGCATTTGTGAGCCTATTTATTATTATTTTGTACTAACCTAATAGCGATGTCTAGCGCGGTGTAGCTTATACTACACTAGGCTGGAGATTTATAGAGATAACCACTAACTGGGCTGATCCATTAAGGTTAGGGGTCGTTCATGTCTCCTATATAAAGAGAGCTCCACCTCACTTTTAGGGCACAATGGCATGAAGCCAACCGTATTTTTGTAGTTGTGAAAGGAGATTCTTCTCCTAGTGGCAATCTCTACTCTCCCACACTTATTTCCTTTTCTCTATTGCAGATCTAGATTTAAAAATAACAAGGTGTGGTTCTTGGTATCTTGTGGAATACAGTTCATTAGCACATCTGTGAAACCAACAATAAATCACACTTTGTTTTTCTTTACTCAAAAGTCCAGATCTGCGTTTTTGACTGACCCACATATGATTTCTGATTCAAAGCTCTTCGTATCTATGTGCATTTGGGCGATTTTGTTTAAAAGATCTGAAACCCATGCCTGCATCTAAGCAGGTCGTAAAGATCTACAACCCCATATTTGTGTTATGGTAAGCCAAAGGTAAAAAAAAGTTGTCATATGTGTAGGAGTAGTTTTACATTTTACTTTTCATCTTTCACTAAGGTGTGTTATGGGCTTATGGCTCGTTAAATTAAGAAAGAAAAAGTGAAATGGAAGTAGGTGTGAGGCATCTAAATGTGATGGGGTGAAATGGAAGTGGTTGTGCCCTCACGCCTGCAATGTGCTTCACAATCAACTGGGTAACACTGTTGATCAGTTCTGTTCATACATGATGGAAAATAAATAAATAATACATGTGACAGCAGACAGGCCAGCAGAGAATCCAGTCAGAGACGCAGCCATGAAGTTCGACATCTTTGTCAGTATGATTTGGTTCCTCCTTAGGGTGTAAAGTGATGATGGTAAGAACCGAATAAAGGTGAATTCGGTTTTAGGTTATGGAGAGGGAGGTGGGATGATTTTGATGATAATGATGTTATTGTCACTGTCTAGCCCTTTTCCTCTCTAGTTACCTCCTTATATATACACCCAAGAGGAAACCCTAATTAGTTAATAAGGCTAATATGGTCTACCAACAATTACCAACTAATATATAATTGGATTAATATATATTTTGATCTTATATAATATAAATGATTATAATGGCTACATGATTAAATATCAATAATAATATATTTAATTTTACATTCTCCCATTTAGCCGAGTAATCATTTATCATGAATGTTAAATAAGCCTGATCAGGAGTTAACATTCATTTTAGCTTTAAACCAAGAACCATAGTAGAGAAATACAGCCGTTGAATTATTATTCGACTCAGGACCCCCATTAGTCATACTACAACCTCAATTTAAAACATAACAGTTATGATCAAAATACGCAAGTAAGCCCTTTAGCGTTTGATTTGTATCTATATTTGTCTAGTGTCATTATATCGGCAAAACATATATTAGAGACATAGAAAATCAAACTGAGGAAATTTTATTAATTAAAACATAAGCAAGTACAATATGCTATTAAATAAGGTCTTTAGTAAATCCCATATTCGAAACATGTTCTTAAAAAACTTTAGGTGGGAGACCTTTAGTTATCGGATCCGCAAGCATATTTTTAGTACTAATATACTCAACACAAAGATAATTTTCCTCAACTCGTTCACGTACGAACAAATACTTTGTATCGAGATATAAACCAGCTCTAGTCGAACTGTTACTGTTCGAGAAACTAACGGCAACTGAGTTATCACAGTAAAGGTCTAGAAATGGAATTAAAGGTTTTGAGTCCAGTGATCAGATTTCTAAGCAACACTCCCTGACAGGTTGCATTATAAACAACAATGTATTCTACCATCATTGTGGAAGTTATAGTTAACTGTTGTTTATAACTCTTCTATGAGATGGGTTCGCCTGCTAACATAAAGATATAGCCCGAAGTGGATTTCTTGTCATCTTTGTATTTGGCAAAGTCAGAATCAGAATAGCCTACCACTTCTAAATGATCGCTTCTTCTATAAGTCATTTTATAGTCTTTCGTCCCTTGCAGATATCTAAGTACTTCCTTAGCTGCTTTCCAGTGATCTAGGCCAGGATTAGTCTGATAACGGGCTAGCATTCCAGCAATATAAGCGATATCTAGGCGAGTACAGACTTCAGCATACATCAGGCTCCCGACTACTGACGCATAAGGTATCTGGCTCATTTGCTCCTTTTCAACCTCTGTTGTCGGACATTGGAATGAACCAAAAATATCTCCCTTAACTACTGGAGCGACTGAGGGTTTGCACTGTTGCATGTTGTAACGCGTAAGGACACGATCTATGTAAGCCTTTTGGGACAATCCTAAGATCCCTTTTTGTCTATCTCTGTGAATTTTGATGCCAATGACGTAAGAAGCATCTCCGAGATCCTTCATGTCGAAGTTATGTGAGAGTAATCGCTTCAACCATGCAACATGTCTAAACTATTACTTGCCAATATAATATCATCTACGTAAAGGACAAGTATAGTAAAGTTGCTCCCACTCATCTTGAGGTAGGTGCATTGATCCACTTGATTCTTTGAAAAACCTTGTTTCTTCATGACTTCATCAAACTTAAGGTACCATTGACATGATGCTTGTTTTAACCCGTAAATGGATTTCTTCAACTTACAGACTAGATGCTCCTGACCTTCGGGTTTAAAGCCTTCAGGTTGTTTCATGTAAACATCTTCGTCTAAGTCTCCGTTAAGGAAAGCGGTTTTGACGTCCATCTAATGTAGCTCTAAATCAAAATGAGCTACTAGGGCCATAACGATCCTTAATGAATCTTTACGAGAGACAGGTGAAAACGTCTCTTGATAATCAATTCCCTCTTTCTGAGTGTAGCCCTTTGCAACCAATCTCGCTTTATAGCGTTCAACGTTCCCATTCGGATCCAGTTTTGTTTTGAACACCCATTTACATCCTATGGGTTTGACACCGTTGGGTAATTCTACCAAATCCCAAACGTCATTTTTCTTCATGGATTCAAGCTCATCATTCATAGCTTTATTCCATTCAGAAGACTGATCATTGTTAATGGCTTCATTGTAAGAGATAGGATCATTGAGCCTTCCGGTATCCATTTTAGTTAGGTAGGTAACATAACCATCCCAATTAGTAGGCCTTCTTTGCCTGGATGACCTCCTGAGTTGATTATCGGGTTCAGCGTTGTCTTGGTTTTGAGTGTTTGATGTGCCTTCATTATGAGGTATAATGAGTTCTGATTGTGGAGGTGAATTTGGAGTTGGTGCAGTTGTTGCATTGGGTACAAGAGGAGTAAACGGAGTTATGATAAGCGAAAAGTCTCCCCCCCCCCCCGTGTCTTATAATTCTTGCAATTCTTTATAAGGGTTCGGACTGCTCCCACTGACCTTGAAATCCTCCAGGAACGCAGCACGCATGGTTTCAACAATACAGGTGACATGGGAAGGACCATAGAAACTGTAACAACTCGAAAATTCAATTGTTATCCTTTCTTTTTGTTTTCCTGTTTACCTATCTTTTGTAATTCCGAGATTCGACTTATAATAAAGTTTATGCTGATTAATTATGGTGTTGTACGTTATTATCGCATCTAATCGCTTATTGAATCGCATCGCTAATCTCATCGCATCGCAAATCACAGTTATTTATGTGGTTTTATGTTATTTATGTGTTCTGTGTGTTTGTGGTTATGTTTACACTCGCTATCGCATCGCTCTCGCACTCTCGGATCGCTAAATCACACTATTATATCATCTATGACGCTTAACGCTTTAATTTAACGCTTAATATAACTATCTAATGCGAACCGAATAACCGAACGAACTCTTAACGCGAAATCGGCAAACGAAACTTGGTCACCAGGCCAAGTTTCGGCCGAACTTGCCTACCACAATTCGCCCGAACTTGCCTGATAATCAAGGATCCCTTGTTTGCCATCAAGTTCGCGCGAACTTGCATATGTATATGCAAGTTCGGCCAACTTAACCTAATACCCTTCAATATTCTCCCAAGTTCGCGCGAACTTGCATGGAAACATGCAAGTTCGGCCGAACTTGTCTCCCTCAGCTCCCTCTCCTATAAATACTTAGCTCATTCCTCTCATTTGCACTTGTGACCAAGTTCGCTCAGAGCTCCCTCGTTCCAAATTTCTCGTGTTTTAAGTAAGAAACGACACGACTTCGACTACAACAACGTTTATCAACAACCAACAAAGGATTACAACGATTTTGCACAAGGATCTACCTTCGTTTTCATCAAAAACCCATTCTTTTACGAAAATCTTCATCTTTTTCTTCAAAACTTCTATTTTTAACTTAGATCTACACAATACGAGTTCGTTTGGTGTTAGCAATGGCTTCCCAAACACGAGATCTGCAAGATCTCGGCTTTAAGTAGATCTGAGAAACTTTGATATTCGATTGACACAAAATACGGACTTTTGAGGATGTTTTGTTCATTTTCTGATATGAAACGAAGTATCTATCATTCAAGATCCCAGATCTGGAAGCCCAAGGACGTTTATGTTGGTTTACACAAGCCGGACTAATTTGAACGAACCCCGAGTTCGCCCGGATTAGCCCATGCTTTTGTAAGACGGCTAAAACAACTCGAAAAGACCTCTCCGACCTAAGTTTGCTCAGTAGCACAGTGTTGGAGGGATGAACACTCGATTTTCCTCAGCAAACGACGCAAAAACGCAAGATTTTAGACCCGAAACCATCAAGTTCGCTCGAGAATCACCAGCTCACCAGGTCAAGTTCGACCGAACTTGTACCCATTTGGGTCAAGTTCGACCGAACTTGAGTGTTTCTTCACCAAATCTCTTGCAAGTTCGCCACAGCTAGAACTTGCCTGGTTTCTTAGGAAACCATACAAGTTCTATCGAACTTGCCAAATCAGTAAAATTTCCCTACAAGTTCGCCAAACTTGACAAGTTTCTTAGGAAACTCATCAAGTTCGACCGAACTTGGCTCTAATCTTACCAAAACCATACAAGTTCGCTCTAACTTGTGTGTTTACACACAAGTTCGCCCGAACTTAGCTACTGCCCTAACAAAACTTAACCGTTTCAGCTTACGGAGACTGATGCACTTCCGTTCGCGTATGTAGGCTGATCCGGTGCTCTTCTCGACTCTCCTCAGATCCCGAACTCTTACCTAAAACGCACCCACAGTGAGTATACTTGAACCCATTTTCGCTTTAACGCACTTTTTGGTGTTACATACGTTCCTATATTAAAATCACATCACAAATCCAAACTGTTTATCACACGCGAATAATCTGATTGTATATGCTCGATACGTGATACTAGAAACATGTGACTAGGACTTTTTTTCGTTAACTTGCCTCTTTAGCTAGTATGGTACTATAATGTGGCTTACACCCGACGGGGTCTAGTTAGGATGGACGGCAAGCCTTCTCACGGTGGTTAGCATGAGAAATGAGCCTATGTTATGTTAAGTGTTTTGGTGTATCATGATATGTAATTAGATTGTTTCGCAAACGCTTTCTCAACTATGCTAGTATTATTCAAACTCGTATGCTCACCTTTACTTAATTGTATTGACTTTTATTATAACGTATGTAACAGGTTGAGGATTTATAGCTTGGATGCCTTGGATGTTGCATGCGTAGTTTAGTTTGTTTTATTTAGTTTGTTTTAGAACGGTTGTAATAAAATCTAGGGGAGATCGAATTGGATTGTGTTTAAGAGATTTTGTTGGTATGTAATGGTTATTTTGAAGGTTTACAGTTTGATAGTATGAGATATTAAATGTTGATGTTTATCTTTGAAATGGCTGTTATGGAAATTCTCTTGATCAATCTGATTCGCCTAGTGCCACTACCCCGATGATTCCGCATCGGTTGGGGTGTGACAGAAACGATTACCCTTTGAGTTATCAGGATACCCGATAAAGAAGCAGGTAATTGTTTTAGGGTTAAGTTTCCTTAGGAAAGGATTGTAAAGTATTGCTTCAGCAATGCAGCCCCATACTTTCATATATTTAAGACTCGGTTTCCTTCCTGTCGGAAGTTCATAAGGAGTTTTAGGGACAGACTTAGATGGAACTCTATTGAGTATATGAACAACTGCTTTGGACGCTTTAGTCCAGAGGATTAACGGTAAATTAGTGTTGGCCAACATACTGCGCACCATGTTCATAAGGGTACGGTTTCTTCGTTCAGCGACATCGTTCTGCTGAGGTGTACCAGGATTGGTTATTGGTTCACAATCCCCTGGCGCTTACAAAACTCATAAAATGGACCGGGAGCTTGACCCACTTCAATATGTCTACGGTCTACCATAATATTCACCGCCTCTATCTGATCTCACAACTTTAATTTTACGATCTAGTTGCTTTTCAACTTCAGTTTATAATCTTTAAAAGTTGTAAGAGATTCAGATTTTTCCTTAATGAGATACAAGTACATGTAACGAGAATAATCATCAATGAAAGTGATAAATGAATTATGTCCAGTTATGCCAGCGATTTGGTAAGGACCATGAATGTCAGTATGAATGAGTTCTAATAAATTACAACTCCTAGTGGCACCTTTCTTATTCGCAAATGTCATTTTACCTTTAAGACATTTAACACATGTTCCAAAATTAGTAAAATTGAGAGGATGTAAGACTTCATCTTTTACGAGTCGATTGAATCGTTCTCTTGAGATGTGGCTTAAACGTTGATGCCACAACATGGATGAAGTCTCTAAGTCTTGATTTTGTTTCATCTTTGTGAGTGATTCATTAATGTTATATGACAACAAAGATTTGGAAAAATCATCATCTAGTTCTAATCTATAGAGACCACCATCCAGAATGCTAGTACCATGAACAATGGAATCATAGAGAATAGAGAGTTTGTGATGACCATGAGAAACAATAAAACCGTCTATGTCTAACTTTGGTCCTGATACAAGGTTCCGAGTTACCTCAAGAATCTATAAGGTATCATAAAGTTTAATGCATAAACCAGTTTTCATAAATAATTGTAAAGTTCCTTGGCCTTCACTTCTAATTCTCGATCATCCCCAACTTTAAGCGTTCTTTGGTTTCTTCCCAGCCTCCGGATTGAAAGGAATCCCTGAGTAGATTTGGTTACATGAACCATAGAACCAGAGTAAGAATCAAACCACCGTGAATTAGTAGGAACATTAATATTATAGGACTCAAGTATCATGAAAAGATCGTTACCTTTCTTAGCAAGCCACTCCTTAAAGTCAGGGCATTCCTTTTGCTTATGTCCTGTTTTTTTACAGAACTTGCAGTAAGGTTTGCCTAAGGAGTTCTTTGAGCTGGAAGGTACACTTGTATTAGGATTAGGCTTTTGGACCTTAGAAGCATCCTTCCTTGAGTGAGTGTTCTTCCTCTTCTTAGAGTTGGAGGTTGTGAAGTTTGCAACATCGGTAGTTATATCCATCTTCATGCGCTCCTCCTCCTGCACGCACATGGCGATCAGTTCACTCATCGTCCATTTTTCTTTCTGAGTGTTGTAATTGATCTTGAATTCTTGATAGGAAGAAGGAAGCGAAGTCATGATAAAGTGAACAAGAAAACCATCACTGATCGCCATGTCTAATCCCTTCAGCTTATGGGCCATGTCGTTCATCATCATGATGTGTTCACGGATGCCGCTCGTCCCGTCATACTTAATAGTCACCAGCTTGAGAATTAGAGTATTAGTGTGTGCTTTAGACGTTCCTTTGAATTGCTCCTCCATAGAATCCAAGTAGGTTTTAGCATCTTCAGAATCAGGAATGGCTCCTCGAATTGCGTTGCTTATGGACCGCTTTATGAACATGAGAGGCATGCGGTTACACCTAGTCCATTTTTCATGAGTCAACTGCTCAGCAACGATACTCTGAGGAGTGAGGTCTGCAGGCTTATCCTCTCTTAAAGCGTAATCAAAGTCTAGCAAAGCAAGAGTAAGCATGAGAGAGTCTTTCCATGAGACAAATTTGTCACCAGTAATGGTGGAATCCTGCAATTGGGTGCTAAGAGCGGAAATAAGATGAGTGAATTATGATACTAATGAAAAGAAGTCTTAATGTGATCTAAGGGCAAGTTACACTAAGGCAGGCATAACTAATGACCATTTTAATTATGAAGTTGTGATAATGTCTATTACTAACATCAAAATAATAGATTTAGTTAAGAAAAATCTACTTAAATGAAGACAAATCAGCTTTGGCCAGAAATGTAATCATCTAAGTATGTGTGCAAGGTAATCGTGTCAGATCCGCTTTGGCCAGAAATGAGACAATCACCTTAGTTATGAACTTGTTAATAATGCTAGACATTAATGAATTATATCAGCTTTGGCTAGAAATAAGACATTCACGTTTGTAATGCACAATTAACATAGCTTTTATAATACTTGAACAATAAATAGATGTATCAAATCAGCTTTGGCCAGAAGTGATACATCAGAAGCTCATTCAAGTTAAGCTATTTTGGTTTTGTGAAAAGTTATCTGATTCTTGATTAATTAAGTATTTACAAAAACATTTATGTAATAGCAAACCCCCTGTTAGCGCGGATCGAACTAAATTTAGTTCACAATGATAGCCTAATGTAGTAATGAAATTTGGATAAAATCTTCGATTTCGGATGGATCTCGGATGCATCTCGAATTAGCCGGAATGGGCATCTCGAATGCATTTCGGGTGCATCTCGAGTTAGTCCGAGATGGTTATCTCGAATGGATCTCTTATGGATCCGAGATGGGTATCTCTAATGGATCCGAGATGGGCATCTCTAGTGGATCCGAGATGCAACTCTGATGGATCCGAGATGGAACTCTGATGGATCCAAGATGCAACTCTGATGGATCCTGAATTCAGTTCGAGATGTGGCATCTCGAATGGATCTCGGATCCATCCGAAACTTGTTCTCCAAGGTTTCAAATCTCTAATCATGGCAGTTAGTTTGTGATAATTTTGAAATCCAAAATTTTAGGGATTATGGGATTAGTTTTCCTGTTTTAATGCTGATCTAAATATATCAAAAAATTCGAAAATATTATATGTTCATCTCAAAACAGATTTCGAAAAGCTTTAGTTGAATAAAATAGATCAAAACAGGGAAAAACACCTAATAATCCGAATTTAACTCCAAAGTAAGGGAGTTTTTCGGATATTCTTATGAACATATGATGAACCCTAAAAAATAAAACCAAGTTCTGGAATCCGAAATCTATAATTTTAAGTTCTTTACCATGGATTTCGGAACGATAGTATTTTGGATGTGATTAACATCCATTTAAATGATAAATTCCTAATTTTAATTCACAATGTATATGATTTTGGAACAGTACTTTCGAAACTGTGTTTCGAATTTTGTTAAGTTTTTCAAAATTTCTGTTTTCCAGATTTTAATCCCAGAATAATGGATTCAAAACATAACTGATTTATCAACATATGCTCTGATACCACATGTTGATCAGTTCTATTCATACATGATGGAAAACAAATAAATAATACTTGTGACGGCAGACATGCCAGCAGAGAATCCAGTCAGAGATGCAGCCATGGAGTTCGACATCTTTATCAGGATGATATGGTTCCTCCTTAGGGTGTAAAGTGATGATGGTAAGAACCGATTAAGGGTGAATTCGGTTTTAGGTTATGGAGAGAGAGGTGGGACGACTTTGATGTTAATGATGTTATTGTCACTGTCTAACCTTTACCTCTCTAGTTACCTCCTTATATATACACCAAAGAGGAAACCCTAATAATAAGGGTAATATGATCCATCAACAATTACCAACTAATATATAATAGGATTAATATATATTTTGATCTTATATAATATAAATGATTATAATAGCTACATGATTAAATATCAATAATAATATATTTAATCTTACAAACACCCCATTCATGCACTAGTGGGATGTTGTTCCTTGCCCGCACTCCTACGTGGCAGGGCCGCCATACCCCTTCACTACTCCACAACACACAGTCTTAAGGTGTGAAGTGATAAATTTTGATTGGGCTAAAAATATAACTAAAAATGGTTTGTGTGTAACTTCCCACCCCATCAAAAACCCACTTACGCCCCCAGTCACGCCCGATGGGGGGTGTTTTACGCTCAAAAGGACTGACAAGGGCGAAGGGGGTGTTAGGATCTGATTTTGAATTGACTGTAAATGTTTTGTAAAGTGATAAAAGAAAGAAGGTAAAACAGAGTGAATTGCAGCGGAAATATAAAACTTTGTTTTACAATTAATGGAAGATTGTTTTCATCATCATGCTTTCAAACTTGTAGTTTTTACATGTGAATCACAAACTCCCCCTCAGCCTTTTATAACAAGTTTGATAGAACAAAAATGCAGAGAATATGATTGGTGACTGATCTTTTAATAGATAAATGAAACAGTACAACGTGATCACCTATTTATACTAACACTTCTAACCTTTGAGCATCTTTGATGACGTCAGGGTTGATAGTGCAGATAACAAAATAAATTAACACTAAACACTATGACCTAAACTCTGATAATGCATAAGCACTGTCACATTGATTAAAATATTAATAAAACTAAACTCTTCTGGATATCCACTGATAGTCTTCAACATACCCTTGATCTTTTTGTCTTTAGTCCAGCAGATGATAGAAGGCAGAGCTTAAGGCAAAACAACAGTTATTGAATAGAGTTTGTAAACTCTGTTATCAGGATCAAATATGTGATGTGATTTTGGCTTTTACATCATATGTTCCTTTTCAAATGGGTTCAATCCCAACAATCTCCCCTGGAACAGATGATGCCAAAACACAATTATTTTTTTATCTTTATTTCTCAACATGAGTTCTCTTATTTGCCCTTTGAGTTGCAATTCAAAGTTAAGAGACTCAACATCATCTTCATCCTTTTCGAGCTCCAGATTCATGAGATCTTGGGGGTCTTCTGCACATAGCCCATATGCATCCTCCTTGCTTATCTTGTTAGCATCACCATTTGATTTGAGCAAAGTCAATTCGTGGGAGTTTTTATCAACTTTCCACTTTAGAATTTTTGGATCAGATGGTTTTCTAGGATGGCCTTTTATTGTTGAGAAGGATTGTTGAATTTGATGAGCAATATTTGACAAAGTTTCTCTCAGCATATCACTTGCTTCATCAGTGTGGAATTGTGCTTGATAAATGATGCCTTCTTTGATAAAGGACTGTTCAAACCTCTTCTTATATTCCTCAGACATCTCCCTTTGCCTTTTTCTTTGATTTAAGGCAAGGATGG
This sequence comes from Scalesia atractyloides, assembly GCA_947069175.1. Lineage (NCBI taxonomy): Eukaryota > Viridiplantae > Streptophyta > Magnoliopsida > Asterales > Asteraceae > Scalesia > Scalesia atractyloides. The sequence continues at coordinate 47,689,063 of CAMTDV010001634.1, forward strand.
ATGGGGTAGATGTTGAAGTTGATTTTTGAGTAGGTTGGGCTTGATGAACTGTAACCTCCGATGAGTAATCAAGCTTCTTTGGCATTGGTGAATCTTTCTTCCTTCTTTCTTCCAACCTTTTGTAGGTATCTATCACTTTAACCTCTCCCCATCTTGTGATTTGATTTTTGGTGCCGTAGTTATCAGCTATCAATTTTCCTTCATTCTTCTTAGTTTCAAAGCTCTGTCAGGCACATTCTTCTTATATTTATTCTACTCTGGAGGAGTGGGCTTTTTAAAAGGATCTATCAAAATTTCTTGCATTCTTTCAACTTCTTCTTTTAGCTCACTCATAGTCCAATCTTCAAATTTTGCTCTAGTAGCTTTGTATTGTTTGTTTTCCATGATATGCATAGTCTTTCTTCAAACTTTCATCCTCTCTTTCTGACAGCTTCTTACATAAGTCTTTTGAAAAGTCTTCAAGTCTTCTGACTTTGCTTAGCTGGTACTGCATGTAATTTTGTACTTCTCTGTCACTTTTCCCTTGTGTATCCCTTTTTGTTATATCCTCTGCTTGTATAGCCTTTATTTGCATATATTCATCAATGTTCATAGGCTTAGGATATCCTTCTAGAGATGGAAAGTTTCTCTTTTCAAGATCCTCTACAGAGTAGAAGGATTTAATCTCCTCTCTAACTACAGGCAGATCAAGAGGGAACTTGGAAGTGAGAGGAATTAGTTCTAGTGGTTGCAGTGGTTTGAGATACTGTTGAAACTTGAAGAGTAACTATTGTTGAGGTCAAAGGATTGAAGACAATGAAAGTGGTGAAGGAATGATCTCTTCTTCATTTATAACCTTTGTGGTTTTTCTCCTTTTGAATATGAGTGTGGGTGATGGTGGTTTGTCAGGAACTTCTGGTGGGAGTAGATATTAGGTGAGCAGTGGTAGGCAATGTGATTTTGGCAGTGGATAAGTTAACATCAGTTGTAACCACTATTGTATCAACTGTTGCTGACACAACAAGAATTATAACATCTGTTGTGGTTGTGGTAGTGATGGTTGTAGTTGTAGATTGTGGTTGAGATTTTGTGGGAGCAGAGGTTGAGGTTGGAGTGACAACAGTTGTTTTAGAAGTTGTGGATGATGGTTGTCTTGCTTTTCTAGGAGCCCTCTTCTTTTGAAAAGTACCTATCTCTTCCTTTTCCTTTTGTTGAGCAATATTTTGTTCAACCAAAGCTCTGCTCTTATCTCTTACCCTTTTCTTGTTTTTCTCCTTTTCCCTAGCCAAAATGTTTTAAGTCTCATCAACTTTCTTGGTTCCATCTGGTTATCCACTGTTGGTTTTGAAGATGGATCTGCTTTGAGCTTTAACACTTCTTTTTATTCTCCCCCTTTTTGCATCATCTGTGGTAACCAGAATCACAGTGGGAGGAGAAGTGCCAGTTGTTTGGAGTAAATGAGCTTTGATGGCCTTTATATCTACAAGAGTGTCATTGTATCGTGGATCAACTAAATTCCTGAACTGTTGCATGTGTCGTTCATGTTGGATATCAGCATGTTGTCTTTGTTGTTGAAGTAGAGAATACATAAGTTGCCAGAGCTCAGCAGTGGGTAGAACGGAGGATTAACTTTTGGCCTTTATATCTGCAAGAGTGTCATTGTATCGTGCATCAACTAAATTCCTGAACTGTTGCATGTGTCGTTCATGTTGGATATCAGCATGTTGTCATTGTTGTTGAAGTAGAGAATACATAAGTTGCCAGAGCTCAACAGTGGGTAGAACAGAGGATTGACTTTTGGAGTGTGCTAGCATCTGCTTCATCATTTCTTTGATTTCATCCACAGAATTTTCAATCTTAGTAACCCTCCCCGTCAAATCCTTCTATTTTAGCTCATCACCTAACTTAATAGGATCATCTGAACCCCTACCACTTGTGGTAGTTTTATCTGTGGTATCATGAGCAGAGGTTGCAAACTTGCTTCAATCACAGATGTCCCTTTATCTTGGTACTGGGGACTTCCCACTATAACAGAGGTTACCTTGGTAGCCTCAACAGTAGTTGCCTTCAAGAGAGACATATAGATGTAAACAGTGTCCAATTGAGAACTAGGGAGTACATAAATTGTAGTGATTGCTCTACTTGGATTATCACCAAGGGTTACATGTAACCCAAGGGATGTAGCTCCTCAACTGTTGATGGGTTAGCAAAGATAGAGGAATCAGACTCAGTCACTTGTTGAGGTATATTCTCAGTGATAGGTTGTTGATAAGAACCGATTTGTGTCTGATCCATTTCTATTGCATTCAACAGAGGTATTATAGTAGGTGGAAGATTTGTTGGTGATAGTTGTGGTGTAGAAAGAGACATTGCCCTAGGAGAGGCGCTGCGGAAGATAGAGCCAAGTGGATCTAGAGCTTCATAAAGTGGTGTTCCCTGTGCTTACAACTTGTTCCTTTTGTGAGGAATCAAGAGGAGTTTGGTCTAAGGGTGGAGATCTTTCTAACATCTGCTGTGAGGAAGTAGCATCACTGTTTTCTTGTGACTTTTGTGTTGTCACTGGGTTAACCTCTGGGATCTCATCTTCCAGAGGACACTTTTTGGTTCTTGGTTTGGTGGGCTTTTTGGATATTTTCTTTGGTATCTTTTTTGGAAATTGCTGGTGTGGGTTTCAAAACACTGGTTGTAGTGCTTTGATCACCAGGAGCAGTGGGCTCAGTAGTAGTGGGTTGAGCTTGTGATGTTGGTTCTAAAATTTTCTCTTCCCCATCTACTTGTGTTTTTGAAACCTTTGATTGATTGGTGATGCGAGTAAAAGTTTCATGAGTTAGGCTGCCATGTGGTGTCACAGCACCTTTTTTAAAAACATCACCAATCTTCTTTTGAGGATAAACACTTAAAACTCTCGGGTGCATAAGAAAAGGTGAGTGACCCATTTAATGTTGTCAATGTTTGCCACCAAGTCATTGAACAATACTCGGGAAAAAATAAAATCAGATTTTGTTAAAATGGCATATCCCAAGTACTGATGTTTAAAGGTATCTCATTAAAAGCAGTTGACTTGGCCGACAAACTTGTCAACAAAGTGTGAAAGAAAAACTTCATTTCAGCAGGAAATTTAGTTTATAAATGGTTTTACCTGCAAGCTGACCTTGATATCCTCGTTCAATGAACTCGCTGTGTAGATCAAGGATTGGAAAGGAAGTGGCATGATTAGGGCATTTAAACCAAAACCTCTGAAATTGAAGTAGGGGTGACTTCAAGAACTGTTTTTCCCATCGTGGTAACAATACCATAAGGAATTTGCTTCGTGTAATGAACTTTGGCATTTTCCCAAAAATCACGTAAGGATTGTCGGTAGATAGGAGCAGTAATTTGCATGGAGTTCTTTGTATTTTGAATCTTTTAAAGCTTTGATCATAGAATGGTATTGCTCATTTGAGTTTGTTTCTTCGAGAATTTTGGTGTAATTTTGTGGGGTTTTGAAGATAAGAGTCGACATGATGGAAGAGAATGAAGAACAGTTATGAAGAAGAAGAAGATTTGAGAGAAAACCGTTTTTAGAATTTTGAATTCGATACGGCAGAGTAAAAACCTCTGCTTGAGATAAAATAGGGTTTTATAAAGTGAAAAGTGATGATGACGTGGCAAAGATCTGACGGCTATCATCTGTCCACGTGTATCCTCTGATAGTGAATGGAAGACAGGTGTCTTGAGAAACACTGTTTTGAGAAAAGCATGTTTTGATTTTACACTATTAGTGGATAAGGTCAACACAGTGGTTTGACCAATCAGAGAATACACTTTTGCCAGTGGATAGATTTTCAAGCCTATTAGTGTTTTGAGAGAACAGTGGATAGAACAGACTTTTGAGATTTATTGAAAACTTCAATTTTAAACTATTTTGAAGGATGGATTTTTTATTTTTTGAAAACATTTTATCGCTATTTACACATGGAACACAAAAATTTGCTTTCAATCCATGTTTAGCATTCAAATCCTAGAGATCAGACTTTAAAGGTTGATGTATCTAATGCTTTGGTTAGAACATCTGCCAGTTGATCTTTAGTATGGACATGTTGTAAAGAAATCAAACCTTTTTCATAGCAATCTCTCACAAAGTGATGTCTGATGTCAATGTGTTTTGTTGTGGAGTGAGAGACAGGATTTTTAATGATGTTTTCTAATGCTTGACTAGTCTATCTTGAGAGGAGTCTTTAAAGCAGTTACACCAAATTCCAGCAGTTGGTTTTGAAGCCACAAGAGTTAAGCAGTGCAACTTGCAGCAACAATGTATTCTCCTCAGCAGTGGATGTGGAAACTGCAACAGCTTTTTGCTTTGCCATGACACTAGGCAATCACCTAGGGATTGAACTCTTCCTGATGTGGACTTCCTTGTGGTGTGGCAACCAACAAAATCACTATCTGAGTAACCTGAAAGCTCAATCTTTCCATTAGCAGGATACCAGATACCAAGTGTGGGAGCACCTTTTATGTATCTGAATATCCTTTTCACAGCAATTAATTGACTTTCTAGGAGCTGACTGGGATCTGGCACAAACACATGTTGCAAACATGATATCTGGCCTAGAAGCAGTTAGGTACAATAAAGACCCAATTTCATACTTCTGTAAAGAGTTTGATCAACCAAGTCATCATTGTCCTCAACAGTGACAACCTTTGAGGTTGCCATGGGTGTGCTACAAGGTTTACGGTCATTCATATCAAATTTGTTAAGCAGTTCTTTGGCATACTTATTTTGATGAATGAAAGTGCCATTGTGCTTTTGTTTTACTTGAAGACCAAGAAAACATTGTAACTCACCCATTGCACTCATTTCAAACTCTGCTTCCATAAGTTTTCTAAACTCTTCACACATGGAAGTGCATGTAGATCCAAATATGATGTCATCCACATAAATCTGGACAAGCATCAAATCTTTTCTTTTCCGTTTAAAAACAAGTTTTTATAATTTTACCTCTTGAAAATCCAATGGATGAGAGAAAAGTGGATAAAGTTTCATACCAGGCTTTGGGTGCTTGTTTTAGACCATACAGTGCTTTGTTGAGCTTGTACACATGATCAGGATGAATGCATCTTCAAATCCAGGAGGTTGACACACATACACTTCTTCCATGATCTTTCCATACAAGAATGCACTTTTGATGTTCATTTGAAACACTTTGATGTTGTGGTTGGCAGCAAACGCTAAGAACAGTCTGATGGCTTCTAACCTTGCTACTGAGCAAAGGTTTTCATCATAGTCAATGCCCTCCTCTTGTCTGTAGCCTTGAACCACGAGCCTTGCCTTGTTCTTGACAACAATACCCCTTTCATCAGTCTTGTTTTTGAAGACCCACTTTGTGCCAATTGTACATACATCCTTAGGCAGTGGTACAAGTTCCCAAACTTGTTGTCTTTTGAATTGTAGGGGCTCCTCTTGCATAGCCTCTACCCAACTATTGTCTTTTAGTGCCTCTTGGTACTTGACAGGTTGTGCGAGTGATAGAAAGCTAGCAAAGAGGCAAATGTTTTGGGATTGGCTTCTTGTGAGCACTCCCTCATTTATGTTGCCAATAACTTGATCCAACGGATGTCTTTTGAGGAAAATCAAATCACCTTGGTATAGGACAATAGCATTTTGAGTTGAAGGCTGCAAATATGTATCATCTGAGCTAACATCTGTTGGTGAATTTGAAGTTCCAGGCTTTGTTTGGAATGGTGGTGGAGGTATAGGAGGTATGGATGTGAGATTGTGTTGATTTTTGTTCACATTGTGTGGACTTTTATCAACAGTGGTTTGATTTTGAGAGCTGGTAGAGGTTTGTGGAGCAACAATTGTTGAACCAGCAGAGCTTTCACAATTGTTATTAACATCTGCTCCTCTGGTGGAAGGACTGACCTTGAAATTTGGAAGTACACAGTCATATCCTTGAACTTGTTGTGATGATTGTGGTGTACCTGCATGATTAGTCTTGATAGACACATCTTCAAAAGTAATTTTTCTAAATCAAACAACTCAGCAGGATTTGCTGGGATTTTCAATGAAGAAAGTTCATTGAACTTCACATTAGAGTTTCTTCAACACACTTTTTCCTAGAGTTAAAAACTCTATAGGCTTTAGCAGTGGTTGAGTATCCCAAAAAATAACCACAATCAATTTTGGCTGCAAATTTTGAAATTGAATCTTTTAAATTTAGAATGAAGCATAGACAGCCAAAAACTTTGAAATATGAGATCAGAGGTTTGATTTTGTAAACAATTTCATAGGCAGTCTTTTGATGCCTGGGATTAATCAAAACTCTGTTTTGAATATAACAAGCAGTGTTTACAGCCTCTGCCCAAAAAGAAAAGGGTAAACTTGAGTCTGCAAACATAGTTCTTGCTGATTCAATTAAGGTTCTATTTTTCCTTTCAACCACCCCATTTTGTTCTGGTATTGCCTAACAATCCCTTTTGACTCACAGAAAGCATCCAACTCCCTGTTTCTAAACTCTGTCCCATTGTCACTTCTAAAATTTTTTACTGGTAGGTCAAATTGCTTTTCAACTTGTTTTACAAAATTTTGCAAAATGCCTGCAGTTTCATCTTTAGAGTGCATGAAGAATGTCCAAGTAAACCTTGAAAAATCATCAACAATGACCAAACAATACCTTCTCTTTGTGAGACTCATGATTTTTACAGGGCCAAACAAGTCCATGTGCAGCAGTTGCAAGCACTGACGTGTTTTGGACTCTTCAATAGACTTGTAAGAACTTTTATGTTGTTTGCCTTTTAAACAGGAAACACAATGTTCTTCACAAGTGAATTGTTTTTGAGGTAAACCTCTGACAAGACTTTGTTTTGAGAAAGTGGTGATAATTTTTAGATTTGTGTGCCCAAGTCTTCAATGCCATAACTCTGTCTCTTTGCTTGAAGCAACTGAGAACAGGTATGCATTAGACATCGGGTAATGTTTCAACATATCAACCACATACACATTGCCACTCCTATGAGCAACAAGTTGTGCTTTACTCTAAGCAATGATTTGATCAATCTTTTTAACAACCTCTGGTCCTACAATTTGACATGTTTTCTTTGTAAAGAAGGATCCATATCCTTTGTCACTCATTTGTGAAACACTCGGAAGATTGAATTTTTGATTGTCAATGAGATTAACATTTCAGATTTGAGTTTCCCACTTGAACACACCCTGACCCCAACACCTTCCCTTTTGAATTGTTACCAAATGATATATCACCCCCTCCATGAGCCATGAAGTCTTTGAGAAGGGCTCTACATCCTGTCATGTGCCTGGAGCCTCCATTATCTACATACCATAGACTATCAAGGCAATTAGAAGCTCCCTGCACATAAGATAAACAATTAGTTTAGGTGGGTTTCCAAAGCCAAAATAGCTTTGGATGGGGTCACAAATTGTCCAATCTCAAATTCAGAAGAATGGTCAGTGGTTTGATTTGATCTTTGTAACCACTGTTGTGAACCATTTCCTAACATATGTTGGTAACCATGAGGATGCCTATTGACTCTTGGCTTTGAGGGCTTTTTGTAACCCTCATAACTAAGAGGAACCTTTTGATAAATAGGTTGGCCATATCCTCTTGGATACCTGTTTGCAGATGGCGCATCTGTCACTTGTACCTCTCTGGGAACAGAGGTTTTGGTCAGTGCTTTTGTAACAGATGTTGCAGCAGGTTTAAAGGTCTGCTTAGATTTATTTCTAGCAGATCTTGAACTTTGAATCTCAATAGCTTTTGTTTTGATCTCTTTTACCTTTATGTCATAGATTTGAAGATACACACACTCTTGGGTCATGTGGTTTGTTTTTTCACAGATGATGCGTTTTGAAGAATTTGGGATCACACAAGTTTTGTTTATGTCATAAGCTTTTAACAAAAAACAGTTTTCAGTGACATCATTTCTTTTCTCACAAAAGTTACAAAACAAGTTTTTAACCTTTTCTTTCTTCTTCCCTTTTTCAGAATTCTTTTCAGCAGACATTGTAACATCTGCTTAAAGATCCTTAATAGGGATTATCCTGGCTTTTGGTGCCTTGACACCATCAATGGTTGAGAAGTCCATTGGATTGAAATTTTCTAAAATGTCACACTCATCTGACCATGTGGGTTTGAATTGGTATTTCTCAACCTCCTCAAAAGTTGAGGATCCCTCATGTTTTTCCAAAATGATTTTGTTTACCTTTTTATCTGTGACTTTTATTTCTTCACCAACCAAGTTTTTTAGGGACAACTTCAACCAACTCAGAATCAATTTTAGCAACATTTTCAGAAACTTGATCATTTTTCTTAAAACCAATGCCAAATTTTGTGTTACTCTTGATCTGATTTTCTAACATGATTCTTAACCTTTGCAAGACTCTACCCATTTTTCACAAGTGATTTGGGTAGATTCTAACTTTGCAAACTTGATATTTCTCTACCATAGTTTGGAGTTGGTCTTTGGTTATGGTTGCCTCATGCTTTAGGCTGCTAATTTCAGAATCTTTGTTAACCAACTTTGTTTTCAACTCTTTTGTGAGTTTTTCAAAATTCAGTTCATCTTCCAAAATTTTATTCCTAAGGTTTTCATTCACCCTTTTTATGTTTGCAAAAGCTATGATGCATTTTTCAAAACATAGATCTTTAAAGATCTGAGGTGATACCTTAGAAGCAGCCATAGAGCACAGTCGCAATCATCTTCACACACCTTACTATCCCATGGATCAGATAGAGAGTTCTTTTGTTCATCAACAATATCTTTTGAAAACACTGCTTCAACATTACTTTGAAACTCATCAGATTTAGACACTTGTTCCACAGACTCATCACCTTCAACAATTGTCTCTAAGGCCATTAAGCAAAAATTTTCATTTTCTAAATCATTTTTGGCCATAAGAGCACAGTTTTCATCAGTTAATTCCTCGAGCAAACTACTCCAATCAACAAAGCCTTGAGTGAAAAATCTTTGCTGGTTAACCTCTCCCGGAGCAGTGGTTTGAGTAGTTTGAGTAACATGAGGTGCTTGTTGCACATGCACTTAAGGCGGTGGTGCTTGAACATATTGAATTTGTGGAACATTGGTTTGAACATAGTGCACTAGAACAGTGGTAGCAGGGTGTGCATAGTGAGCAGTGTTTTGCACTTGATGAGCAGGGGTATATTGGGAATACTGAGCAGTGCTTTGTGTGTTTTGAGGTCTAGGCCAGGATGTGTTATAATAGGTCCTGAAGTTTGAGATATGCATTCTCTGGCAAAGTGTCCTAACCTATTGCTCTTATAGCACTTGATTTTAGATTTATCCAGCCCAACCTTCAACCCCCCATGCAACCCCGGAAATTTTCTACCAGTTCTCTTTTAAAATTTACTAGCTCTAACATTTAATAGAGCCAGTTGATGCAAAATGTCCATCTCCTCTAAATTAGTTGGTTCAAAGTGTTGAAGATCATTCAACTCAAAGGAAAGGTTGTCACAGGTTTGGCTTTCCCCACTTACAGTAATTACATAGTTGGGTGAGTTAGAATCGGAATTAAAATTTCCTCAAGAAGTTATATCAATAAAATGATCATAACCCTGATCCTTTCCACTGCCAGATCCCTCTTCTTGGCCTAAAAGAGCTATGCTACCCAATGTGTAAGCATCAGTCATTTTTCCAGACTCTTGTAGCTTCTTTTGCTGGTTCAACTCTCTCTCATATGTGAGGAGTCTACCATGAAGCTGTGTGAGTGTCATTTCTTTAAAACCAACAGATGTTCGTGTAACGTAAGCTACAGTCTCCCACTTTTCTAGTAACGATCTAAGGAAATGACTATTGACAGTCGAATTAGGAAATTCAACGTTCACCAGTTTAAGTTCACTTATAAGACAGCTAAAGCGTTTGAATTGTTGGGTTAGTGACTCACCTTTGACGTGACAAAAGGTTTCAAATTGTTGATTCAGAACTTCTCTATTTTTTTCAATCACTTCCTCAGTTCCACCAAATTGCTCTTTTAGTGCATCCCACAACTCCTTTGCACTGTAAGGCTGAAGCAACAATGCTAAATGCCTTAGCATCCAACGCTATTTTCTGGAAATCCTGCTCGGGGTAGTTCTTAGGATTTTTTGGCACTTGAGTATTGGGATCCTCTGTACTTGGAACCAATGGAACGTGTGGTCCAAATAAAATGGACCTCCAGCAACCGGTGTTTTGCTGGGCAAGTATGTGACCCATCCGACGCTGCCATATGAAATATTCATTTCTTTTCAGCGTCGGTGGTTTAAACATAGATCCAATGTTGGAATCCGGTGTGTTTTGAGACATTTCTGAATGGTTTTCAACAGATTTTTGTTTTAAAAACTTCAAACGTAATAAAACTTTATTTTCCAAAGAAAACTATCAAACGAATTAGCAGGGAGAGCTGATCTTTCAAATCAAATTAATAGTTAAATAAAATTTTGATTGACCATGCTCTGATACCAATTGTTAGGATCTAAGTTTGAATTGATTGTAAATGTTTTGTAAAATGATAAAAGAAAGAAGGTAAACAAAGTGAATTGCAGCGGAAATTGAAAACTTTGTTTTGCAATCAATGGAAGATTGTTTTCATCATCATGCTTTCAAATTTGTAGTTTTTGCATGTGAATCACAAACTCCCCCTCAGCCTTTTATAACAAGCTTTATAGTACAAAAAATGCAGAGAAGATGATTGGGGAATGATCTTTTAATAGATTAATGAAACAGTACAACGTGATCACCTATTTGTACTAACACTTCTAACCTTTGAGCATCTTTAATGACGTCAGGGTTGATAGTGACAGATAACAAAATAAACTAACACTAAACACTGATGACCTAAACTCTGATAGTGCATAAGCACTGTTAAATATTAATTTCTTTTCAGCATTCGTGGTTTAAACATAGATCCAATGTTGGAATCCGGTGTGTTTTGAGACATTTCGGAATGGTTTTCAACATTTTTTTGTTTTAAAAACTTTAAACGTAACAAAACCCTGTTTTTCAAAGAAAACTATCAAACGAATTAGCAGGGAGAGCTGATCTTTCAAATCAAATTGACAGTTAAATCAAATTTTGATTGACCATGCTCTGATACCAATTGTTAGGATCTGAGTTTGAATTAATTGTATATGTTTTGTAAAATGATAAAAGAAAGAAGGTAAAACAGAGTGAATTGCAGCGGAAATAGAAAACTTTGTTTTACAATTAATGGAAGATTTTTTTAATCATCATACTTTCAAACTTATAGTTTTTGCATGTGAATCACAAACTCCCCCCAGCCTTTTATAACAAGTTTGATAGTACAAAAATGCAGAGAAGATGATTGGTGACTGGTCTTGTAATAGATAAATGAAACAGTACATCGTGATCACCTATTTGTACTAACACTTCTAACCTCTGAGCATCTTTGATGACGCCAGGGTTGATAGTGACAGATAACAAAATAAACTAACACTAAACACTGATGACCTAAACTCTAATAGTGCATAAGCACTGTTACATTGATTAAAATAATAATAAAACTAAACTGTGTTGGATATCCACTGATAGTCTTCAACAGACTCTTGATCTTTTTGTCGTTTAGTCCAGCAGATGATAGAAGGCAGAGCTTAAGCCAAAACAGTGGTTATTGAACAGAGTTTGTAAAATCTGTTATCAGGATCAAATATGTGATGTGATTCTGGCTTTTATATCATCTGTTCCTTTTGAAAAGGGTTCAATCCCAACAAGGGGTGTTGTCTTATTACTAATTGTATAAATAAACTATTAAAACATCGACATAGTTCCTGAAGGCGTTGGTAAATACTCTCCTATTAACTTGGAAGCTCTTAAAGTTCAAATCATATAAGCTAACCAAGAAACTATTAATCATCTATTTGCTCAACATGGTTCAACCGCGAACCCGAAAAAAGGTCAGCCTATAACAAGGCAACCTAACACTACCAAACCGAACTCGTGGTAAATCGAGTCCGATAATGAAACACTAATTGGTTAGCTAGTAAAACAATATGAGATACGACGATACTCGTTATTGGTAGTCTCAGTTTATTTATAGTTGAGATTTAGGGTCAAGCCTTGTAAGTCTAATAACAAGTTTTGAATATCGATGATACTCAAAATGTCAGAATTAAGTTTCTAACCAACAAAATATTAAAATTAAGTTTCTAACCAAAAACTTCATATTTCCATTGAGATACATTCATCCATGAAAAAGCTTTTCGGCATAGACAACTATAGGCATTTTCATAGTGATGGAAAAACCACAATGTTTCTCGCTAGTTTCTCATTCGACAAAACTTTGTTGTATTTATTGGGTGTGTGCTTTGTATCTAGTTCTTGGTTAGTGTGTATTTTGCTCTTAAGAGATTTGCTGTTAAAAATAGTAGTTGATAAATTAGATTTGCTCAACTGATTAGTATATGTGTACTTTCTATAATGTTTCTGAAACTGTGTGCTGGAAAATAGATTACATTGCCAGTGCATATCATAATGTTCTTGAATTTGAGATATTTATGTAAACTTTAAAGAAAAAGTTTGTTATTTTAAACTTGAGATAAAATCGTAATCCTCTTCTTTTTACTTTTTATATATTTAGTTCTTACTTGAATACTTGCATATAATTTCGTTTTACTTTATTGTTGGAGAAGTTTTAAACTAGAGTAAAGTGTAATTTGCGTCCTTATGGTTTGGTGACGGGGTCACTATTCATCTCTCATTCTTATTTTTTCTATTATGAGTCCTCGTCATCACCATGTTAACTAACCATTAGAAATGAGGTGAAATTACATTTTTACCCTCTGGGACACATATTGCACTTTACCTAACTCTCCGATAAAATAAGGTGAAACCACCACTATCATCATTGCCTGTCACCACCGCCACAACCATTTATGTTATCACATACAATCACCTAACCTACAAAACCCTAATGTTCATGAAATCAACATGGTCTTTATAACATATAACCACAACCTAAATGGCAATTTGAGACACTCAGTGTCATCTTCAAGCAACTCGGTTGACGTCAACAAACCCAAATTGAAATTAAAATTAAAATTAAAATTAAAATCCAAATCCTTCTTCATTTCAGATAACAATAAATCCTCTTGCTCAGAACAACGATAGCTCAGTTTTCGATCTAAAGTTTGTGTAGGTAAATTTGTATTTTTGGGGCAAGATGTAGATTCATATGACTACCCAATTACAACAGAATCAACCATCGATTTGAGGCAATGTTCACGATACTGATGCTCAAATTGACATTTACAGCTAGTTACAGATTGACTTGACGCCTATTTGAGAATCAGAAACACTTTTTGAGATGATAACCACATATAATTGCCATTGTTTATGAAATAGCTACTCAAATTGTCATTTAAGGTTAGTTTCTCAACCAAAATCAATTCGGAGGCTTATTTGAGCAACATAAATATTTTTTGACAAGGAGTTTTTGTTTTACTGCTTTTGTTACTCATTAATAATAAAATTGTTTTAAAATATAGGGCGTTTTGTATATATATTTTAGATTATTGTGCAAAACGGTTTATAACAATGTTTTAAATACCGGTATGAACCGGCCGGTTATACCGGCTAAAACGGATATCGGACACGATTCTGGTAAGATAAAGGCGGGTAAAACTCGAATATGGTATGTCTTATGTACCAGCGGTAAATCCGATTCAACCGGTTCAAACCGTTGAACCGATTTGCATTATCTTAAGATTTGATTTCTTAATTTTAATAAAATATAAAATTAAGGTAATATTGATCTTTCATTGTTGGGATTGAACCCTAACAAAGGAACATATAATATCAAAGCCAAATACACTATCCGAGCTTGGGTTCAACCATCAGAGGATACAACCTTTGATCTGCCTTACACTGCTCCTATCATATGATCGTTCAACAGGCAAAGGTCTAATTGAAGAAACAAGATTAGAGGATAGAGATCAGTGCTTAGACTAGTTTTTACTTTATTCAATGTAGCACTGATAGTTTAGTGTAGTAGTGTTTTAGTTAGTTACATTTTTATTGGCTGCCACTATCAACCATGACGTCACAAAAGATGCTCAGTGGTTAGATGGTTTAGTATAAATAGGTGAACGTTGTAACTGTAAACTTATCATCTTGAAAAAGATCATTTCGCACTTTATCTTCTTCATTTCTTACTATCAAATGATTGTAATTGGCTAAGGGGGAGTTTATGAATCACATGCAAAGTTTATCAACTTGAAAGCAGGTGATGAAAACAAACGACCAATTGCTTGTAGTAAAAGTTTTCCATTAATTCCGCTGCATATCTTTCAATTCAATCCATCTTCCATTGTTAGAAACAAAAACTACAAGTGATTTAAACTTAGATCCTGACAATTGGTATCAGAGCTTGGTCAATCGATTTTGATTTAACAGTCAAATTGATTTGAACAGATCAGCTCGTTGTGCTAACTCGTTTGATAGTTTTACTTGAATACAGGGTTTTATTACTACAAAAGTTTTTAAAACATAAATCTATTGTAAACAAGAGAAATGGCACAAAACACACCGGAATCCAATATTGGATCCATGTTCAAACCACCTATGTTGAAACGAAATGAATATTTTATTTGGCAACGTAGGATGGGTCATATTCTCGCCCAACAGAACACCGGATGCTGGAGATCCGTTGTATTCGGACCTCATATACCCATGGTTCCAAGTACAGAGGATCCCCACACCCAGGTCCCTAAGAAACTTGAAAATTACTCTGAACATGATTTCCTTAAAATTGAATTGTATGCTAAGGCCTTTAGCATCGTTGCTTTGGCTTTGCCCAATGATATTTATGCGGGATTACTTCATTGTAACAGTGCTAAAGAGTTATGGGACGTTCTTAAAGAGCAATTTGGTGGTACTGAAGAGGTGATAGAGAATAATAGAGATGTTTTAAATCAACAGTATGAGACATTTTGCCAAGTTAAGGGTGAATCATTAACCCAACAGTTCGAACGATATAGCTGTCTCATCAGTGAGCTCAAATTGGTAAATGTGGAATTTCCAAATTCGACTGTCAACAGTCGTTTCTTGAGATCTTTACCTGAGAAATGGGAGACTGTAGCTTATGTAACATCCGTAAAAAAAAAACCGGATTTACCAAACCCGCTTCGTTTATTAACCGAACAATCAGTTAAAAATTTCGTTGCGAATTTAATGCTCAAATTAATTTTAAACGATACATAATTAATAATTGTATTAGAATATAAAATTTATAATTGAAAATTCATTAAAAATAATGAAATAAAAATATATTGCTGATGCCGGGTTTCGAACCCGGGTCAGCCGGGAATCCACAAGTCTTAACTCTCACTAATCCAACCACTCCGCCACTTTGGTTATTTGAGAACATATCGAAACAATTAATTCAAATAATAGACACAGAAATCAAATCCAGTCCAAGTCGCGCCCAATTCGCAGTCGTCGGAAATCCCGACGATTTCGCCCTACACCGTCGGTTTCTTGTGACTTAACGTGTATAATAATATTACATCAGTTATAACCGATGTCCAGTCCGCGACATTAGTCATAACCGCCGGAAAATTTTGACCAACGAATCAAGACGGTAATCAGACCAAATTCGTCGATGTGCTTCCCTATAAATACACCCTCTAACCTCTGATAACCTTTTCGCTCACAATCACACCAATTCTCGACGTAATTTCACTCGCCGGAAAATCTCTGCAAGTCGCCGGAAAACCGAGATTTCATCTACACGGTAAATACCTCGACTCTTTCCGTTTCAATCCGTTGTTAGACTGTTACTAACTTCAATCCAACCATCAGAATCAATCCCAGACGACGTAGCCGGAATATTAACTCTCGCCGGAAAACTTCTGAAATTTTCTGATCTCACGCTGTGAATCGGTATAACTCTTCAAACTTCTGTTAATCCTTGTTTAGTACCTCAATTTCATAACTAATCGAACAAGACTGTTAATTGATTCTAACAGCCGAAGTTCACAAACAGAGCCGACGAACCTTTGCCGGAGTTCTGAGAACGACGACCTGTTCCGGTACTTTCTTTCCCCAAACCCTCTCCGTTCATCACTTTTCAATTGCTCATAATATTCGTTAAACGAATTAAACAAGAAACAGTTGCTTTGACCGATGTCTGTGTTTTGAACGAAGAAGACGAAGTTCAGTTATGTTATAAGATTAATTAAAATCAGTTTTATGAACAGGTTAGACACACAGTCCAGCGGTGGACTGTGTGCAAACAAATACATACACGTCGCGAGTTCGATTCCTGTCCCAACCTCACTCTCTTGAAATAAAAATGCCTTTTTTTAACCGAACCGGGTTAACTCAGTAAGATGTTAAGTATAATAAAAACTAGAATATTTACCAAGTTAGACACACAGTCCCAGCGGTGGACTGTGTGCCAAACTAAACCACAGGTCCCGGGTTCGAGACCTGTGGCGAGCACCGAGTGATACACTTAAATCGTTTTTAAAAATAAGTGATTTTCGGAATTATTTAATTAGTATATAAATATAATTAAAAACAGAAATATTTCGGGTTAGACACGTAGCTCAGTTGGTAGAGCTGCGTGCACGCGTACGAGAGGTCACGGGTTCGAGTCTCACCCAGCGCACACATATAACCAACCGAACCGGTCAACAAGTCAACGGTCAACGGTCAACAAGTCAACGGTCAAAAAGTCAACAATTTTTTTATTATTTTTATTTATTTATTTTATTTAAAAATCAATTAAAAAAACTTAAAAATAACATTTTTAAAGTTAGAAAATAGCCTTAAACTCACAAAAATATATCCAATAACTCCTACTAAAATTGATTAATAAAATCCGCTTATTTACCGAAACATTATGTTATTATCTAGGTTAGTTTCACTCGTGGTTAAATCCAACTTCGTGCGCATTCAACACCATCAACCGAACGCACCCAATGTGAGTGAATCTTACAACTCCCCTTTTTAATTACACGTTTTGGGTGTATCATGTGTTACTAAAACTAATTCGTTTATTCAAACTCGTGCCATACCATATTATGACTTAAACTTAGAATGTAAATATTGTTTGTAGTTATGTATTTCATATTGTCAAGTTGTATGCAAATTATTTGTTAGGCCCATCAGTTCCTCGTGGGAGACGAGTTGAACAACGCGTGCCTTAAAACTCATTCATTAGGCCCATCAGTTCGTAGAACAACGCGTGCCTCAAAAACTCATTCATTAGGCCTATCAGTTCCTCGTGGGAGACGAGTCGAGCAACGCGTGCCTCAAAACAATCTATTATTGTATGTGTGTTCATTATTTAATATTAAGTGATTTGTGAATAAGTTTACATCTATATTTACTCATATGTGGTTACGCACTTTATTTATAATCAATTCAATAAACTTGTTTAAATGTTTTTCATAGGATTCACTCGCCAACTTTTTGTTGATCCAAAAACCATTTTTACACATGATACAGGTGAACAGGATGAAGCAAGGAAAACATAGGAAATGCCTTAGAAGAAAATAATGAAGTCTAGAAAGATGTGTAGAACATATTGTAATTATGATTGTCTGATTTCCCTTTAAATTGTAATACTAAATATGAAACGTTATAATAAATGTCATGAGCTTTGATGAAAACCCAATCATGCCCCGATCACCTTTTCCGCTGCGGGTCGGGGTGTGACAGCTTATGTCACTAGAACAGCTGTTGGTTACAAGGAAATGACCATTGACACAACTTCATGGACGAATTCTCACTTATGAGAGAGAGTTGAACCACAAAAAGAAGTTGTAAGAGTCAGGGAAAATGACTGATGACTATACTCTGGGAAACACTGCTTTATATAGTCATGTGGAGGGGTCTAGCTATGGAAAGGATCAGAGTTATGATCATTACATTGACATAACATCTAGAAACAATTTCAACTCTATCCTAGACACCCAATTTTGCTTTTGCTGCAAATTGTGAAAGCCAGACCTCTGACAATTTATCTTTTGAAATGAATGATTTACAACATTTCGAACCCACTGACCTTGAAGAGATGGACATTTTGCATCAGCTGGCACTTTTAAGTGTTAGAGCAAGTAAATTCTGCAAAAGAACTGGTAGAAGGTTTCCAGGATTGCATGGGGGGTTGAAAGTTGGGTTGGATAAGTCTAAAATCAAATGTTACAAATCTAACAAGATGGGTCACTTTGCCAGAGAATGCAGATCACAATCTGCAGGACCAGTTGTAACACATCCTGGCAACAGACCTCAAAGCATTGTCCAGTATTCCCAATATACCCCTGCACTCAAATGCAAAACACTGCACACTTTGCACATCCTGTTGCTACAGTTCCTCTCCATCATGTTCAAGCACCCGCACCACAGATTCAATATGTCCAAACACCACCTCAAGTACATGTGCAGCAAATGCCACAAGTTACTCAACCTACTCAAACCACTGCTACACTAGCAGAGGTTACTCAATAAAGCTTTTTCACACAAGGTTTTGTTGATTGGAGTAGTTTGCCTGAGGAATTAATAATAAAAATTTTCCTCTCATAGCCAAAATGATTTTGAAAATGAAAATATATGTTTAATGGCTTTGGAGACCATTGTTGAAGGTGATGAATCTGTGGAGCAGGAGTTAAAGTCTGATGTGCTTGATTGTTGTGAAGCAGTGGTTTACCAGAAGTTACACTAGTGGTTGAAGCGAATGTTGTTGATGTTGAAAAAGACCCTCTATCTGGCCCATGGGATGAGCAGGTTTGTGAGGAAGAAGAGTGTGATTGTGCTCTTATGGCTGCTTTGAAGGTATCACCTCAGATCCTCAAAGATCTATTTTCTGACAAATGCATTATTGCTTTTGGAAACATACAACAGGTGAAAGAAAACCTGAGAAACAAAATTTTAGAAGATGAACTTAATTTTAAAAAACTTGTTAAAGAGTTGAAAACAAAGTTAAGTGAAAAGGATTCTGAAATGAGTAGCCTAAGGCATGAATCAAGCATAACCAAAGACCAGCTCCAAACCATGGTAGAAAAATACCAGGTTTGCAAACAGGAGCTTGAATCTACACAGATCACTTGTGAAAAATGGTAGAGTCTTGTAAAGGTTATGAGCTTATGCTCGATGCTCAAATCAAGAGCAACATAAAGTTTGGAATAGGTTTTAGAGATTATGACCAGACTTGTGAAAATGTTGCAAAAATTGATTCTGAGCTGGTTGAAATATTTCCAACAAACTTGGCTGGTGAAGAAATTAAAATCACAGATAAAAATTAGGGGTGTTCATCGAATCGAATATCGAATTTTCGAATCATTCAATAATTTTATTTTTCCTTGAATTCGTATTCGATTGAATTTGATTAAAATTTACGATTCGATTCGAATTCGTATTCGAATAAAAAACTCAATTCGTATTCTATTCGTATTCGATTAAAAATTGAATTCGAATCGAATTCAATAAATTCGATTTAATTTAGTATTCTTTAAATACATGTAAAAAATTGTCAAAACGAAACATAAATTTTAAAGCAGCCATAAAGCACGCATCACATTAAAAAGTTTCAAATAAAGTACATAAGTCTAAAATTCAAAACCAGAAGTCGGAAAATCACTCCACATTACAATTAATATTTTAGGGTTAGAAATTTAATGATAGATTTGTTACTTATGTTTTAGTTATGGGTCATGTAGTGGGTTTGGTAATGGATAACTTTAATACTTGGAAAAAAATTTGTAAATAATTTATAATATAGCTTATAAAAGTTATATATGTAATGTATATAAAAATAATAAATAAAAATGTATAATTTTTATTCGAATTCGAATCGATTTGAAATTATAAATTCGTATTCGAATCGTATTCGATTTACTTGACTCGAATCGAATCAAATTCGAATTCAAATTTTCTTAATCGAAACGAATTCTTATTAATCGAATCGAATTTAAACGAATTCGAATTCTTTGATTCGAACGATTCTGAACACCCCTAATAAAAATGGAAACAGTATCATTCTTGAAAAACCAGAGGTTTCAGCAAAAGATAAAGAAATTGAAAAATATCAATTTAAACCAACCTAGTCAGATGAATGTGATATTTTGGAAAACTTCAAGCCAATGGACTTTTCAACCACTGATGGTATAAAAGCACCAAAAGCACTGGTGATCCCTATCAAAGACTTGCCAGCAGAGGTTACATCCACAGCTCTCAAAAAGTGTGATAGGAAAGGAAAGAAAAGGTTAAATACTTGTTTTGTGAATTTTGTGAAAAGAGAAATCATGTGGCTGCAGATTGTTTTCTTTTAAAAGCCTATGACATAAACAAAACTTGTGTTATACCCAAATCTCCTAGACGCACCATTTGCAACAAAACAAATCATATGACCCAAGAGTGTGCCTATCTCAAAATCTATTATCAAAAGGTAAAAGAGATTTGAGCAAAAGCTCTTGAAAGAGAAATTTCAAGCTTTCCTGAAAACAAAACTAAACAGGATTTTGAATCAATTGAAACATCTGTCACAAAAGCTTTAAATCAAACCTCTGTTCACAGAGAAATTCAAGTGACAGATCCACCTCCATCAAACCAGTTTCCAAGAGGTAAAAGCCAGCCTAGATATCAAATGGTGCCTATGGTTTATGAGACTTACAAAAAGCCTTCTAAGCCAAGGGTAAATAGGCATCCTCATGGTTACAACCAGTTGATAGGAAAGGCTCACAGCAGTGGTTACAAAAATCTGATCTAACCACTGCTCATTTATCTGAACTTGAGTCTGGATCATCTGATACCCCATGCAAAGCCATTTTGGCTTTGGAAACTCATCTGAACTAATTATTTCAAAAACATGTGCAGGGAGCTTCTACTTGCCTTGACAGTCTTTGGTATGTAGATAGTGGGGGCTCCAGGCACATGACAGGATGTAAAGCCCTGCTCAGAGATTTTAAAGCTCATGGAGGGGGTGATATATCCTTTGGAAATAATTCAAAAGGAAAGGTGTCGGGGTCAGGATGTGTCTCAGCTGGAAAACTCAAGTTTGAGAATGTGAATCTCATTGATAATCTAAAATTCAATCTTCTGAGTGTCTCACAAATGAGTGATAAGGGTTATGGATCCTTCTTCACAAAGGAAACTTGTCATATAGTAGGCCCAGAGGTTGTTAAAAAGATTAATCAAATAATTGCAGAGAGCAAAGCACAACTTACTGCTAATAGGATAGGAAATGTATATGTGGTAGACATGGTAAAAGATAATCCTATGTCAAATGCATGTTTGTTCTCAGTTGCTTCAAGCAAAGAAACAGAATTATGGCATAAAAGACTAGGTTACACAAATCTAAAAACCATCTCCACTCTCTCAAAAAAAAGTCTTGACAGAGGTTTACCTCACAAACAATTTACTTGTGAGAAACATTGTATTTCCTGTTTAAAAGGCAAACAACATAAAAGTTCTTACAAGTCAATTGAAGAGTCCAAAACAAGTCAGTGCTTACAATTACTTCATATGGACTTGTTTGGACCTGTAAAAATCATGAGCTTAAAACACAAAAGGTATTGCCTAGTGATAGTTGATGATTTTTCCAGGTTCTCATTGATTTTCTTTTTACACTCTAAAGATGAAACAGCAAACATTTTGCAAAACTTTGTTAAACAAGTTGAAAAGTAAGTTGATCTACCTGTAAAAATCTTTAGGAGTGATAATGGGACAGAGTTTAGGAACAAAGAGTTGGATGCCTTCTGTGAGTCAAAAGGGATTGTTAGGCAATATAGCATCCCTAGAACTCCAGAACAAAATGGGGTTGTTGAAAGGAAAAACAGAACTTTGATTGAATCAGCAAGAACTATGCTAGCAGATTCTGGTTTACCTTTGTCTTTTTGGGCAGAGGCTGTAAACACTGCTTGTTATGTTCAAAACAGAGTTTTGATAAACCCCAGGCATCAAAAGACTGCTTATGAATTGCTTTATAAAATCAAACCTCCGATCTCTTATGTTAAAGTCTTTGGCTGCCCATGCTTCATTTTAAATTTAAAGAATTCAATATCCAAGTTTGCAGCCAAAGCTGATTGTGGTTATTTTCTGGGATACTCAACCACTGCCAAAGCCTACAGAGTTTTTAACTATAGGACCAAGTGTGTTGAAGAAACTCTGAATGTGAAGTTCAATGAACTCTCATCTTTGAAAATCCCAGCAAATCCTGCTGAATTGTTTGACCTATCCAAATTTACATTTGAAGATGTGTTTGTCAAGACTAATCATGCAGGTACCCCACAGTCATCAGGTCAAGAGCAAGGATATGACTGCATTCTTCCAAGTTTCAAAATCAATCCTTCAGGCAGAGGAGCAGATGTTAGTAACAATGGTGAAAGCTCTGCCAAATCAACAGTGGTTAATACTAAAACCTCTGCCAGCTCTCAAAACCAAACATCTGTTGATAAAAGTCCACAACAACTGGACAAAAGTCAACCCACCTTCACATCCATAACACCAATTCCTCCACCACCAGTCCAATCAGAGGCTGGACCATCAAATTCACCAACAGAGGATAGCTCAGATGATACACATTTGCAAGCTTCACCTCAGAATGCCATTGTCCCATATCAAGGTGAATTGATTTTCCTCAAAACCATCCTGTGGATCAAGTTATTGGCAACATCAATGAGAGAGTGCTCACCAGAAGCCAATCCCAAAACATTTGTCTTTTTGTTGGTTTTCTATCACTCACACAACCTGTCAAGTACCAAGAGGCACTAAAAGACAACAGTTGGGTAGAAGCCATGCAAGAGGAGCTCCTACAGTTCAAAAGACAACAAGTATGGGAACTTGTACCACTGCCAAAAAATGTAAGTCCTATTGGCACAAAGTGGGTCTTCAAGAACAAAACAGATGAAAGGGGCATTGTTGTCACGAACAAAGCAAGGCTCGTGGTTCAAGGCTATAGAAAGGAAGAAGGTATAGATTATGATGAAACATTTGCTCCAGTTGCAAGATTGGAGGCCATCAGACTGTTCTTAGCTTTTGCTGCTAACCATAACATCAAGGTGTATCAAATGGATATCAAAAGTACATTCCTGTATGGAAAGATCAAGGAAGAAGTGTATGTGTGTCAACCTCCTGGTTTTGAAGACGCATTTCATCTGATCATGCTTACAGGTTAAACAAAGCACTATATGGTCTAAAACAAGCACCTAGAGCCTGGTATGAAACTCTATCCACTTTTCTCTTATCCATTGGTTTCACTAGAGGTAGGATTGATAAAACCCTATTTTTAAATGGAAAGAAAAAGATTTGATGCTTGTCCAAATTTATGTGGATGACATCATTTTTGGATCCACATGCACTGCCATGTGTGAAGAGTTCAGAAAACTCATGGCAGCAGAGTTTGAGATGAGTGCAATGGGTGAGTTGCAATGTTTTCTTGGTTTACAAGTCAAACAAATGCAACATGGAACTTTCATCTATCAAAATAAGTATGTGAAAGAACTACTTAAGAAATTTGATATGGATGATTGTAAACCTTGCAGCACATCCATGGTAACATCCAAGCTAGTCACATTTGATGGCAAAGATGATCTTGTTGATCAAACATTGTATAGAAGCATGATTGGGTCTTTACTGTACCTAACTGCATCAAGGCCAGACATCATGTTTGCAACATGTGTTTGTGCCAGATCACAGTCATTGCCAAGAAATTCAGATCTTATTGCTGTAAAAAGGATATTCAGATACATAAAAGGTGCTCCCACACTTGGTATCTAGTATCCAGCTAATGGTAACATTGAGCATGCAGGATATTCTGATAGTGATTTTGCTGGATGTAAAACAACAAGGAAGTCCACATCTGGAGGAGCCCAATTCCTAGGTGATTGCTTAGTGTCTTGGCAAAGCAAAAAGCAAGTTGCAGTTTCTACATCCACTGCTGAGGCAGAGTATATAGCGGCTGCAAGTTGTGCTACTCAAATCCTGTGGCTTCAAAATCAATTGCTGGATTTTGGTATCACTGCTTTAAAGACTCCACTCAAAATTGATAGTCAAGCAGCAGAAAATATCATCAAAAATCCTGTCTCTCATTCCACCACCAAGCACATTGACATCAGACATCACTTTGTGAGGGATTTCTATGAAAAAAGTTTGATTTCTTAACAACATGTCCATACCAAGGATCAACTGGCAGATGTGTTGACAAAAGCACTTGATGCTCACACTTTTGAGAGTTTGATATCTAGGCTTGGAATGCTAAACATGGATTAAAAACAAAATTTCTTTGTGATCCATGTGTAAATAGCAATAAAATGTTTTTAGAAACTCAAAATCCATCCTTAAAAATAGTTTAAAATTGAATTTTTCAATAAATCCTCAAAGTCTGTTCAAAGCACTGATAGCACAAAAACATTGTTCGTTTAGAAAAATCTATCCACTATCAAAAAGTGTATCCTCTGATAGTTGCAAACACTGTTCTTATCCATTGATCAAATTTTCATCAGTGTTTAGCCAAACAACTGGTCTTCCATTTTCAAACAGAGGTTACACGTGGTCAGATGTTATTCGACAGTTGTTGCATCAGATGCCACGTCATCATCACTTTTTCAAAAAAGCCTATAAAAACCTTATTCACCAAACTGTGTCGATTACAAAAATCTCAAAACAGTTTTGCAATCAAAATCATGGCTCCTAAAACAAAATCAAAGAAATCAAAGCAAGATTCACCACCATTTGCCCTGATTATCAAAACCCCAATTACACGGGCATCTTAGAAAAAACCAAGGTCAACACACGATACCACACAACGATTCGGATTCTAAGAGAGTCAAAATTTAAACACGTGCTCGAAGTCAAAACCAAGATTTACATCGATTCTCTTCGAGATTTCTGGCACAATGCTAAGGTCAATACATCCACTGATGGTATTCCTTACTCAATAATCTCAAAGGTTCGGGGTACTCCTATGCAAATTAGTCCACAATCTATCTCTCAAGTTTTTCAACTGAATGATATGGCACATCCTGTGTCCTTGTCTTTAAGAGAGATGCAAGCAAAGTTTATGGAAAGGGGTTACACTGGCCAATTGAAAGGTATGACAATCTTTAAACCCAACTTTCCAGCAGAGATGAAATTCTTTTTCCATACTCTTTTAACATGTCTCTCTGCAAAATCTATTGCTTTCAATGAGATTCCATTGAATATACAATATCTGGGATATGCAATTTTGACTGAATCTGATTTCAATTATTCCCAGGTATTGTTCCATGATTTGATAAATAATTTTAAAAATATTTCAAAAAGAAGAGCTTTCTTGATACATCCTCGTTTCTTAAATGTTTACTTGCAAGACCAGATCAGATCTGATGCAAGTAAACAAGGCGCAGTGACCACACCTGGCTGCCTGAATCATGAACTTTTTACACGCCTAACAAATCAAGAAAAGGTTTTAAAACAGAAGTAGAGGAGGTTGAGCCAGTTTTACAAGAACAAAATGTTCAATCTCTTCCTCCTGCCACTGAGCCCACTGCTTCATGAATCCATTTTTGTTCTTTCATTCCAGGTAAAACCTCCTTGAAGTATCAACTAGTGGAGGAAGAACCCTATTAGACAACCCACTCCTTCTCTTTTCTTTTTCACAAAAAGGTGATCAGAGCATTGCAACCACTGCTCTGAAACCCACACCTAATATCACCAAAAAGAAACCAACAAAAACATCCAGAAAACCCACCAAACCCAAAAAGGGTCCTCTGGAAGATGAGATCACAGAGATAAACCCTGTGACAACACCAATGTCACTAACCACTGCTGCTACTTCTTCACAGCAAATGGTTGAGAGATCTCCACCTGGCTATGAAACTCCTCATGCATCCTCACAAAAGGATCAAGTTGTAAACACAGGGACACTAAATTATGAAGCTCTAGGACCACTTGGTTCTATCTTCCACAGCCCATCTCCCAGGGAAATGTCTCTTTCTGCACCTATTCCTTCACCAATAAAATCACTACCACAAACTTTTATACCTTTGCTGAATGCAATTGAACTAGAGCAGACATTATACAACACTTCTCACCAACTTATCAATGAGAATATACTTCAACATGATGCTGGGTCTGATTCTCTATTCTTTGCTAGCCCATCAGCAAATGAAGAGGCTACATCCCTTGGGTTACATGTAACCCTTGGTGATAGTTCAACTATAGCAGCCACTACAATTGCAAAACTACCAAGTTTTCCTTTGGACAGTGGTTACATTACTAAGTCTCTGTTGAAGGCAACCACTGCTGAGGCTACCAAGGTAACCTCTGATGTTGTGGGAAGTCCCCAGTACCAAGAAAAAGGGGCATCTAAGGGTGAAGCTAGTGTCAAAACACATGCTCATGATCCCTTAGATATAAGTACCATCTCAGGTATGAGTTCAGATGATCCTATTAAATTAGATGATGATCTAAAATACAAAGATTTGACGGAGAGAGTATCAATGCTTGAATCTTCTGTTGATGAGATCAAAAATCTTGTGAAGCAGTTGTTAGCTATAAAGAGCCAACCCTCTGTCTTAACCACTGCTGATCTACAACAAGCCTTAGACCCTCTATTTCAGCAACAAAAGCACTTCTCTGATCAACAACACAAACATCAAATGCAGGAAGTGAGAAACATGGTTGAAGCTAGATTCATGTATACAAGGGCAGGCATAAAGCTATAAAAGCTCATCTTCTCCAAACCACTGGTACTGCTCCACCTACAGTAATTTTTGTGAACACTGATGATGATGCCAAAAAGGGGAGAAACCTTTGGGAAAGAAGAAGCTTACAATTAATTATCAAATGGCAAAGCCAACAGTGGATATTCCCAGGCCAGATGGTTCAAAGAAAAGGGATCTAACAGATGATATCTTGGCCAGGGAAAATGAGAAGCAGAAGAGAAAAGTGTATCTTGATGGCAAGGTATTGGTTGAGCAAAAGATTAAACAGCAAAAAGAAAAGGAAGAGGTTGGTACCTCAGCAAAGAGGAGACCTGCTAGATAAGTAAGGCAACCAACAACCACACCTTCCAAAACTGAGCCTGTTAAAAATCCAACCATAAAAACCTCTGCTCTCTGAAAATCAAGCACACCTACTTCAACTTCTATACCCATTTTCACCAAAGCAGATGTTACAGCAATTGTTGTGTCAACATCTGTTGATACATCAGAGGTTACAGCAGATGCAATCTCATCCACTGCCATGGTCATATTTAATACATCCACCCAACCTCTACCAACACCAACCAGAATACCAACTCATCCATCATCACCTGAGGTCAAATTTAAGAGGAGAAGGACTACAAAAGTTGTGAATGAAAAAGAGATCTTTCCTGCTCCTACTCCCTTATCATCACAACCTTTGACCTCCACAACAATTCTTCCACCATCTACAACTCAAACCACTGATTCCCTTACAGTTATACCTGCAGCAAAGAAATATCCTCTTGATTTACCAGCAGTCAGGGAAGAAATTCTAAGCTTTTATTCTGAGGAAGACCCTGACAAAAGAACTATATTATCTCTTGATGGCTACCCAAGACCTGCAAATGTTGATGATTACCTGGAACTTAAAGTGAAACAAGCAGAGGATATACCATCTGGTAAAAGTGATAGAGAGATACAAACCATCATGTCTTTTCAACTAAGCAAGGCCAGAACATTGCAAGATTTTGTCAAAGATCTGAGCAACAAGCTGTCAGAAAGGGAAGATAAATATCTTAAAACTGAACTCATTGAACATATCATGAAGAACAAGCAATATAAGACATCAAAGGCACAGTTTAAGGATTGGAGTATTGATGAGCTGGAGAAGAAATTAAAATAATGCAAGAGATGTTAAAAGATCCTCACAAGAAGCCAACTCCTCCTAACTGGGAAAACATAAGAAAGACATGCCTGAAAGAGCTTTGAAGATTAAAAGGATGAGGAAAGAATTGATACAGAATCACTATGGTTCAAGAAACCAAGTGATAAGATGGTGAGAAGTCAGGGTGATTGATACTTACAAAATGATAGAAGAGAGGAGAAAGAAAGATCCAAACATGCCTCCTAAACCAATTTACCCTCCATTAGATGATGTTCATAAAGCTCAGCATTCTAAAAAGTCTATCTCATCATTTGTCCCCTCCATTCTTGCCTTAAATCAATTAAAAAGGCAAGAAAAGATAGAAAAGAAGACAAGAGAGTATTTGAACACATCAAGGAAGGAATTAAAAACATGGTTGACTATCACACAGATGAAGCTAGTGAAAAGCTCAAGCAGAATTGTCAAAGAAAGTTCAACAAAAAGCTCTTCAAACCTCAACCAATAAAAGTCATCCTAGAAAGCCAGAAGACCCAAAAATTCTAAGTGGAAAGTCGAAAAAGCTCCCACAAATTGACACTGCTCAAGTCTAATGATGATGCTGTCAAGATGAGCATGGAGGCTGCATATAAGCTAAATGCAGAAGACCTTCAAGATCTTTTGGATCTGACAGGATGATGATGATGAAGTTTCTCTGAATTTTGAATTATAGTTTAAAGGCCAAATCAGAGAACTTCTGTTGAGGAATAAAAACCAAGAATAATCAAGTGTTTTGGCATCATCTGTTTAGGGGGAGATTGTTGGGATTGAATCCTAACAAAGGTAACAGATGATATCAAAGCCAAATACACTATCCGAGCGGTTCAACCATCAGAGGTTACAACCTCTTATCTACCTTACACTGCTTTCCTTAAACAACTGCTCCTATCATCTGATGTTCAAGAGGCAAATGTTTGATAGAAGAAACAAGATCAGAGGATAGAGATAGTCTTAGACTAGTTTTTACTTTATTCAATGTAACAGTGCTATGCATTGATAGTTTAGTATAGGAATGTTTTAGTTAGTTACATTTTTGTTAGCTGTCACTATCAACCATGACGTCACAAAAGATGCTCATTGGTTAGATGGTTTAGTATAAATAGGTGAACGTTGTAACTTTAACTTATCTTCCTGAAAAAGATCATTTCGCACTTTATCTTCTTCATTTCTTACTATCAAACGATTGTAATTGGCTAAAGGGGAGTTTGTGAATCACATGCAAAGTTTATCAACTTGAAAGCATGATGGTGATGAAAACAAACGACCAATTGCTTGTAGTAAAAGTTTTCCATTAATTCTGCTGCATATGTTTCAATTCAATCCATCTTCCATTCTTAGAAACAAAAACTATAAGTGATTTAAACATAGATCCTGACATCCATATTTCCGGTAATTAACCTAGTGTCTTTTATTCCAATATTCCATAGTTGATTGAAACTGTTACTCACCTCGTGCAATGCAATATTGTTTATTGCAGTTAGTTTACTATAAATCCTACTTGAGATTAGATTGTTTTTTGAGATGAATTTGTATTTCATGGAATTTATAGGGTTAACTAGTAAGCCAGTTTAACCGTCCGATACAACTCAGTTCAACCGGTTGAACTATTTTAGAGCCCAACTCGGTATGACTTAAAACCGGTTTTTAAAACATTGGGTTTATATGCCCAATTTGTTTGTTGGAGACTAAAGTAGATGGTGTTGGTGGTGGTGTTTGGGGTTGTAGGTGTTGCCGGAAGTAGGTGGTGGTGGTGGTTTGGGGCGATGGGTTGGTGGTGTTTGGAGGAGATGACCTTTATTATTATTTTTAACATGGGATAAAGTAGTAATTTAACCACCTATTTAACAAATATATAAGGAGGGACACAAAAAAAAAGAATTGTAAACCACATGGACTCAGATGACGAAAATTAAGTGTGTGGGGTGAACAACACCAAACCACATGGACGCAAATTGCACTTTACTCTTTAAACTATATTTACTAGTTGATTGTGCTTCTTAATCCGATGATTGGCTAATTGGTTTCTTATGCCGTTTGTTATATTTTATGTTAAATTGAAATCAAAAGTATCACCAAAATAAGAAAATACTATTTCTCATTGCAATAATAATTTAAAAAAGGACTCGAAATTTCATCACTCTTTAAACCCCAAAATGGTTGAGTGGACTCTAATTTCATACCTTTAAACCCCAAAATGGTTGTGTGGACTCTAATTTCATACCTTGTATCTTAGAATTCTGGAAGATGTTTAGCATAACCAATTAACCAAACTTGATCGTGTATGAATATGGATTGTTGTTTATTGCTTAACTTTCTTTATATCATATGACCTTGCATAACCAACTCAGTAATCGGGGATCAAATGAGAATTCATGTGGTGACAATATCATAAATAAGTGTATATAGGAATTAAACTCAATGAAAATATCACAAATAAGTGAAGAGTTTTTTATGTATGCATCGATGAATTCATGCTATTGGTCATGCTACAGGGTATTCATTGATACATACACTACATAATCATCTTAACATGGTAGTGTATGTATATTGATGAATACACTATTGTGAATTCTTGCTTGGTGTATGCATCCATAATACAATACTTTTACATTATGAGAACTTTAGTGCATTGGCAATTACACCATCTTTGGATTATTTTGTAGTGATTCACTTATCCATACTCTATATTCCTTCTAAGAATATTTTATGTATTTGGTAATGTATATAATGGTAAATAAGATTCGTTTATTCGAAAAAATCTTGTCATTGCAAGCTTTGCATATGCACCAACAAGCACTTAGAATTACCGATTTATTTGCAAATTCTTATGTAGCTCAAAAACATCCACAATTTAGAATAGATAAATTCTAATCTTTTGCCAGATCAATGTTGCTATCAAACACGAGTTGAATAAATGCTCTACCGATTCCATGTCGTCTCATAAATGGTTTAACAAAGAGGGGACATGTATCCTTCTTTTGTCAGCGCCTCTAATTAAGTGAAAAAACATCAAGTATTTAAGTAATTACTTGCGAATGAGGTAGTGATGGGGTGGTTGAGAAAAAACTTGGTCTTTCTTGTGATCCAGGTTCGATTCTCACTCTTCCCACTATTTTCTACAACATCCAGGTGAAGGGCGAATACGGGTGGCGCCGGTTCGTCTTGGATGGAAGGTGAGGTTTTTCCGATTATTCCACTGTCGTGCCTTCAGGTGGGTGGAGGTCGGGTTTCCGCGCATCTGAGAGAGTCAAGGGGCTGGCGGCGGTCGAATAGTCGACCTTGGCCACAACGCCTGGTGTCACGGTGGTTGGCACGTCGTTCCTTGCCGTTCAAAAAAAATTGAAGTAAGCACTAAATAGAGTAAAATGTCAAAGTGTCCCTCAGCTTATGTCACTATTGTCACTTTAGTTCCAAAAATGAAACCTTTTCATCTGGATCCTGAAATTTCATTTTTGTTGTCATTTCTATCCAAATCACTAACTTTGTTAAAATGTATTATTAAGTCATGGACGATTTTAGAAATTCACAAACCTCAAGGACAATTTTCGGAATTTAATCACTTATTTTTTTATACCTTTTATCTTTAATAAGAAACAAAAAAATTATAAATCCAAATATTAATAAAAGACTCCAATTAATACCATATGACAATCTCTTCTTCAATCTTACAATATTTATTTTTATTTATTTGAAAAATAATTTTGTTTTCCTTATCCTTATATTATTATTATATATTTATTATTATATCTTATTATTATTATTATTATTATTATTATTATTATTATTATTATTATGAATTCTCTCACTTTTATTAATAAATAATAATAATAATAATAATAATAATATGTCATATAAATTTCTCCTTCAATCTTATAATTTTACTTTTATTTAAAAATTATCGTTTCCTTATTATTAGTATTATGATAAATTATCTCAATAAAATAACAATTATAATTATTATAACAAAGACGTTATATAATGATACAATAGTATTATAATATAATTTTAACCTATAATATAACAACTCCACACAAATTTTATAAACAAAAAGAACGATTGAATGTATCACACGGCATTATTATATTATATATAATAATAATGTCATATGACAAACTCTCTTTCAACCTTACAATTCTATTGTTATTTTATTTAAAAATTATCGTTTATTATTATTATTATTATTATTATTTAAATTCTCTCAATAAAATAATAAATATAAATGTTATAAAATAATTATTATAACAAAGACGTTATATAAAAATACAATAATATTATAATTTTAACTTATAATATAACACCTCCGCACAAATCTTATAAACAAAAAAACAATTGAATGTATTATACGTAAAATTTTAATAATATTATAATGAATAAAACAATGTATCTACTCATCAACAATGCACATATTCAACCATATGATAGGATTATAATATTATTACATTTAGAGTTTAAATTCATTAATGGTTTTACGCATTTTTATAAGAATATACATTATATTTTCCTCAACTCGTGTGATAAGATACATGAATTATAAATATATTAAACAAAATTTACATTTATTATTACATTCTTTAATCATTTGTTAAGGATTATATAAAATTTATGATTTATTTTTTATATATATTAAACCCGTGTAATACACGGGTTTATAACACCTACAAATTAATAATAGTCAATCTTGATTATTTTAATCTCGTGTAATATACACGAGTTTATAAGTTAGTATAATATATACACATTTGTATATACACACTTATTTTTTAAAATTAATATAAAATAGTAAATATTCCATAATATATACACACATTTATAATCTTATATAATTTTAAATTACATAAGTACACATTATACTTCATTTATATATATATATATATATATATATATATATATATATATGCGAGGGATTTGGGAAACGACTAAAACAGTGAAAACGGCGAGAACGATTTTCAGCCACAAGATCTTTCTGATTTTTTGCTGGGATTGATGCGGTAGCGTTTTTGTAAATATCCATAACTTTCGAACGTGTGCGGGCTTCATTAAGGTCAAAAAGGTAAATTATCCATACACATATCCTTACAAAAACAAACATATAAACTTCTCACAAAAACCTCCTCAACTTTTACAGAAAACGCGAAAATCCTAGATTAACGCGAAGACTTATATTATGGCATCCGAAGATCAATCACGATCCAAAAGAGGAAAACAAAGTGAGTTGACTGGGTTATAGATTGTACTAGTTATTGGTGTTAACGGCGTTTTAATTTCAACAATATTTGTGCAGATTCTAGAGTAAAAGAAACCAGAGAGTCACCTCATTGTAAACGCCTAAAAAACGATGAACAAATGAATAAAGCAACATCAAAACAAGGTTATAATGATTACATTTGTGTCAGTTTAAAACGCCAACATATGGTTACTATGAAGCTTGAAATGTTAACTATCTTGTGTTTTTGTCAATGTCATATAAAGGATAACTTTGAAATATACGTGACCTGAAAATGCCAACTACTGCTATGATGTATTGCATTAATTTTAAACGTCATGTAGGATGTGTTATGGGACAACGAACTGAAATTAATTTACCTTTTACATGTACACTTTCAGTAAAAACCCGTGAAAATGCAATATAAGTGAAGATAACGTTCAGTGAGTGTGAAAATGCCATAAGCATATAACTATATAACTGTCTTGTGTGTTTATAAAAGATAACTCTGAAATATGTTTGACTAACAAAATGCCAACTATTTCTATGATCTATTGTATTAATTTTTAACGCCATATTGGTTGTCTAAGTATGAGGAAAGCAAGAGAAAGAAAAAAAAAGGATGAAGAAGCAAGCTCAAAGTCACTTTTTGAACTTAGAATTTTCTGCCTAAAAGTGAAAGATTTCTTGATGATTTGAAAGAGTTTGGGAGTGATTAGAGAGTGTGGAAAGTGTTTCATCGGTGGTGGAGGCTTGAATTTATAAGTAGGGATAAAGGTTTGAAAGTTATTGAGGGTGGTTGGGAGTTCAGATATTAAAGAAAGTGGTTAGGAAGATGGAAATTTTCATTTTTAGTATTTGCACTTGTATTGTTTGTTATATTATGCTATAAACTCATTGTTTTGCATGTTTTTAGTAGGCTAAATTGCACAAATCAACCTTTATGTTATACCTAAACTGCACTTCATACCTTTCACTGTGAAATCGACAAAACCCAACCTTTATGTTCATGTTTTGTTACATCCTATAACCCTCACCACTAAAATCGTCAAAAAACTTAGTTAAATGCCCTCACATGAATTGTACATGAGGGCATTTCAGTCCTTTCCCTTCTACTTTTAATATTCAATTAAATATAAACAAAAAATATGTAAATACATATTTTTAAATTATATAATATATATATATATAACATCATACATACTACTATGCCTAAATCAAAATTTCTCAAGTACCTAGTTACCAAAAAAATAGACCTGATATCATACATTTGTCGTATACAAAAATCAAAACCCTAAATTTACTAGGTAGTAGCTGCTACTAAACAAATTGATCTCACCGCCACCATTTATTATCAAGTCGTTTTGATTCAACATTGTAATTGCTCGTTTTTGCTGTAATCACGATGAAATAGTAACAATTTTGATCTAATTCCGGAAACATGGAGGATTACAATGACTGTTCATGCACGGCAACAATGCCGGCGTTTAGGGCGCACTAATCAACAAAGCGTGCGAATGTTATACAAATAAAGCTGCTATCGTGAGAATCAACAGGAGTGGCAGAAGAAACAATGGTGTTTTGAGGTAGCAATGGAGATGAGGGTTGACGGTGAGCGATGGTGTTTCTGATGGTTGTCGCGTCGAAATGGGTTGGAACCGTAAGATCTGGTCCCCTTTGTTTTGTTTTTCGGGAAACTATTGCAAATGAGTTGATATGTGGGTTTCCAGAGATTTAAGTGAGAAAACATGGTGTTTGTTGACTGTGATGGTGGAAGCCGATTGTGAAAGTGGTGGCTGGAGGTGGAGCTGATGGTGGTGGTACGATGGGGGTGGGGTTAGAGAGAAAGAGAACGAGGTGGGATTGGGATGGATTTTATAATATGATTTTAAAGTAAAGGTAGGACTGAAATGCCCTCATGTGCAATGCATATGAGAGCATTTAACTAAGTTTTTGGATGATGTTAGTAGTAGAGGTTATAGGATGTACAAAAAAATGAATATAAAGGTTGGGTTTTTCCAATTTCATAATAAAAGGTATGAAGTGCAGTTTAGGTATAACATAAAGGTTGATTTATGCAATTTAGTCTTTTAGTATTTTAAGTTGTAAGCAAGTATTATAAGTATAAAACACGTATGCATGTGATTCCGATAAAATATAATCTTGATGTATGTCTCGGTTTTTTAATTAAAACGTGTATTTCACGATTGATTACGTATTATGCATGTATTATTAAACAAGGTTGATATAAAATACAATTTTCATTATGATCAAAGTCTCGAGATTACAATGATTGAAATGAAATGCGAATACAAGTTTTCTAAAAATAGAAGTACGAAAATACGAAACGTTACATATATGGAGAGTTTTGGATACGTATCACGCTAGGAATATTCGGGTTGTTACAATATGACCACTTCAACTACTTATATAAACTTCTAATTTTTTTGTTACTTATTCACAACGTATTATTTTTTCCCCATAAAATTCTTTAAAAACTAAGAAAGAGCAGCGTATCGACGATCTCTATCTATCATCTTCGCAACTTCCTATTCAATTTACTTACTCTTTTCTTAACCGAAAAGAAGAAAAAGAAAGGATGTCATGCATGCAAAGAAAGTTCATACAAATTAAACACATGGCACATCATCTTTAATTCTTTATGGAACATTTTTAATTGCAAATTATAACACAGAAACACGAAACTACCATTTCAAATATAATCTTTTTGTAATAATGATATTTAATTCATTTTGACTATTTCATCAATTGGTCTAAAGTTACTCACGAGTACAAATCGTAGTGTAACACCTTTGAAGATTTTAGCAAGTTAATTTATTAATTGATTTCAAAACCACTACATTCATATACTTCCACCAACGTTGCAACTTCCTATTACCCTCTTAAACCATCATCATCGTCATACTTAGTAAATTCCATCAATATAAAGGTTAAGATATTGTTTAAGGAGTGTAAGATGTAGAGAGCTTTACCTCTACCCTGTAGAAATAGAGATGTTGCTTCCAATGAGACCCCCAGCTCGATAGTAGTTTTGCATCAAACCTTGAACATAAACACATAACACTCAACAATTAAGACAAAGACCAGAATCATGCATGTACTCCTTTGTCTTTCAGTTATTAACGCCACCACATGATAATGATTAACCATCCTCTCTTTTAACGTTTTTTTCACGAAATTAGTAAAATAACATTAAAATTAATGCACTTTCACTTTTGTCCCCTCTCCCCGAGCACCCACACATATATACGCTATATGTGCATATACCTTTTAAACCACAACAAGCAATTCCAATTAGCCTTAAACAGTCTTAGAGTTTCTTCTAAAGTTGAGCGGTAAAAATTAATCTTTTAAAAGCGGTAAAAATCAATATTTTAAAATAAACTTCATTAGACCATCTTAGCAATATAAAAAGTAGACATATAATATTCATTTGCATATTTGTGTGAGAAATCTTACAAAATTTACAGTTGTAAGTTAGATATTTGTACTTCCCAATTAGTGACAGATCTAAAAAATTCTTATAGGGACAACATTTCAAAGAAAGGGGTAACAAAATCGAAAAACACACCAAAATTTTCCAAAATACATACTAAATTTACACTACCGTCGAAACGTTAAGGGGCAATGTGGGTTACCCCTTGTTATGAGGTAGATCCGTCCCTGTTCACAATGAGGTATCAAATATACATAAGAATACGATACACAAATAAAAAGTAGTTATGTCCTTTAGCTTTTTTACGAGAAACTAACCTACTCTTAAAAGACTTAAACATTATTACAGGATTTGAACTCCTCCCTCCACCTCTTAGGGCACCCGGAGCACTATATCTTATCATCACTTAAACCCTCACCATTAATCGATCGATCCAATTATATTGTTATACCTCATCTCCATTACTTGAACCCCATAAGATCAAATTTGTTACAACGGTTTCTTAGCTCATGACTTGAAACCTCCCTTGTTTCCCAAAAAATTACCTACACTTTCTTCCACTAACAACCACTCACATCATGATATATGTCCCCTTCCACCGGCTACTAATACATCATGCCCGATGTTCTAGTTGAACCCTTGAACCCAAGGGTCCATTATAAGAGTGTCCCGTCCCTTTTAGATAAATAGAAGATAACTTACCTCATACTATCCCTTAAAATACCTCAATTGTAACACATACAAATATACAATAATACTCGATATATTTTCATTTATTTCGTGAATAACACATACAAATATACAATAATACGCGATATATTTTTATTTATTTCGTGAATATATAATATTTTGGAAAATGAAGAAGTCAAAGGAAGATGTTGGGAGAGACAGGAACATCCCACCAAAATCCAGTCAATAAAGGCTGATATCGTATGCGCTTACGTCATAATCAAACTCCCCACCATCTTTTGAGCTCGAAAGTTTTCCAAGAATTTTGTTGTTTTATAATATTTGGCACTAAAATATAGATGGTGTATAAAATATTTATTTCATCTTCTAACATAATGAATTTGGAATGGTTAAACCATTAAAAACAATAGGGTGTGGTAGTTCATTGATAAATATGACGACATGGATTAAAAAAACTTAAAAGAGAAAAACCATAAATGTAGATAAGACTTTAATTATTTAATTGATAGTTGTTGTATCTAATATCTACAAAAGCAAAATAAACCATTAGAAGATAAAATGTTAACAAACTTATGTTAAGATTGAAGTCAATGAAACCGTCGATAATTACATGTTAACTACTATGATTCTCTTGTTTTTAGAGAATCCAGCTAGTTACAGTTACATATTTTATTTGCTATGTAAATTAATACTTTTGCTATACAATTTAATGCTTATGCCATTTAAATGTATAAAATACAATAATATATGATGAGATTAATTAAAGTCTTTTTCATCAAATAAAATAAAAGTAACCTACAGGGCTGTCTCCGAAAATCAAGAAAAAAATTGGCCCTGTGACGAGATAAAAAAATTTGGGCCGTATCAGAAAATCACCATGTAATAAAAACTCATCAATCACTTAAAATTTATGTTGATGTTATTTAAATAGTTATTTTTAGATAAGTTTAGGAATTAATTTATTAAGTAAATGGAAAGATGCAGTTGACAAAATTAAACATTAAATGCCACTAACAAAAAAAAAAACAAAAGTTAAGCTAAATTAAAGAATTTGAAGACACTGAGATTAGAACCTGTGTTTTTTTTTTGTTGTTTAAGCAAAACAGTAACAACTAGTACAAAGGCCCATTTATGTTATTACTCGATCCAATACATGTATATTCTATCTTATACAACGTAAATTATATACAAAATTAAAAAGATTTGGGTCCTCTAAGGGTTTGGACCTTGTGACGTCGCCCACCCCGCACCCTCTACGGGCCGTCCCTGGTAACCTACATGCATGGTTCTCCACTAAGTTAGAATTTTATATTGTACCTTAACTTAAAAAAAATACTCATTTTTCTTTAAATTGTTTACACTCGTCACAGATAAAAAGTGAATCATTATCATATTGCGACGGTTTTGTAAATAGGATCAGATAACTTATTTATCAAAATCTAAAAATAAGATGATGGATAATGTACAAGAGAACATATGCCTACGAAGCATACGTGAGATGGACAACCATTGATCTTCTAAGATTAATGGCTACAAATAAATCTGTGGTATTTTCGTAAATATCAGATTTAATAGTTGAAAAAACAAATAGAAAAAGGGTATTATGGTCATTTCCACTTGAACTCCTTTCATCCTTGATTTTTCAAACGGCTATAACTTTTTCATACGTTAATATTTTTCTAAAGAAATTACACCGTATTAACGAGCATTTCATCCTCTTTAATTCGATCAGCCTATTGCTATAGTTTTCTTTAAAAAATTACATGATTTTTGAGTACCCATTGCGTGATTACGTGATTTTGAAAACCCACGCAGGACTACGTGATTTTGAGTACTGATTACTTGATTCATTATAGTATGTGAAACCTCACTAAGTGATTATGCAATTACATAAAAATAGCTAATTATGTATTATTACGTGACTACGTGATTTTAAATACTTATTTCGTGATTACTTGATTTCATTTTAGTATTTATGTGATACCACAGTGAGTGATTATGTGATTACATAAAAACAAAAATATGTAACACATAATATTTCATATGTAATACATAATATTTCAGGTCTAATCATGTATTAAAGATAAATTATATACAAAATATTAGTCAAATCAACCTATAATAACCACATAATGTCGTATATTAGAGATTTAATCACGTAATAAAGCATAAAACAACCAAGTTATTATTATTGAATGCCTAATCAAGTAATGGATTTATATTGAATGTGAAATCACGTAATGGTTTATGTTGAATGTATAATCACATAATGGGTATTCAAAATCACGTAGTCATGTGTTGGGTATTCAAATCACGTAATCATGTAATAACTAATAGGTATTCAAAATCCAGTAACTTTTAAAGAAAACTATAGCAATATGCTGCTCGAATTAAAGAGAATGAAATGTTCGTTAATACGGTGTAATTTTTTAAAAAAATATTAACATATGAAAAAGTTATAGACGTTTGGAAATCAAAGGGGATAAATTATTTAAGTGAGACCGGGGAGTTGAGAGTACTCGGTCTAGGGGGAGAGTAGACGGGGAGTACTCGGACATGTTAAACTATAAAGAAATTACTTTTTGTAGATTAAATAAATGTTAAATAACATAAAATTACTAATATTTATAGCAAAAATACGTGAAAATGATATTTATTCTTTAATATGATAGACATAGAAATTATGTTTTATTATTATGTAAGTCAAACTAGGCTCGAGTTGACCTACTAGATCCGATTCTGGTCGAGGTTGACCGCGTTTGACCGACTCTGAGTAATTAGGCGGAGTCGAAAAAAGTCACCTCGACAGCCTACCTTGTAGCGACTACTGGGGAGTAATCGGCCTTGAAAACCTTGTTTTACAATCATACTTTCAACCTCACGTATGCTTCATACAAATCTTCTCTCATATAAAGGATCCATTCTCCTAAAAATAAATATGAAATTTGACTTACATAAATACCATTCTAGTAATTTACTCAAATGTAAAAAAATTGATCATACTGTAACTATAACTTAAAAGAACCATATCTTACAAGGTTTTTTTTTTTTTCAAAAAACAAAGTTTTAATCATTTCAGATCTTATATTCTAAAAATTAAAGTTCTATAATAGTGTTATTAACTTCAAAATTAGCTAAAAGCTTAAAACCCATGACCTGATGATTTATTAGTATAATGTTTACCCGACAAAAGTGTCTTGAGTTTAAATTATTGCAAATGTAAGGGTGGACGAGGCGTAAGTGGCGGAAACCCTTTCAACAACCAATCATCGGTGTACAGTGACAGAGCTAAAACAAAAGTTCCGTGAAGACAGAAAGTCATGGGAGACAAAAAAAATTTCTATCGCTGTGTTTTAAGTTATATGTTCGGGTTGGCTATTCGATTCGGGTCGTGTCAAACAATAATAACTCCAAATAATACTAAAAGATCTTCATTCATTCAAGTGACCGTTTTTACACTAAAAAAACTAAATGTTGTTTAACAAGCAAAAGACCTAAATATTTATAATGATGCGAGATAATGGTAAGTACCTAGACGAATAATTACGACTCAGCCCGACGACCTTTAAGATTTTTGAATTCATCAATTATGTCTTCCGAATCAAAGTTATCAGCAATTTCTTTTTCGATGTAAATCACAAAGCTCGATTAAATGATACAGTTAAGGTCTAAAACACTAGTGATGCCCGAAATTTTTATTCAATGTTAATCCTAGTTCACAACTTACCTTTCAAGAACTAAACAATAGTGAAAGAGAAACTAAAATAAAAGATTACTTTGTTTGAATTCGTAATTAAACACCTCTATCCAACTCGATTTCTTCCTCGTTTCCGTCGAATTTGATGAAGGTTAAAGGATTGAAGATTTGAAGGCTTCAAGAACCCTCCGAACACAGAACATTTTCTTCTGTTTAAGTTGAACAACACAAATAAGACTCCTCTATCCTCACATATTGTTCTTTTTTTTTGTTTAAATATTTTTTCAGTCAAGACAAAATGAACCTTTAAGTTTCATTTACACAAAAACTAATTTCAAACTTTATTTAAACTCACTTCAAGTTTAAAAACAATTATAAAAATTACTAATAGTTCCGTTCTTCACTTTTTTTTAATCAATACAGAATTATGTATAAATGCTCTGGACAGTAAACTTGGTAGGGGCAGGGAACTTTTAAACAAAATAATTAGCGGGGTTGACCTATATAATTTAAAAAAAATTCGGACGAAAAATAAAAAAAGTTACACTACTAACCGAAATACTGGCAGGGGCGGATACACCCCCTAGCCCCTTAAAAGTTGCGCCCTGTCAGGGTACACCTCATCTTTCCGATTTGAACTCATCAAAACCTGCATCCCCCGACGTCGATGTTCCCGAGCTGCCTAAAACCACTCCTACCTATATCAGCGAGTAGTACTTGTGGAGTAAAACCAAAAGAACGCAGGTAGGGGGAGGCACCCCCATGGGGACCCAAAAGCCTGTAAGAAGGTACCCGAAGGTGCACCGTCCACCCTAAAGTTAGGTGGAATTAGATGTAAAAAATGTTTATAAAAAAGGGTTAAAAACTTAAAATCCGAAGGTTTATATTTAAAAACTAAATTTGGTAAAACACTTTAATTTTATATAATTATTTTATCCAATAATGTGGAAAAGAAGAGTTGATCGAGTTAAGCCGCCACGTATAAACAAAACCACTTGTGAGTCGTCGCACATTTGTTTCCCTTTCCCATTCTTTTCGCCTCTCATTCGCCTCCGCTTCCCGGAGTTCTCTCCGTCACTTCTCGGAGATAACTCACCGGTCAACTACACAAATTAGGGTTTCATCCTCCCTCAATTTTACCCAATTTCACTCTCAATTCCTTCAATTTTCGTCTGATCTAAACCTCCAATTCAACCCTACGCCTTCAATTCAACCAATTTCTTCAATTCCGATGGGATATTTCACTTTATAAGCTTCTTTTTAGTCTCACAAAACCTAATCACCGTAGAAAACATTTTCCAGATCTTCATCTTCTTAATCAGAATTGCAGTTATGGCGATCCGATTCACCGTTTCCTATTCCAGTTACGTGGCGCAAAATTTAGCTTCCGCCACCGGAAAAACCAACACCTGCCGGATTTTTCAAGACGTGTTCGTTCGTCCTCGTGTGTTTCAGAAGCCGGATCGAGATCCAGCCTCCGGCCACCGTCCGGCAGCGTTTCCGCCGTCTGTTAGCTCCGTTTCGTCTACGCGACGATCGCTGGTGAGTTTTTAGACGTTGAGAGTTATTCTAAACCTTCTCCACTTGTTGTTGGATTGATTCATTTGATAAAGTCAACGGCCGGTGGCGGCGGTGGTGGTAGTGCCGGAGTGTTAGGTATTTCGCCGTTGAAGGCGTCGGCTGTTATTCCGTTTTTGCAAGGGTCGAAGTGGTTACCGTGTAACGAGATTAATAGTGTTGAGGTGGATAAAGGTGGTACTAAAACAATAAAGGAGAATAAGCCTGTGAGTGAATCTGTGAAGAGATGTGATGTTGTTGTGAAGGACAGCTGGTTTAATAAGTTGTTGAATGTTTGCTCTGATGATGCTAAGGCTGCGTTTACGGCTTTGAGTGTGAGTATATTGTTTAGATCGCAGTTGGCGGAGCCGAGGTCGATTCCCTCGGCTTCTATGAGTCCTACTCTTGATGTTGGTGATCGGATTCTGGCCGAGAAGGTATAATTTAAATTCTGATTGGTGATTTGTATTGAATTTGTTTAGTTGTTGGTGTTTTATGGATGATTTTGGGTTGATATATGGTTAGATTGAGGTTATTAATGTTCTAATTGATTTGAAGTATGTGGGAGAACTTGTTTTTTTTTAAGGGTTTAAAGGTGTTATCAAGTAGTTGTGTCGTGTTGTGATTTGCTAATATGTTAAAGTAAATGGTGATTTGTGGTTTCGTTTGATCGATTTTAAGGTGTGATCAAGTGATTATTCCTTTGATTTGCTAATCCTTCAATGTAAATGGTGATCTGTGGTTTCGCTTGATAGATTTTATGGTGTTATCATGTAATTGTTTCTTGATTTTACCGATTCTATCAAGTAAATGGTTATCTGTGGTTTCATATGATGGATTTAAAGCTGTTATCAAGTAATTAATTTTTATTTTGTATTCCCTTAAAGTAAATGATGATCTGTGATTTCATTTGATTTTTAAGGTGTTATCATGTGGTATTTGTTTCTTGATTTGCTAATCCCTCAAAAGTAAATGGTAATCTGATGCTTGATGGATTTGGAAGTGTTATAAAGTAAATGTTATAATGTATTGGAAGTCTCTCTATCCCTCGTGATAGAGGTAAGGCTGTGAGTGAGATTATACTGGGTACGAGTGATTGATTGATTGATAATGTAATTGTTGATGAA
The DNA here is from genome assembly GCA_947069175.1 of Scalesia atractyloides. Taxonomy (NCBI): domain Eukaryota; kingdom Viridiplantae; phylum Streptophyta; class Magnoliopsida; order Asterales; family Asteraceae; genus Scalesia; species Scalesia atractyloides. Next base: position 47,732,589 of record CAMTDV010001634.1, read on the forward strand.
ATTTGATGGATTTTTAAACAACTAAACTGAAAAACAAATATTAATGATATAGCTTGATACAGTAGTAGATGAAATTTGTGAAAGCAGTTTGATTTTAAGAACAAGATTTTGAATTTTGCTTCTTATTGGTTTAGGTATCATACGTCTTTCGAAGGCCAGAAGTTTCCGATATTGTGATATTCAAGGCACCTCCTGTTCTTCAGGTCTGATTTTAGTTCTGAATTATGCTTTTTCTTTACGGACGATTTATATCTTCTTGTTGTTGACTCATTGTCCTTGATTCATCATGATGCAGAAATTTGGTTACAGTTCTGGGGATGTATTTATAAAAAGAATTGTAGCAAAGGCTGGAGATTGTGTTGAGGTAAGATTATAAAATTACAAAGTTATCCTCTACATATTTATCACTTATCTTTATGTCTGAAATTCGTATAATTTTAGGTTCGAGGAAGTAAATTGTTGATAAATGGGGTTGCCCAAGATGAAGAATTCATATTAGAGCCATTAGCTTATGAAATGGAACCTATGGTACTTTCTTTTACTTAACAAGTTCTTGATTATGCTCATAATTTTCAAGATTCAATCTTTAATCTATAATCTCTAAACTTTGTTTTTATGTCATTCAGGTTGTGCCAGAAGGCTATGTTTTTGTTTTGGGTGACAACCGTAACAACAGTTTTGACTCGCACAACTGGTAATGATCGGAATCTTAGTGTTTTACTTTACTACTTGGCAATATACAATGTAATAATCGTAATGTGTTTGTATGTTATTGTGTAGGGGCCCGCTTCCTGTAGAGAACATTGTGGGTCGGTCTGTGTTTCGATATTGGCCACCCACAAAACTCTCGGACACCATTTATGAAGCAAGAAGAGGTGTTGCACATTCTTGACACGAGTCATCTTCCCTATCTGTATGTGAATCTTGAATCTCGATTCATGAATATTGAATCTCGGTTTGTGAATCTTGAATGTTGAATCTTGAATCTCGAATCATGAATGCTGAACGACTCCAAGCATTGTGAATACTTTACCTCGTTGTTTTGTGGGAATTAAGGATTGGACGATTATGTCCATCTACATTTAATTGTTTTGATGCCAATTTGTGGCGGTTCTAGGGTTTGTTTTTTCGTTGTTTGTTTCATTTGATTGTTAAATTCAAAGGAACTAGAGTCCGAATCAAATTCATAACCTATTTGATTCACTTAAACAAAGATGGATTCATCCATCATGCTGTTGTGTCAATGTCCTGTTGAGGTAACATTAATAAATTGTTTAATTGCATACATTGTATCAATTCTGCTATACTTGTCATAGTTACTTGACAATCACCTTCTTGAAGACACGTGTAGGTATATTTAGACAATCAAGCTCGAATCAATTATTTTCGTAACTTTGTTAGGTCACTCGTAGAGGGGCGCCATCACATGGCAAAATAGGCTATAGCTCCCCATAGTGCCGCCGCACACCACTACAGCAAGCGCTATGGGGTCTTGAAATGGAGACCCCACGAAGGAGATAGCGGCGCGAGGGGGGAATATTTTCATATACCAACTCACACACACACACAAACACACACACACACATATATATACACATACATATATAAAGCCCCATACATATATAACCCCATTACACCCCCTTGTGATATAAATCTCATCTCTTCACGCTTGTCGCATAACGTCCCCTAAGGGCTTTATGACTACACATGGTCGCATTAAGATTTGTGCTTGTATCTACTCATCATTCTCCCATTTACCTCTACGCTTTGACTTCAAGACAAAAATGTTTTTTTTAACTATAGAGATAAAAGGTTACAAGGGTACGACGTTGATTTTATCAAATGTTACCGATATATAACTGTGTATTTTGATCCCTCGTGTTTTGATTTCGGGTATGTTCAAATGCAAGGGACTAAGGTAATTGCCTGCATATTTTGTTGTTGAACACTTGAACCACATGGAGAATTACATGTGAAAATCAGATAGCTGTAACGTTTAATTTTCAACAAAATAATCGATTATTAACTTTATTAACGGCATTAATTGTTCTTTTATAATTTATATACTAGGTTAGAACCCTGTGTATTACACGTGTTGCATAAATATAATTTTATTTCTAAATAGTAAAAAAAATGTATCTTAAAAAAACTCATATATTGTAGTGTTGAATAAAATATAAGGGTAAATTACTTTTTGAGTCCTTATGTTCTATTGGTTTTAACTAGTTGAGTCCAAAAGCAAAAAGTTTAAAGCCCTGAGTCCCCCTAAGCATTTTCTTTAACCATTTGAGTCCAAATTTCTAACACCATCCACCAAGTCTGTTAACCATGAGGGTAATTTGGTCATTTACACACAAAGTACAAGTCTTATATGCACATGAGTCAAGTCTTTAATGCATAAACTTTTAATATAATATATAAAAAAATTACATATATATAATTAAACACACACATCTCTGAAACTGAACAAGTCTCTCTCTCTCATCTCTGTAAACACCGGTCGCCGGAAACGAGACCACCACCACTGCCATTGTATCACTCCTACCCTGAAACAACAAGAACCGGCCAGAACTATTGTGGATCTAGAAAGATCTAAGAGAAAAAGCGAAGGTATAGGGTCTTACAGGAGTGTAACCCCCAACTCACAGTTGCCGGAGCTTGAAAACATCACTTTCGTTGCTCTAATCGCAAAACTGACACCAGAAACATGCTCGGAAGGGTCGCTTTAGGGGGTAGCGTCGTCGCTCCTCCACGAAAAACCGTCACCGCCGCCGTTAGGGTTTCAGTGTTAGGGTGGTGGGTGTTGTGGTGGTGACGGTGGAGGTGCAGCAGTGGTGGGTGTTGTGTTGGTGACGGTGTAGTGTTGGTGGTGACAGTGTAGGCGTAGCGGTGGTGGGTGTTGTGGTGGTGATGGTGTAGTGGTGGTGGTGACGGTGGAGGTGCAGTGGAGACGATGGTGTTGATGGTGGATGCGTAGCGGTGGTGGGTGTTGTGGTGGTGGCGGGGACGTTATGGTGGTGGCGCGGCGGTGGCGGTGGCGGCGGCGTTAGGATGGTGTGGTGGTGGCGGTGGTGGCGGCGGTTAGGATGGTGGTGGTGACGGTGGCTGCGTTAGATGATGATGTGGTGTGGTTGAGAGAGAAGGGGAGGGAGATGAAGAAGAGAGATCAGTCTGTGTGTATGTGAGACTGTGACATAGTTTATGTATAATAATAATAATAATCATAATCATAATAATATGAGGGACATTTTAGTCTTTTAATGAAAAGCTAACAGAAAATTCAAACATATTTAGAAATTTGGACTCAAATGGTTAAAGAAAATGTTTAGAGGGACTTCAGGGCGTTAACTTTTTGCTTTTGGACTCAACTAGTTAAAACCAATTAAACATAGGGACTCAAAAAGTAATTTACCCAAAATATAATGACATATGATAACACAAACAGTCGTCAAGATTTATCTTTTAAAAATGAAAATTTCAAATCATTAAGCGATGCGTCTAAAAACACTTACAATTTGATAAAGCATATGCCCAACCTAATATAATTATTTAATTTAGTGAAAAAAAAAGACAATAATAAAATTATTATTAAGTATATATATTAAACCGGAACATTTGATTCCTAATTTACCATAATTTCAATCACCGAACTTCAAAGTATATATATCTACTCATAATATATAAATTTTTGTTTAAAATTTTTAAAGAAAAATAAATATTATTCTTATCTTATTTTTTGTTTAAAATTATTATTATTATTTAATATGATTGTAATAAAAACAAATGTTTATCCTTTATCTTAATTTTTGTTAAAATTTATTTATAGAAAAACAAATATTTATTCTTATCTAATAATTTTGTTTAAATTTATTATTATTATTTAATATGAGATATAAATAGAAAAATAGGATGAGAAAGTACTAGGAAGTGATACGTGTCCAAAAAAGATGAAAGATTTTTCATATGTAAATGTGACAAATCATAATTCTCTGGTTAAAGTGTTTGTAACGTAAGGTTGAAGGGTGTAGGATGGAGCCCCTAGGGGCTTTATCAGGACACATCAGCGCCACCTAGGATCCACGTCAGACAGGGCGCTTTATAACGTCCTCCTTTAACTTGCAGGGTGTGGGATAAAGCCCCGTCATCATTACCTAATTATTTTTTTAATTTAAAAATTATTTTATTTTGATATATTAATTTATAACTCATGATTTAAATAATAAAAATAAAAATGCCATAATTGAAATAATATAAATAAAATGCCATAATTTAAATAAAACCATACAATGTCATAATTAAAAAAAAAACAAAGTCACTCGTCTTCTTCAGCATCTCCTCTTTGTTGACAATAAAACCATAGGTGCTCGGTCAGATTAGATCGAAGGTTATGGTGTGTGTTCCTGTCTCGTACCTTCAATCGGTGAGCTTCTTTTTCAGCGTATGTTAGTATTGGGTTCGTCGGTTGGTTACTTTCATCATAACTTTCTCTACAAAATGCTCTACCCGAGTCATCCAGTATCATGTTATGCAAAATGATGTACGTATACATGATGTTTCTCATTTTACTTTTTTCAAGTATCCTCGACGGCTGTGTGATGATAGACCATCTCATTTTTAACTCACCGAAAGCCCGCTCGATATCTTTTCTTGCTGACTCTTGTTTTTTCTTGAAATACAATATTTTCTCGTCATATGGACACGAAAGAGTTTTTACCAACTTCGCCCACTCGGGATAAATACCGTCTGTGAGATAGTACCCATACTTATACTCCACGTCGTTTGCATAGAATGAAGTATCTGGTGCAACACCGTCTATGACATCGCCGAAAAGATTCGAGGACATTAATGTCACACCCCGACCCGCAGCGGAAAATGTGATCGGGGCATGATTGGGTTATCATCAAAGCTCATGACATTTATTAAACGTTTCATATTCATTAATACAAATTAAATGGAAAATTTACAATAATGTTACAGCATGATCTAACTAACAATCTAACTTCTTTGTTCTCTTCTAAGGCATATTCTATGTTATCCTTGCTTCAACCTGTTCACCTGTATCATGTGTAAAAAGGTTTTTGGATCAACATAATGTTGGCGAGTGAATCCTATGGAAAACATTTGAACAATTTATTTAAATTGATTATGAAATATGTGCACAACCAAACATGAGTAAAATTAGATGTAACTTGATCAACAATCATAAGATGTTAAATGAAAACACACATGAACAATAATGGAACAATTAGAGGCACGCGATGCTCAACTCGTCTCTCACGAGGAACTGAGGGGCCTGATGAATGAATTGCATAAACATGATAATATGAATAACACAACTACAAACAATATAAACTCAATGATACACACATGAATAGTAATGAATTTGATGTGAAGCACGCGATGTTCTACTCGTCTCCCACGAGGAACTGATGGGCTTAATGTATGAGTTTCATATGACTTGACAAAAGGCAATAAGTAAATCACAACAATAGAACAATCTAAGTTTAAGTCATGATGTGGTATGGCACAAGTTTAAATAAATAAATTAATTAATTTCATAACACATGACACACCCCAAAACGTGTAATTTAAAAGGGGGATTGTAAGATTCACTCACAGTGGGTGCGTTCGGTTGATGACGTTGAATGCACGCGAAGTGGTTTTTAACCACGAGTGAGATTTAACCTAGATAAATCGCATTATGGTTTGGTAAGTAAACGGATTTTATTAAACTATTTTAGTAGGATTGTTGGGTGTATTTTTGTGAGTTTGAGGCTATTTTCTAACCTTAAAAATGTTAATTTTAAGTATTTATAATTGATTTTTAATTAAAATAATTAAATAAAAATAATAAAAAAATATTTTATTTTTTTGCTACAGTTGACTTTGACCTGTTGACTTTGACTGGCGTTGACCGGTTCGAGGCATATTGTTGTGCGCTGGGTGAGGCTCGAACCCGAGACCTCCCGTACGCGTGCACGCAGCTCTACCAACTGAGCTACGTGTCTAACCCGTTATATATCCGATTTTAATTCTATATATACATTAATTAGAATTAAACAGAAATCCTTTTTATTTTAAAAACAGTTTAAACGAACCGGACTTGCACTCCACAGGTCTCGAACCCGGGACCTGTGGTTTAATCCAACACACAGTCCACCGCTGGACTGTGTGTTCAACATGTTATATCATTCGATTTTTATTATACTTAAATACTAATTAGTTATTTCCTTTTCTGCCTTATTTAAAAAGAACAGATAATTGTCCGAGTCGGTGCTGAAGACCGGACTCGAACTCGTGACCTGTGATATAAACAAACACACAGTCCACCGCTGGACTGTGTGTCTAACTTGGTTATTATTCCGGTTATTAATATACTTAACATATATCTAAGGCGACTCCGGTTCAGTAAACAAAAAAAATTGATTTTATTAAGGCAGCGTGTGTGAGACGGGATTCGAACTTGAGACGTTTTGCGTTTTATATGTGCACACAGTCCACCGCTGGACTGTGTGTCTAACCCGATTAATTTCATGATTTATATTATACTTATATGATACAGAATTACGTCGTCTTCTTCATCCAGTATAACCAGAGAAAGTCGACTGACTGGTTCAAGGTTTTTTTATCGGTTTATTAGTGTTTTACAGTCGATTAAGGTAAGATAAAAGTGAAAAGGAAAAGAAACTGGGCGGAGAGGTATACCGACTGGATCCTCTGTTTTCCGGCAGAACTCCGGCGACAGGATTCAACTCCGGCGTCAGGTGTCTTGCAGCAGCAAGTCTCCGAAAAGCTTGGAAAGAGTATGGGTATCTCCGGTATAAGCTTCAGAGGTTCAGAAAAGCTCGGCAATGGGGAAACCGGTTTTCCGGCGACGAACAGGTTTATTCCGGCGAGTGGAATTACGCCGAGAAAAGGTGTGATTTTTGAGCGAAAGTGTTTGTCGTCGGTTGTGGGTCAATTTATAGGAGAAAAACGAGATGTATTTGGTCTGATTTCGGACTGTGTTCGTTTATTTAAATTTTCCGGCGGTTATGAATTTGGTCGCGGACTTCAAACATCGGTTATAACCGATATCTGGTTAATGGTTTACGTTATAACGTAAATTGTAGTTAAGACTCGCGAGTTTACCGGGATTCCGATGACTGAACTGTTTGGGCGCCGGTTTTGAATTCGTAACGACATTTTATCAATTAAATGATTCTATTATATAACAAACAAAGCAGTTGGCGCAGTGGTTTGTGTGAGTGAGATAAGTTGCTTAGCTGATTCGGTACAGACCCGGGTTCGAAACCCGGCTGAATCATTTCATTTTTATTTTTCGATTTTTGACAGTTTTTCAAAAACTAAATATATATTCTTGTATAATAATTGATTACGGATCGTTTAAAAATATTTTGGGCATTTAATTCGCAACGAAAATTTTGACTGACTGTTCGGTTGATAAACGGAGCGGGTTTGGTAAATCCGTTTTTGACAGATGTTACAGTATCCCCTGCTTTTTAGAAATTTCGTCCCGAAATTTAAATTGTGATATATTTGACTAAAAGAATGATGATGTTTTGTTTGACAGTTGTATGCTTAACAAAATAAAGGCTTAAGTTTTTGTTCGAGGCGGTAATGTTCCTTGGAAGGGTTAAGTACCCTATTCAGGAAATCGCTTTTTGTTGCCTACTGTATAAGTATTGATAAACAGGAATGATTTGCTAAAAATGATATCATGCATAAGAGTTTAGATACGTTTGGGAAAATATGGTTATATCCTAAGGCAAAACTTCTAACACTACAATCTACATGGAACATAAATAAAAACACAACAGCTGATATTTGAACATAAGTAAGCACAACAGCTAATATTCAATCATGAATGAACACATCAGCAAATATTTGATCATGAATAAACACAACAGCAAATATTCGAACATGAATAGACACATCAGCAAATATTTGAACATGAATAAACACAACAGCAAGTATTTGAATCCACATTCTGATAGCATATATGTTTGAATGATGGAAGTTCCTCTCTCGTTTGTTATGATGGAGAGGTTAGTTTATGTAGAAATGGATCACAATCCAATCTCTTTAAATAGCATGATGATGTAAATGTAACACAAATTACAACCAAGGCAATACTAAATCCTACATGGAACTTCTCATAACCGTCTGATAATGCCTCTGATCCTTTGGCAAGAATACTTATATATAGGAAGTACCAGCGGCGTATCCACCATATTCTTGCCAAATTTTCATTAGTTTTATCCACAAGTTATGATTGGTTACCAAGAAACTAATATATCCTACATAGAACTTCTCATAACCGCCTGATAATGCCTCTGATCCTTTGACAAGAATACTTATATATAGGAAGTACCAGCGGCGTATCCACCATATTCTTGTCAAATTTTCATTGGTTTTATCAGTGAATTATGATTAGTCCTATAACTCTACAATCAATACAACAAACATAAAATACTGAAATGAAATATATCTATGCGATCAAGGCTCAATCGAACGGAGCCGATCGTATTGCATGTACTGAAAATGAAATGGATGTGCGCTCAAGGCTCAATCAAACGGAGCCGAACGTATTGAATGTACTGAAATTGAAATTGTGTGCTCAAGGCTCAATCAAACGGAGCCGAGCGTATTGCATGTACTGAATATGAATAACTTAACCACACAAACAGCCTATGCATGGAACCTCTCATAACCGCCTGATAATGCCTCCGATCATTTGACAAGAATACTTATATATAGGAAGTACCATCGGCGTATCCACCATATCCTTGTCAAATTTTCATTGACTTTATCCGTAAGTTATGGTTAGTTCGATGCGACTCTACTACAAACACCACAACCACAAGATACTGATAATGAAATTGTCTGTGCGCTCAAGGCTCAATCAAACGGAGCCGAACGTATTGAATGAAATTGTATGTGCGCTCAAGGCTCAATCAAACGGAGCCGAACGTATTGAATGTACTGAAATTGAACAACTTAATCTAAACAACCATCACACAATCAGCCTATGCATGGAACCTCTCATAACCGCCTGATAATGCCTCCGATCATTTGACAAGAATACTTATATATAGGAAGTACCATCGGCGTATCCACCATATCCTTGTCAAATTTTCATTGACTTTATCCGCAAGTTATGGTTAGTTCGATGCGACTCTACTACAAACACCACAACCACAAGATACTGATAATGAAATTGTCTGTGCGCTCAAGGCTCAATCAAACGGAGCCGAACGTATTGCATGAACTGGAAATGTAAATTGAAATGTGCGCTCAAGGCTCAATCAAACGGAGCCGAACGTATTGCATGAACTGGAAATGTAAATTGAAATATGCGCTCAAGGCTCAATCAAACGGAGCCGAACGTATTGCATGTATTGAAATGTAAAATGAAATAACCGATCAAGGCTCAAACAAACGGAGCCGATCGTGCGGGCACGCCCTGATCAACCCATAATAAAATGGGGATCAAACTCAACCTCGATGGATGGGGAGCTACGGCCTCGGCAAAATCATATACTGAAAACAATATATAATATATAATATCCAATAATTTCTCTAACAGTCTACACATGTGATAAAGAAAAACATAAGACTAAACAATAGGAGTTGAATCTGGATCTTCGGCGAAGAGGACTAGCTGAGTATCTTCGTTTGGGCCGTCATTATCTTCGACAGGATTGGCGTTGATATTGAAGACTCTTCCTCTTGCTGGGGCATAGTGGTTGGGTTTTCTTGGTTTACTTGGTTAACTGGGTTTGATTGGGCTTGAGTGTTGATAACGTTAACCAATTGAGGGCATGTGTTTCTAAGGTGGGTAGGGTCGCCACAATTGAAGCAAGCTCGAGCATATGGGAACATGGGGTATTGGGTTGATGATAAGTTTGGGCCATGTTCTGAGTAGGGGAAAAGGTTTGGTCTTGAAAGGTGCGACAAACATTGCTCAAATGACCATAGCGTCCACAAGTTGCACATAGACGACAAAGTAGGGTATGGGGATGGTGATAAAAACAGTTGTTGCATCGAGGGTGAGGTCCAAGATATGGTTTCTTAGCTGGGTAAGCTGAGTTGGGTGCCACTTGGGTGATTGGGATAGCTCGGATGGGTATGGCGTGTAAAACTGGTTGATTTCGTTGGGTCGCAGCGAAAAGTCGCCCGACTCTTCTTCTCTTAGGATTGGGTTGAGAAGGGGATTCAGTTTGAGTGGAGTCGGAGGTTTCAGTCGATTCTTTATCCTTCTTCTTCTCCTCCTTGAAGTCTTTGTTTCGGATTCGGTTCTCGGTGAGCTTTGTTGCTAGCTCCATTGCTGCTTCCAAAGTTGCAGGCTTGGTACTTATCACAGGGTCTTGAATCTTTGACGGAAGACTACGAATGTAGTGCTCGATCAAACTGTAGAGGGGAGTAAACATGTTGGGAACCATTTGATGTAACTCGAGGAATCTTTTGTTGTAGGTGGTGTGGTCTCCTTCCATTTGCTTCAATGAGTAAAATTCATCTTCTAACTTCTTGATTTCGCTCCTTGGGCAAAATCGTCTGGTCATGATTTCCTTCAATTCGTTCCAAGTTAAAGTCATAGCATCTTCAACACCTCGTTTTGCCTTCTCTGTATTCCACCAAGTAAGTGCTATCCCATATAGTCGACCGGTAGCATAACGCACTTTGCGATCATCAGGGCAATCGCAATTTAGAAAAGTATTCTCCATTTCTTCAAACCAATGGAGGAGTGCGGTGACGCCTTCAGTCCCTTTGTATTTCGGAGGGTCGCATGATTTGAAATGCTTGTAGGTACATTTAGTGGTATTTGGGGGAGAGTTGAAAATGTTTTGGTTTGCTTGATTGACGGGATTATTGGTGAGTGCTTGTTGAACTTGGGTTACAATGTTGGGTATTACGGCAGCCATTTGTTGAGCGATTAAGGCAGCCATGCGTTCGTGGGCTTTTCTTGCTCTCGTCTTCCTACGGGCGAGGTTAGAAGACATCTACAAGGAATACGTGACAAGGGTATGAGTTGGATGCTTTTGGAATCATGGGTCGCATTCAAGAATGAACATTCATAAAATATTTATACAAAAAATACTACATCCATAGGATGTCTTGGGCTTTGCTCGCTGTTAGGCCCGTCATGCCGCCATACTTTACCTGTGTAATCATGTGGGCCCCATGAATACCGGTTTTTCATATGGTTCGCACGGTTTCTGCCTGGTTGCGTACACAAAAACCCGGAGAAAATCGAGAAATATGTATACAACGTGTGATATTCGGAATGTGTCCAGGTGTAGACACGGTGACACCTCAAAGTAGGGTTAGTTCGAACGACGTTTGGTGTGGCATGCTTTGGCCTAATAGGTCCTTCGTACTCTCATCGTTGGTCCCCAGGTAGGCAAACTGGTCCGTTATATTGGATTTATACGAATGCCAGCCTAGACAGGACGTTCCGACTACCGGTACTTGTACCCTTCCAGTTACTACATGCCCGTCGCAGAACTTACTTTGATGAGATTTGAAAATTGCATAAAATCTTTGGATAATGAGAGTATGAAATTAAATTGAATACATGAACATCGATATATGTATAATGAATATGTATATATGTATAATGAATATGTATATGAGCATGTATGTTTGACTGGAATGTAAACAAATATGAAACAAATAAATATCACAAGTTTGTATGTAACCACCTAATCAATTTAAAATTTAGGCAGACTATAGTATAGGCTCTAAGGGTCTAATAACCTATCCTATATCCCTATAGTCATAGCTCTGATACCAATCTGTCACACCCCGACCCGCAGCGGAAAAGGTGATCGGGGCATGATTGGGTTATCATCAAAGCTCATGACATTTATTAAACGTTTCATATTCATTAATACAAATTAAATGGAAAATTTACAATAATGTTACAGCATGATCTAACTAACAATCTAACTTCTTTGTTCTCTTCTAAGGCATATTCTATGTTATCCTTGCTTCAACCTGTTCACCTGTATCATGTGTAAAAAGTTTTTTGGATCAACATAATGTTGGCGAGTGAATCCTATGGAAAACATTTGAACAATTTATTTAAATTGATTATGAAATATGTGCACAACCAAACATGAGTAAAATTAGATGTAACTTGATCAACAATCATAAGATGTTAAATGAAAACACACATGAACAATAATGGAACAATTAGAGTCACGCGATGCTCAACTCGTCTCTCACGAGGAACTGAGGGGCCTGATGAATGAATTGCATAAACATGATAATATGAATAACACAACTACAAACAATATAAACTCAATGATACACACATGAATAGTAATGAATTTGATGTGAAGCACGCGATGTTCTACTCGTCTCCCACGAGGAACTGATGGGCTTAATGTATGAGTTTCATATGACTTGACAAAAGGCAATAAGTAAATCACAACAATAGAACAATCTAAGTTTAAGTCATGACGTGGTATGGCACAAGTTTAAATAAATAAATTAATTAATTTCATAACACATGACACACCCCAAAACGTGTAATTTAAAAGGGGAATTGTAAGATTCACTCACAGTGGGTGCGTTCGGTTGATGACGTTGAATGCACGCGAAGTGGTTTTTAACCACGAGTGAGATTTAACCTAGATAAATCGCATTATGGTTTGGTAAGTAAACGGATTTTATTAAACTATTTTAGTAGGATTGTTGGGTGTATTTTTGTGAGTTTGAGGCTATTTTCTAACCTTAAAAATGTTAATTTTAAGTATTTATAATTGATTTTTAATTAAAATAATTAAATAAAAATAATAAAAAAATATTTTATTTTTTTGCTACAGTTGACTTTGACCTGTTGACTTTGACTGGCGTTGACCGGTTCGAGGCATATTGTTGTGCGCTGGGTGAGGCTCGAACCCGAGACCTCCCGTACGCGTGCACGCAGCTCTACCAACTGAGCTACGTGTCTAACCCGTTATATATCCGATTTTAATTCTATATATACATTAATTAGAATTAAACAGAAATCCTTTTTATTTTAAAAACAGTTTAAACGAACCGGACTTGCACTCCACAGGTCTCGAACCCGGGACCTGTGGTTTAATCCAACACACAGTCCACCGCTGGACTGTGTGTTCAACATGTTATATCATTCGATTTTTATTATACTTAAATACTAATTAGTTATTTCCTTTTCTGCCTTATTTAAAAAGAACAGATAATTGTCCGAGTCGGTGCTGAAGACCGGACTCGAACTCGTGACCTGTGATATAAACAAACACACAGTCCACCGCTGGACTGTGTGTCTAACTTGGTTATTATTCCGATTATTAATATACTTAACATATATCTAAGGCGACTCCGGTTCAGTAAACAAAAAAATGGATTTTATTAAGGCAGCGTGTGTGAGACGGGATTCGAACTTGAGACGTTTTGCGTTTTATATGTGCACACAGTCCACCGCTGGACTGTGTGTCTAACCCGATTAATTTCATGATTTATATTATACTTATATGATACAGAATTACGTCGTCTTCTTCATCCAGTATAACCAGAGAAAGTCGACTGACTGGTTCAAGGTTTTTTTATCGGTTTAATAGTGTTTTACAGTCGATTAAGGTAAGATAAAAGTGAAAAGGAAAAGAAACTGGGCGGAGAGGTATACCGACTGGATCCTCTGTTTTCCGGCAGAACTCCGGCGACAGGATTCAACTCCGGCGTCAGGTGTCTTGCAGCAGCAAGTCTCCGAAAAGCTTGGAAAGAGTATGGGTATCTCCGGTATAAGCTTCAGAGGTTCAGAAAAGCTCGGCAATGGGGAAACCGGTTTTCCGGCGACGAACAGGTTTATTCCGGCGAGTGGAATTACGCCGAGAAAAGGTGTGATTTTTGAGCGAAAGTGTTTGTCGTCGGTTGTGGGTCAATTTATAGGAGAAAAACGAGATGTATTTGGTCTGATTTCGGACTGTGTTCGTTTATTTAAATTTTCCGGCGGTTATGAATTTGGTCGCGGACTTCAAACATCGGTTATAACCGATATCTGGTTAATGGTTTACGTTATAACGTAAATTGTAGTTAAGACTCGCGAGTTTACCGGGATTCCGACGACTGAACTGTTTGGGCGACGGTTTTGAATTCGTAACGACATTTTATCAATTAAATGATTCTATTATATAACAAACAAAGCAGTTGGCGCAGTGGTTTGTGTGAGTGAGATAAGTTGCTTAGCTGATTCGGTACAGACCCGGGTTCGAAACCCGGCTGAATCATTTCATTTTATTTTTCGATTTTTGACAGTTTTTCAAAAACTAAATATATATTCTTGTATAATAATTGATTACGGATCGTTTAAAAATATTTTGGGCATTTAATTCGCAACGAAAATTTTGACTGACTGTTCGGTTGATAAACGGAGCGGGTTTGGTAAATCCGTTTTTGACAGATGTTACAATTAAAACTGTGATGTCATTGTTCGCACCGGCCATGCCAAAGTACGCATGTCAAATCCATAAATCTTGAGAAACGACCACTTGTAATATTATGGTAGGACCATCGTGGTCACCACGATGGTGTTGCCCTTTCCAAGCGGTTGGACATGTTGCCCAATCCCAGTGCGTGTAATTAAGACTACCCAACATCCCAGGAAACCCGTGTATGCGCTGATGGGCCTCGTATAAAAGTGGAACGTCGGCGGCGGTTGGCATCCTCAAATATCGTCTCCCGTACAGAGAGATAACACGTAATAAAATAGTGTTAATAAAAAAATAATAACAATAAGAATAAATAATAAAAATTACCTTCACAGAAATTTTCAAGAGAATCACGACACATTCTTGACGACATCCTTAAATATTCATCACATGCATCACTCGCTATGCCGTACGCTAGTTGCCTAATTGCTGTTGTACACTTTTGTATTCCAGAGAAACCAACTTTATTGCTACCACTTTCTCTTTGCGTGAAAAAGGGAATTTGGCCACAAGATCATCAGAAATTTTAATGAAAAGACGACGGCTCATGTGAAACCTACGCTTAAACTGACTATCATCATACAATGGATTTTCACAAAAATAATCTTGCACCAGACGTTCATGAGCGCCTAACCGATCTCGTTCAAGAGCCGGCTGTCTGGTACGCGATGTAGAGGATTGAGCTTCTTCTTGCAAATAATTAATCGCCTCCTGTGTAATTGCGATAACCATATCTTCAAGAACACCGTCGGATGAAGAGCTCGAAGAATCAGATGACATTTTTAGTTGTGATTGGTGTGTGTTTTAGTTGTGATTGGTGTGTGTTTTAGTTTATGATAGGTTAGTATTTATATTTGAAAAAAAAACTTTCTTTAAAAAAAACCCGAATGTTAGCAACGTTCATTTTGACCACCTACCTCGATCCTCTCAATTTCAAGCTGTTACCATCTTGGCGAGCAGCCTATAGCGCCCCTCCTTGAAATTCACTGTGTGGGGTGGCGCCACCACCCAGACGCCATAGATGCTTAGGTGGCATAGATGGCGCCCATACCCTGCGGCATAAGTATTGTTTATTTAGACCAAACATATTAAAATTGTTTTATATTATAGGAAACGTATTACATATAATCAAGTTCATGTGTTACATGTAGGATGAGATCCGTACTGATGTTGCACCAAAAGTATCGATCTGGAAAAACTTTAAAAGTGGGTACCGATACCAGGAGTGGATGGTACGGTATTGTAGTGGTATTTTAAGGTAAATCGACCTAAAATACCATACCGCTTCGAACGAAAAGTACCAATCCTAAAAAAAACACAAAAATGGGTACCAAATTGATACTGAAAATAGATTGGTACAATATTGATAATGGGAAACTCAAAAAGTGGGTGCCGGTACGAATATTGACCGGTATGATACGGTATGTTAGTAGTATTTGAAGGTAAATCGACCCAAAATACAGTACCGTACCGACTTGATCCCAAACAACACAAAAAATGAGTGGTGAATTGGTATAAATAATGGATGGCCTATACCAAATGCCCATTCCTAGTTAAATATTACATGATAGACCAATACAATAGCATCTTTAGTTCTTTACTAGTAAGTGTGTACCATCTTCGTTTTTCAAGTTCATGTCTAGGCTAACGATCAGAAAATCTAGATTGTTGAGTATTGGCAATTAGTCTGACTGGAGATATCTGATATAATTTAAAAAGTAGGTTTATTGAAAAAAATATTTAATATAATTTAAAATGGAATAATTGATTTAAATAATCTCAACTGTTGTTAATTGGTCGTCACTAGTCTCAACTATAAAAATCACCACTAGCATTCCGAACTATTAACATTTGGCCTTCAGTGGACCTCGACTAAGGGAACCATAACGCCGTTAGTCGGCGGTCGCCCGAAAAATGTTTTTGGCCGGAAAAGGTTCCTAAAAGTCTGATCTAAGGTTACAAAGAGATTTGGGACGAAAATGTTGAGTTTCTGACAAAAAGAAGTTTTCCGGCAACCTCAACAGGTAGGGCTTTTACTATAAAAAGGTTCCTAAAGGTCCAATCTAAGGTTACAAGAAGGTTTGGGACGAAAAGATTGAGGATTTTTGGCCGAACATGAGTGTTTAGGCCAAAAAACTGTTTTTCCGGCTACCTTAATAATTCGGACTTTACTAGAGAAAAGTTCCTAAAGGTTCAATCTAAAGTTACAAAGAGGTTTGTGACGGAAAGGTTGAGTTTCTAACCAAAAAGGAGTTTTCCGGCAAAAATGTTTTTCCAACGACCTATGACGAACGGCGGTAAAGTCCCATTAGTCAGGGTCAATTTGATGCCAATATGTTAATACTTGAGACTTCTAGTAATAATTATTGTAATTAGGACCGGTGGCAACCAATTAACAATAGTTAGTATTATTAAAATTCATTATTCCATTTGAAAAGAGGTTTATCGAATGTCATAGAAAATATAATATAATCCCTCTTATCTACATATTTATATCTATACTATGTATAATATGCATATTGAAGGGACAACTTTGATCATTTGCCACTTTTTCAAGTATACGTTTGTTTATGCAACATCTACATCTTCAAACACATTCAGCCTCATTATGCTTTGGGCGACCAAATTTGCAATCCAAACCCACTCATCCCCAATTCCCCATACACCCATCCATTGTCATCTTTTCATTGTAGAGAACCAAAAAAAAAAAGAATTTAAGAGAAAGAAACCAGGGACGACCCTGGGTGGGTGGGAGGACCATCGGCCAGGGCCTGATATTTCGAACGACATGTTATTTTTATAAAAAAAAACTCGATATGTATATGTAAAAAAATTAATAGGGTATACTTATACAAACACCAACATAGGTCCACTTACAAAACTATTCTTATAATTTAGATTAGTTATTAGCCCATTGGCATAAGGTTGTATGAAAAACTAGTTTATATTATATATTTCATTAAAGGGTAATGACACGCTTTTTCGTGCTCGAACATGGTACACGAATTGATATTTGTTGTTTCTGTTTTCGTTTCTCACATGATATTTTATCATCAACTTGATTCGACTTTCTGTCATAGTAGATTTGGAGCTATAATTGTTGATGTGCTGGGATTATTCGACTTTTCGTGGCCAAAATCCAGAGACATTTTGTAATAAGCTGCTGGATTTGACTATAATGATTTGCTAGTATGCTTTCCATACATAAATCGGTAATTATGTTTGAGAAATTAAGGTTTAATCTTCAAAGGTTAGGTTTAATCTTTGTACATTAATCTGTATTATGTTAGTTTATATATATATATATATATATATATATAGGGTAAGGTTCTTGTAAAAAAGTTTAAAAGTGTAAGAAGTGTTAGAAATATTATGGATGTGACATATGTCCTAAATCTAAATTAATTCAAAAGGGTAAATAAGTAATTTTATCATTGATTTAATCAATTCAAAACATTCCATAACTGTCACCCTAATTTATAGGAATACGTTTTTTAAAAGATCTTTATAAAACACTACAAATAACACTGCAAACACCATTCAGCACGTATATAACACAATTCAATAATTATATAACACCATTCAATAAGTATATAACACCCTTCAATAAGTATATAACATCATTTTAAAGATCTCTATAAAAACACTACGAATAACACTGCAACTACCATTCAACACGTATATAACACCATTCAATAATATATAACACTATTCAGTAAGTATATAACACAATTCGATAAGTATATAACACCATTCAATAATATATAACACTATTAAAGACACTGCAAAACACCATTCAATAGTTCATAACAATATAATAAGTACATAACACCACAGAAAAGATACAACACTACAACCCCGTAATGGTGGGCGTCTGAAACAGCAACGACACGATGGAGAGTGGTCAGACCGGTGGCGGAGGTGCGACAACTTGAGTGGTTCTCGGTGGGAACCGATCGAAGCAGGTGGGTGGCTTGCGATGGTTGTTCGGTGGTGTCCAGCAGGCCTGATTCGGAGATGTCGATGTTGCTGTATCGATGATGATGATGATGATGATTCGAGATGTAAATTGATGATGATGAAGATTCGAGATCGATTATTGATGATGATGATTCGATTTCTGGAAGAAGGAGGAGGATGATTCGAATTCTGGAAGAAGAAAGAGAATTCGTAATGTTAGGGAATTGATTTACAGTTTCCTATTTTCAGGTGGATATAAAAGACACAATTGCCCCTACAATTTTCAAATTAGTCCAAACTAGTAAAAATATTTTACAATTTGGTCCTGTTGATCTCAACCATTAGATCAAAAGATCTAATGGCTGTGATTCTTTCTTACCCTTCTCACACTTTTGATCTTTTTTAGAGGAACCTCTACCTATATATATATATATATAATATATGTTGGTTAACGTACAATATTCCTTAACGTATGATGTGTATGAGATGAAATTACGCACGTTATAAAACTCAAAAACCCTAATCACGCATGTTGAAAACCATAACACGCATGAATATAATCACGCATGTACAAAATCAGAATCACGCATGGGGTAAAAAAACCTAATCACGCATGTTATAAAAATAACCACGCATTTTATAATTTCATCAGCGTACGCAGCGTATGTAAAGCAAAATTGTACAATACACTTTCACTACATATATATATATATGATTTGGTTCAAGGAAGAAGCACTACCATTTGTAAGAACAATGAGAACTCCTATCATCCAATAAAATTTTAACTCATCACATATATTCAAATTAAATCAAAAGGGCAATGTAGTCTTTTATTCTTGATGTCACATTATTTCTCTCTCTTTTTTTAAAAATCGCATCCATTTTCTTTATTTATCTCTCTCTTTTTCTTTTACAATAGAACATTTTACATTTAAAAAAAGCAAATGGAGATAAAAAAATATTTGATTCAACAAATTCAATATACAAAAGGCAAATCGAGATCCAAAAGAAAATGCCCATAACTTCGACTCAGATTGAGGTGATTGTGATGTTCAAAGGCGGCGGAACCACCGTGGAAAACGGAAAGGGGTGGGGGATCGGGGGGGGACAGTGTTGAAGGCGTAGAAGGGGTGATGTGAACGCAGGTGGTTCTGTGACGGAGATGGTGGCGGCACGACAATGGTGACAGCGGCGTTGGTGGTTTTGTCGATTTCAAATGTAAAAGTTATTTTTGAAAATGTTTGCATATGTAAATGTTTAACCACAAAGCGTTCCATCTTCCCATCAAGATGATTGATCGGGGTGATATAGACGGCGAAAGGGGTGGGGTCGCCGGTGTGGGTGGCGGATCGGAGAACGGTTCCCCGACAAGATGACTGATCGGGGGTGATGTAGACGACGGCTACAGAGGTGTTGAATGCAATGGAAGGGGGTGATATAGACGGCGGCGGCGACGGCGGTGGTTCTATGACGGAGATGGTGGTGGCACGACGATGGTGACGACGACGGTGGTGGTTTTGTCGATTTAAAATGTAACGGTTTTTTTAAATGTTTGCGTATGTAAAAGCACATTCGGCAGCGTACTTAAAAAAACATTTGACATCGTACGTAAAAAACATTCGACAACCTGCGTTACAAAAAACCTTTCGATAAGCGGGGATTCGGTTCAAGGAGGAACCACTATCAGTTGCGAGAACCATGAGAACTCCTCCTATTCAATAGAATGTTAACACATCACCTCTAATCAGCTTAATTCAAAATAGTATTTTAGTCTTTTTCTCTTAATGTCACATCCTCTCTCTCTATCTCTAAAACACATCACATCATCATTTATATGTCTAACATAATAATATCTCTCTACTTTCATATCTTTTATACTTTTTAGATTTAAAATTGAGAAAATTATCTTAGGTTTTAAATTCAAAGACCAAAAGTATTACGTAATTTAAAAAATATAAAAATAGCGAAACTGATATCTATTTCTTTTTACTCTTTTTCCCTAATTATGAGATAATGTTCTTTATAAAATGCAAGCTATATTTGTCTTATATGTTTATTATAAAATACAAAATTATCGAAAATGATATCTATTTCTTCTTGCCCTATCTTTCCTAATTCTAACATAATATTCTCTATAAAATACAAACTATATTCGTCTTATATGTTTATTGAGAATTTCTATTCATTCGTTAACGTTTAATGACTTTGCACTACAACATTTTAAAACAACATTCGACAACGTGCGTAAAAAAAGTTTTGACAACATGCCTAAAATTTTTTTTGACAACGTGCGTAAACATTAACACGAACTGAGTATGAGAATACTACTATGTACAAAAATAAATAAGTAAATGTTTTGACAACGTGCGTAAAAAGTTTTTTTACGCACCTGATAGCCGACCCGAGCTCCTCTAAACGTCACATGCAAATCTAATTTTCAAACGTATGTAAAAACGAAATGCTTAAAATAGTTTTTATGTACGTTTGAAAAATGTTTTTTACATAGTTGTCGAATGTAAAATATTTTTTTTACGCACGGTATCGAATGAAAAAAAAAGTTTTTTTACGTCCCTGATTGTCGATCCAAGCTCCTTTAAACGTCATGCTTAAATCTTTTTTTTTCAAACGTATGTAAAAATGACACACGTAAATGTCTAGTTTTTACATACGTTTGAAAAATTGTTTCTCGTACGTTGTCGAAGGTAAAAAAAATTCGCGCACTGAATGCAAAAAAATGCTTTTTTATTACACGCGATAAGAAAGGTTTTTATGCCCCTGATCGCCGACCCGAGCTACTCTAAACGTTTGTAAAATGTAAACGCTCTTTTTTTTCTTTGATTTTCGTAGGTGGCTTGAGGCTTTTACGTTCAAATGACGAGGATAACGAACAAAAAATTAAGATCAAGATTATAGATTGAAAACATTTTCTTTTTATAGATGCAGTGAATTTTTTTGTATAAAAAAATTATGTTTTGTAATTAATTCTTTTTTTTAAATAGATAAACGTAATTATTGTTGACATGAAAAGTGATGTAGTCTATGATGTTTGATTGTCAGTTTGACAAGTTGACATGAATAATATAAAAGTCAAATTTCCAAAATACACTTCTTGTACTATCTATTTATTTTTAATCAATAAAATCAATACAAGAGAAATCAAACTTAAACAATTCAATCTCAACAACTCATACATGAGAGATCTAGGTGTCACACCCCAACCGATGGCGGAATCATCGGGGCGCGGCACTAAGCGAACCAGATTGTATCACGAGAAATTCCACAACATTATTTCAACGACTATATTTAAACGTTAAAATCCCATACTTTCGACATACAATCCTCAAATTCTCATAATACAATTTCCGGTTTAATAATCTCTAGATTTATTACAAACGTTTCTAAAGCATGAATCTAAACTAAGCAGAACTACGTCCAAAGCATCCAAGCTAAAATCCTCAACATGTTACATATGTTAAAATACAAGTCAATACAATTAAGTAAAGGTGAGCATATAGGTTTAAGTAATACTAGCATAATAGAGAAACCGTTCGCGAAATAGTCTAATTACATATCATGATACACCAAAACACATTACACAAAAATAGGCATATTTCTCATGCTAACTTCCGTGAGAAGGCTAGCGCGTCCATCCTAACTAGACCCCGTCGGGTGTTAGCCACACTATAGTACCATACTAGCTAAGGAGACAAGTTAACGAGAATAAATCCTAGTCACAAATTTCTAGTATTACGTATCGAGCATATATAATCAGATTATCCGCGTGTGATAAACAGTTTGATTTGGTGAGGTATTTTGATAGAGGAACATATGTAACACCCAAAAAGTGCTTTAAAGTGAAAACAGGGTCAAGTATACTCACAGTCGGTGCGTTTAGGAGAGAGTAGACGACTGTCGAGAGGTGAAGAGGAGGCCGGATCAGCCTGCATACGCAAACGGAAGTGCATCAGTCTCCAAAAAGCTGAAACGGTGAAGTTTGGGTTGGGCAGTAGGCAAGTTCGGGCAAACTTGTATGTCAACATACAAGTTCGAGCGAACTTGTATAGATTTGCTGGGGTTTGACTCAAGTTCGGGCGAACTTGTAAGTTTCCAAGGAAATTTGACAAGTTCGGGCGAACTTGTAGAGACCTGTCAAATGGAATAACAAGTTCGGCCGAACTTTTGAAGTTTCCTGAGAAACTTTGCAAGTTCGAGCGAACTTGGGGGTTTCTGAGGTTGAAAATTTGAACAGTTATGTTCAAGTTAGGCCGAACTTGACCCTCAGAGGGCAAGTTCGAGCGAACTTGGCTAGAATGCTGCATAAAATCAGTTAAATCTCGATCGAACTTGATGTTTTCGGGTCCAAAATCTTGCGTTTTCGCATCATTTGCTGAGAAAATCGAGTGCCCATCCCTCCAACCTTAAGCCACTGAGTAAAACTTAGGCTGGAGAGGTCTTTTGGAGCGAACTTAGCCATTTCACAGAAACTCGGGCTAATCCGAGCGAACTTGATGGTTCGTACAGGTTAGTCCAACTTGTGTAAAGTGACGATTCCGTCCTTGTGCTTCCGGATCTGAGATCTAGCTTCGACAACGCCTCGTTCCACTCAAAAGTGAACGAAACATACGTCATTAGTCCAAAAGTGGTGTAAAAATCAAGGATTTAAAAGGTTTTGCTCAGATCTAGTATAGACCTGAGTGAAAACAGAAGTTTTTATGGAAAAAGACGAAGATTTTCGTAAATAGAAGAGATTTGATGAAAACAAAGGCAAAGCTTTGTGAAAAATCATTGTAAACGGGTGTAAATTGTTGATGAACATCATTGTAGTTGAAATCGGGTCGATTCTTACTTAGAAAACAAAGGGTTTCGGGTTTGAGAGCTCTGGTCGAAGTTGCAGCAAGTTCAAATGAGAGAATGGGGCTGAGTATTTACAGGTGAAGACAAAAAGTGAGCTGGTGGGAGTCAAGTTCGGTCGAACTTGCTAGGTATTCAAGAGATTCATGCCAAGTTCGGCCGAACTTGCTGATTCTGTGAAGAATCAAGGCAAGTTCGAGCGAACTTGTGGGAAATGAAGGATTCTTGTGTTGGCCAGTCAAGTTCGGCCGAACCTTGGGTCACCCAAGTTCGAGCGAACTTGTCCAAATGTTGGGTTTTCTTCGTTTATTTCGCGTTAAGAGTTCGTTTGGTGATTCGGTTCGTATTAGGTAGTTATATTAAGTGTTATAAGCGATGTAATAGTGCGATTTAGATATTCGAATAAGCGAGAGCGATGCGATAACGAGTGTAATCATAATCATAAACACACATAACACATAAATAACGTAAAACCACATACTTAACTTCGATTTGCGATGCGATGGCACAAGTGTTTATCAATCAATAACACACTCGACTCGTATAATAGTGTATTTAGTTGTAATTAAGATTAGATTAGCGATGCGTTTAATAAGCGATCAGATGCGATATAATTGAGATAAAACATATTTAATTTAACATAACTTTCTTATAAACCGAATCTCGGGATTTACAAAGGATAGATACAACGATAATAGAAAAAAAAGATAACAACGAAGTTGTTAAAGTCCCCCCTACTTTAGGAAATTTCGTCCTGAAATTTAAGTAGTGGCCGTAACAAAGAGGTGTGGGCATTTGGCCTTCATGTCACTTTCCAATTCCCAAGTGAACTCTGCGCCGCGTTTGCCTTCCCATCGGACCTTCACGATAGGGATGCAAGAGCGCCGTAGTTTCTTGGTTTCTCGGTCCATGATCTCGACATGCTTTTCCACAAAATGGAGAGTCTCGTTGATTTGCAGATCTTCGAGAGGCACATGGAGATTCTCTTCGGCTAGGTATTTTTGAGGTTAGACACGTGGAAAGTCGGATGAACGTTATTAAGTTCCGCTGGTAGTTCGAGACGATAGGCTACTTTACCGATCCTTTCCAGAATCTTAAAGGGACCAACGTATCGAGGCACTAGCTTTCCTTTCTTCCCGAAGCGGATCACTTCCTTCCAAGGTGCAACCTTTAGGAGAACGTGATCTCCCACTTCGAACTGTAGGGCTTGCGGCGTTTATCGGCATAACTCTTTTGACGACTCCGAGCTTTCAAGAGATTGTCTCTGATCTGGAGGATCATGTCTGTCGTTTCTTGAATCAGCTCGAGACCGGTGATTTGTGCTTCTCCGATCTCGTGCCATGCAATAGGCGATCGACATTTTCTTCCATACAGTGCCTCAAAAGGAGCCATTTGAATGCTGGTATGATAACTATTATTGTACGAATTCGATCAAAGGTAAATGCGTATCTCAATTACCACCGAAATCTATGATACACGCATGAAGCATGTCTTTGAGGGTGCGGATCGTTCGCTCTGTCTGACCGTCGGTTTGAGGGTGAAAAGCGGTACTGAGATTGAGAGTAGTACCGAGAGCGGATTGAAAAGTCTTCCAGAGACGTGAAGTAAAGCGACCGTCTCGGTCAGAGATGATGTCATGAGGCGTCCCGTGTCGACATATAACTTCGTCGGTATAGATTCGGGCTAATCGTTCAACCTTAAAGTCTTCTCGTATAGCAATAAAGTGCGCGGATTTGGTAAGACGATCAACGATAACCCAAATGCTATCGTGACTAGATGAAGTGCGGGGAAGTTTCGTAATAAAATCCATGGCTATACTCTCCCATTTCCACATCAGGATTTCGGGTTGTTCGAGTAAGCCAGAGGGTCTTTGATGCTCGGCTTTAACCTTCGAGCAGGTTAAGCACTTTGAAACGTACACGGCGATATCCTTTTCCATGCCCGGCCACCAGTACTTAGGACGAAGGTCCTGGTACATCTTGTCGGCACCAGGGTGAATGGAATATCGAGATTTATGAGCTTCGGTCATTAACAAATCACGAAGGTTATCATGGATGGGAATCCAAATGCGATCGAGATAATAATAGATAACGTTAGGTTTAACAACGAGTTGAGTTTCGGCACCACATTTCATTTCTTCCTCCAAAGTATTCTCATTCAAACAAGCGAATTGGGCGGAGCGAATCATGATTTCGAGATTATTCAATGCTTGAGAGTCACGAATACAATATACATAGCTTTGTCGACTTAGAGCATCGGCGACGACGTTCGCCTTGCCGGGATGGTAGCGTATCTCACAATCGTTATCGTTGAGAAGTTCAACCCATCTGCGTTGGCGCATATTCAGTTCCTTTTGATTGAAGATATGTTGTAAGCTCTTATGGTCGGTGAAGACCGTACACTTAGTACCGTAAAGGTAGTGTCGCCATATCTTCAATGCAAAAACAACTGCACCGAGTTCGAGATCGTGGGTCATGTAGTTTTTCTCGTGGATCTTGAGTTGTCGAGACGCATACGCGATAACCTTGTTCGTTGCATGAGGACACAACCAAGACCAAGGTTTGAGGCATCGCTGTAAACAACAAAATCGTCATTTCCGTCGGGTAAAACGAGTATAGGAACGTTGCAGAGCATACGCTTGAGAGTTTGAAAAGCTTCCTCTTGTTTAGACTCCCAAACAAAAGGTTTGTCCTTATGAGTTAGGGCGGTAAGCGGAACGATGATTTTTGAAAAGTCGGCGATGAATCAACGGTAGTAACCCGCCAATCCAAGAAATGAACAGATTTCGGTAGCATTCTTCGGTGTAATCCAACCCTTGACAGCTTCAATCTTTGTAGGGTCGACGTGTATTCCTTGACTATTAACGATGTGGCCGAGAAATTGGACTTCTTCGAGCCAGAATTCACATTTAGAGAACTTAGCATAAAGGCGATTACCTTGGAGAAGTTCGAGGACTAAACGGAGATGGCGTGCGTGTTCGTCTCTCGACTTCGAATAGATAAGGATGTCATCGATAAAAACAATGACGAAACGATCTAGGAAAGCTTTACACACACAGTTCATCAAATCCATGAAGACCGCGGGTGCATTGGTAAGACCAAAAGGCATGGCCACGAATTCGAAATGGTCATAACGGGTACGAAAGGCGGTTTTCGGAATGTCTTCTTCCAACACGCGTAACTGATGATAGTCGGAACGAAGATCGATCTTAGAAAAACAAGTAGCACCTCGGAGCTAATCAAATAAGTCGTTAATTTGGGAAAGGGGTAACGGTTCTTTACCGTAAGCTTATTAAGTTCACGATAATCGATGCACATTCGGAACGTCCCATCTTTCTTTTTCACGAAAAGAACGGGTGCACCCCATGGCGAAGTGCTCGGGCGTATGAAACCTTTATCAAGAAGCTCTTGAAGTTGGCTTGATAGCTCGCGCATTTCTGATGGTGCGAGATGATAAGGAGCTTTAGCAACGGGAGTAGCACCGGGAACTAAATCGATACGGAATTCACATCTCGAGTAGGGGGTAATCCGGGTAAGTCGTCGGGAAAGACTTTGGGAAATTCATGAACAACAGGAACGTCTTTAAAAGTCTTCTTTTCTTTCTCCGGGTTCACGATATGGGCTAGAAAAGCAACACATTGCTTTCGCAAGCATTTGTGTGCTTGAGTACATGACAAAAGCATCAACTTCATTGAGGGAGTTTCACCATAGACATGTAGTTGATCACCGTTAGGAAGAGGGAACCGAATCATTTTATCGAAGCATACAACTTCAGCATGGTTTTCACGAAGAAAGTCCATACCTACTATGATATCGAAGCTACCTAACTGCATAGGTATGAGATTGATATAGAAGACATGGTTGTTGAGATCGAGAGAACAACCACGTAAGACAGAGGTGACGATGATGGCTTTTCCGGTGGTGACTTCCACGTCGAAAGTCTTTGGGAGTTTAGTGCGCTGACATTTTAAAACCTTTTCGAATTCTAACGATACAAAACAATTATCGGCACCAGTATCAAATAAACATGAAGCATAAATACCATTGACAAACATTGTTTTTGCGTTCTAGGCCTGTCGATGGTTCATATTGAAGGCTCGACCACGCGCAGCCTGTTGTTGCTGCTGAGACTGTGGTGGTGGCTGATGCTGAGGCTGAGCTGCTGCTGTTCCTGCTTCACAGGTTTGTTTGGGCAGACATTACTGAAATGATTCAGATCTCCACACGTGTAGTGGGCACGTGCTCTTGGGGCTAGCTGTCGATTGGCTGAGGAGGAGCTGGTAGAGCTGGAGCTGCTGGAGTTTAAGGAGCTGCCTGACGAGGACCACTACGGCAGCTGACAGTAAAGTGGCCGTAGATTTACAAATGGTGCAGAAGCGACAATTACCACCAACTGCATGATGATAGGTGCATTTTGAGCACAAAGGATGCGGACCAGTATACGCACGTTTAGCTGGAGGTGCGTTTTGAGCAGGAGCTGGTAAGGCTGGGAGTTGAGCGGTGTAGCAGCGGCGTAGTTCTGGCTAGGGTTTCCTCTTTTGCATCCCTGACGATTTCCCTTCGGGTCATTGGATGGTTCGGTAGCAGCAGTGGGTTCGGTAACAGCTTGATTGGCAACTTTCACAGGGTTCTTGAAATAACCATCTTGAACTCGCTGATCATTGATCTCAGCGGCGAGCATGTAGGTTTCCTCAATGGTTGTCGTACGAGCAACCATCACAAAATTTGCAACACATTCGGGTAGAGCACGTATATACTTGTTGATGGCTTTCTCAATAGTATCAACTTGGCTGGGACAGATGATGCTCAAAATCTTGAATCGAGCGGTAAGTCCAGCATTGTCGGGACCATCTTGCTTGATACCCCAAAACTCATTCTTGAGCTTTTGAATCTCATGCGGAAGGACAAAACTCTTTTTCATCACTTCCTTGAGTTCCTCCCAAGACAGATTATAGGCTTCGTCATTACCGCGCCTATTTCTTTTTGCGGTCCACCAGTCGAGAGCACGGGACTGGAAGACTCCTGTAGCGTTCACTATGCGAAGGTCATCGGGGCATCCACTTTGCCTAAAGGTGACCTCAATGGCGTCAAACTAATGGAACATAGCAGTCGGTCCATCGTTGCCCGTGAAGGCGAGAGGTGCATAAGCCTTGAAATTTTTGAAACTGAACCGTGACTTGGGGTTTCAGCTTTCGAGTCGACCGAGGAGTTACTGCTCACAACATGAATTTCCGAGACGATTTGCGGGATGACTTTAGCCATTTCCTTGGCTACCATTGTAGCGATGCGCTTATCGGCGTTGCTGCGCTGGAGATTCCTCCTGGTATGTGATCCCATTGAAGACATCTACATTGAAGGATTTGATAGGATGAGATTCGATTATAATAAGTCTATGTTTTAAAGTATTTAATATTATTATTCATATAAGGCACACAATCACATAAGCAAGTAAACACGTAGACAGGCAAACACGTAAGCACATAAGCACATAGCACATAAGCACGTAAACACATAATCCACGTAAGCATATACTTTGCACGTATTCACCTTCTTATAAGTAAAGCGTAGCACGTACGAGATGCGATATAATAACGTAAATAGGGAGTCGAGTTGCATATGAGATCATACGCGTAGGAGAGTCGAGCGATTAGTTTGGTTGGTGTATTATTAGCGTTTTAGATTACGAGAGCTGTGCGAGTTGTGCATGCGTTTCTGGAGCGTAAAGCGATAATCGAGAAATCGAGAAATCGATAAAGCGAGAAATCGATAAAGCAAATTCTCAAAATTCAACACATAATTAGTAAATAAACTCGATGATGCGTAAATCGACGATATAGGCTGAAATCAATTGGAAGCATCCTTGGTTTTGAGACGTTGACTACCCAAAGTGATTCGAAAATTCTCTGAGTTCGGACACACGATTTGGCCTAATAGTCAAATGCTCTCACCGTTCAACGGTTAACGGCATTTATCCTTCCAGTTACGTCGTGTTCCGAGTTATCAAAATAATCGAGACTTTGGTGAGATTGAAAATCAAAGAGCGGAACTAGTTATTAAGATGGGGTTTCACCCCTAACTTAACAACTTCATTCCTAGTTGTGGTTCTGCTCACCGATCAAATTGGGAGTTCCACTAGATAGATATGGAGATTTTCGTCAAGGTTTGGATATCACTCCTAACTCAACGAAAGGTATCTCGTGCGAGAGAGTATGCATGGAGTGAATGATCTTATCAAGAGTTCTCGGTTTTCACACCTATTCTCGACTTGATCATTCATTTGTGTGATACGAGCGTACTTCAGCGTGTATATTGTGTTAGCCTTAGGAAAGGCATATTTAGGCATTTATGGCAAGTGCTTAAGCATTTAAGTCAAAGATTGGTCAAATTGGGTACTTAGACTGTAGACCAGGTCGAACATGGCAATTCTACCTAATTCTACAGTTATGGCTCTGATACCAATCTGTCACACCCCTACCGATGGCAGAATCATCGGGGCGCGACACTAAGCGAACCAGATTGTATCACGAGAAATTCCACAACACTATTTCAATGACTATATTTAAACGTTAAAATCCCATACTTTCGACATACAATCCTCAAATAACATTACAGAATATCATAATTCTCATAATACAATTTCAAGTTTAATAATCTCTAGATTTATTACAAACGTTTCTAAAGCATGAATCTAAACTAAGCAGAACTACGTCCAAAGCATTCAAGCTAAAATCCTCAACCTGTTACATATGTTAAAATACAAGTCAATACAATTAAGTAAAGGTGAGCATACAGGTTTAAGTAATACTAGCATAATAGAGAAACCGTTCGCGAAATAGTCTAATTACATATCATGATACACCAAAACACATTACACAAAACTAGGCATATTTCTCATGCTAACTTCCGTGAGAAGGCTAGCGCGTCCATCCTAACTAGACCCCGTCGGGTGTTAGCCACACTATAGTATCATACTAGCTAAGGAGACAAGTTAACAAGAATAAATCCTAGTCACATATTTCTAGTATTACGTATCGAGCATATATAATCAGATTATCCGCGTGTGTAAATAGTTTGATTTGGTGAGGTATTTTGATAGAGGAACATATGTAACACCTAAAAAGTGCATTGAAGTGAAAACGGGTCAAGTATACTCACAGTCGGTGCGTTTAGGAGAGAGTAGACGACTGTCGAGAGGTGAAGAGGAGCGCCGGATCAGCCTGCATACGCAAACGGGTGTAAATTGTTGATGAACATCATTGTAGTTGAAATCGGGTCGATTCTTACTTAGAAAACAAAGGGTTTCGGGTTTGAGAGCTCTGGTCGAAGTTGCAGCAAGTTAAAATGAGAGAATGGGGCTGAGTAGTTATAGGTGAAGACAAAAAGTGAGCTGGTGGGAGTCAAGTTCAGTCGAACTTGCTAGGTATTCAAGAGATTCATGCCAAGTTCGGCCGAACTTGCTGATTCTGTGAAGAATCAAGGCAAGTTCGAGCGAACTTGTGGGAAATGAAGGATTCTTGTGTTGGCCAGTCAAGTTCGGCCGAACTTGGGGTCACCCAAGTTCGATCGAACTTGTCCAAATGTTGGGTTTTCTTCGTTTATTTCGCGTTAAGAGTTCGTTCGGTGATTCGGTTCGTATTAGGTAGTTATATTAAGTGTTATAAGCGATGTAATAGTGCGATTTAGCGATTTGAATAAGCGAAATAGTCTATTTACATATCATGATACACCAAAACACATTACACAAAACTAGGCATATTTCTCATGCTAACTTCCGTGAGAAGGCTAGCGTGTCCATCCTAACTAGACTCCGTCGGGTGTTAGCCACACTATAGTACCATACTAGCTAAGGAGGCAAGTTAACGAGAATAAATCCTAGTCACATGTTTCTAGTATCACGTATCGAGCATATATAATCAGATTATTCGCATGTGATAAACAATTTGATTTGGTGAGGTGATTTTGATAGAGGAACATATGTAACACCCAAAAAGTGCATTAAAGCGAAAACGGGTCAAGTATACTCACATTCGGTGCGTTTAGGAGAGAGTAGACGACTGTCAAGAGGTGAAGAGGAGCGCCGGATCAGCCTACATACGCGAACGGAAGTTCATCAATTTCCGAAAAGCTGAAACGGTGAAGTTTGGGTTGGGCAGTAGGCAAGTTCGGGCGAACTTGTATAGATTTGCTGGGGTTTGAGTCAAGTTTGGGCAGACTTGTAAGTTTCTCAAGGAAACTTGACAAGTTCGGGCGAACTTATAGAGACATGTCAAATGGAATGACAAGTTCGGCCGAACTTGGGAAGTTTCCTGAGAAACTTTGCAAGTTCGAGCGAACTTGGGGGTTTCTGAGCTTGAAAATTTGAATAGTTATACTCAAGTCCGGCCGAACTTGACCCTCAGAGGGCAAGTTCGAGCGAACTTGGCTAGAATGCTGCATAAATCAGTTAAATCTCGAGCGAACTTGATGTTTTTGGGTCTAAAATCTTGCGTTTTCGCGTCGTTTGCTGAGGAAATCGAGTGCCTATCCCTCCAACCTTAAGCCACTGAGTAAAACTTAGGCTGGAGAGGTCTTTTGGAGCAAACTTAGCCATTTCACAGAAACTCGGCTAATCCGGGCGAACTTTATGGTTTGTACGGGTTAGTCCAGCTTGTGTAAAGTGACGATTCTGTCCTTGTGCTTCCGGATCTGAGATCTAGTTTTCGACAACGCCTCGTTCCACTCAAAAGTGAACGAAACATACGTCATTAGTCCGAAAGTGGTGTAAAAATCAAGGATTTAAAAGGTTTTGCTCAGATCTTGTATAGATCTGAGTGAAAACAGAAGTTTTTATGGAAAAAGATGAAGATTTTCGTAAACAGAAGAGATTTGATGAAAACAAAGGCAAAGCCTTGTGAAAAATCGTTGTAGACGGTTGTAAATTGTTGATGAACATCATTGTAGTTGAAATCGGGATGATTCTTACTTAGAAAACAAAGGGTTTCGGGTTTGGAGCTGTGGGCGAAGTTACAGCAAGTTCAAATAGAGAGAATAGCTGGGTATTTATAGGAGAAGAAAAATGGAGCTGGTGGGAGTCAAGTTCGGTCGAACTTGCATGATTTCATGCAAGTTCGGCGAACTTGCTAGGTATTCAAGAGATTCATGCCAAGTTCGGCCGAACTTGCTGATTCTGTGAAGAATCAAGGCAAGTTCGAGCGAACTTGTGGGAAATGTAGGATTCTTGTGTTGGCCACAGTCAATGTGTTCGGCCGAACTTGGGGTCACCCAAGTTCGAGCGAACTTGTTCAAATGTTGGGTTTTCTTCGTTTATTTCGTGTTAAGAGTTCGTTCGGCGATTCGGTTTGTATTAGGTAGTTATATTAAGTGTTATAAGCGATGTAATAGTGCGATTTAGCAATTCGAGTAAGCGAGAGCGATGCGATAACGAGTATAATCATAATCATAAACACACATAACACATAAATAACGTAAAACCACATAATTAACTTCGATTTGTGGATGCGATGGAGATTAAGCGATGCGATGGCACAAGTGTTTATAAAACAATAACACACTCGGCTCGTATAATAGTGTATTTAGTTGTAATTAAGATTAGATTAGGATGCGTTTAATAAGCGATTAGATGCGATATAATTGAGATAAAACATATTTAATTTAACATAACTTTCTTATAAACGAATCTCGGATTTACAAAGGATAGATACAACGATAATAGAAGAAAAAGATAACAACGAAATTCGAGTTGTTACACTAGGGTGCATAATGGTTCCTACGTTCTCGCATTTAAATGTGGTTTGAGTTGTGAGTACTAGGTCATGAAAATGTTTTTTCGATTTTTTCTTCTCAAAAGTTATGAGTCGTAAAGATATATTTATCTTCATACACAATTTACACAAGCACGTAAAAAAAACTTGCATCAGTCAAAATTACCGACTCGACATTTATTTTTATTTTTACAGATGTATTTATAATATTTTCATCTACGTTTGTGAATTTTTTTTGCCCAACTCGCGTGGGAAGAAGGAGTTCTCACGGTTTTCACAACTCGTGATGGTTCTTAAAACCGAGCTCTCTCTCTCTCTCTCTATATATTTTATATATATATATTACTATTTAAATTTGTTTCACCAGATCTTGATCTAGCTACTG
This sequence comes from Scalesia atractyloides, assembly GCA_947069175.1. Taxonomy (NCBI): domain Eukaryota; kingdom Viridiplantae; phylum Streptophyta; class Magnoliopsida; order Asterales; family Asteraceae; genus Scalesia; species Scalesia atractyloides. The sequence continues at coordinate 47,766,004 of CAMTDV010001634.1, forward strand.
TTGATTTCAGATCTTGTAGAATAGTATGAAGATTTAGAATCGTTCAAATTGGTTCTTTGTCTCATTATAAAGGTTGCAATGGACTGGATATGAAAAGTTAACTCTAAACAAGCCATACAAACCTAAATGTTTACAGAGCTTTGGATTGGCTGAGAAGTGATGTCAATCTCACTTTTAAATACTATTTATTTTCACTTAAATATCATATTTGTCTTTTGACCATTGTTATATATTGTTATTAAGGTTCATGGATTTTGGTGGACTGATTCCTGCACAACTTTTGAAACCGGGAGTCGAAAGAATACTCAAAATTCTATAAACCGGGAAGTAACTAAAAATTTCTATAAAACCGGGAGTCGAAAACGTATATACTCAAAATTTCAATATGAAAACTACATACTCTCCACTACACTACTGAGATACATGTTTCTATAGGAGATACATGTTTCTTCCTTGTGGAGCATCAAGGGTTTGCGCCGAGTTAGTTTTTTTTGCCATTGCCCTAGATGAATTGTCAAAGTTGATTCAAGAGGTAGTTCCGTGGTGCTTGTTGTTTGTGGATGATATTGTGCTAGTTGTGGAAAGTAAACAAAGACTAAATGAGAGGTTAGAGGAGTGGTGTGCAACCTTAGAAGGCAACCAAGTAACTTTATTGTGATTTCAGTGGTGTAGGCGAATACGAGTACACCCAAATCACCTTTGAAGGACAAGTAGTCCTAAAGGTAACTAAATTGAAGTATTTATGATTGTTTGTATAAAGGGATGGGGAGTTAGACAGTGATGTATCCCATCGCGTCCAGGTTGGGTGGTGTAGTTGGAGAGCAGGCACTAGGGTTTTGTGCGACAAAAATTCCCAACTAAATTAAAGGGAAAATTTTATCGGGTTGTAGTTAGACCTGCTATCTTATACGGAACAGGTGGTTGGGCTATTAAGAAGACACAGACATGTAAGATGGAAGTAGCTGAGATGAGGATGCTGAAGTGGATGTGTGGGAACACAAGGTTGGATAGGTTAAGGAATAAGGTTTTTAGGGAGAGGTTAGGAGGAACTAGTAATCTGAAAAGATAAGGGAGGGGAGGTTGAGATGGTTTGGACATGTCGGGAGGAGATAGACGACATCCACGATTAGAACAGTAAAAAGTTTCACTGTGGTGGGGAGGAGAAGTAGAGGTAGGCCGAAACCGACTTAGGAGGAGAGAATTAGAAAGGATTTGATAGACTTATACCTCTCTGAGGACCTCGTAGAGGATAGGAATTCTTGGAGACGTGTGATTAAGGTTAATGACTTTTAGGGGGCGTTACTTGCTCTAGCATCTTGTCTTAGGGAGCTTAGGTTATTTATTTATTTTTTTGGTGGCCTATGCGTGCTATCACTTGTGTAATGTGTTATCAACGTGTTATTGGTTTAATAGCTTACAAAAAATATTTATAGTACATGTTTTCTTTGCTTTTTTTATCTAGTTGTGTGAATGTATCTCTTTTCTATGCTTGTATATATGGATACGTCTTTGGAGCCAAAGGTCTCACTGGATGTAGCCTCTCTATCCCATCGGATAGAGGTAAGGTGTGTCTGCATCCCACCTTCCCCTGACCCTACAATTAGCTTTGGCTATGAGTGAGATTATACTGGGTGTAATTGTTGTTGTTGTATCTTGTCCTACTCCACCATTTCATACCTTCACTAAACAAGATAGCTTTCTATTTAAAGGTAATCGTTTATGTGTCCCAAGGTGCTCATTACACGAAGCTATAATTTTGGAGAGTCATTAAGGCGGGTTGGCGGGACACTTTGGTAGAGATAAAACCATGGCTTGGTCTTCGAACGGTTCTACTTGTCTCATTTGAAAAAAAAAGATGTAAACCAAGTTATTCAGCGTTGTCGCACGTGCCATGTGGCTAAATCACACCACACTACTTATTCCTATGGACCCATGGGAAGACGTGTACTCAACGAATGAAAGATTTGATAATGGTAGTGGTGGATCGATTCTAAAAATGGCTCATTAAAGGGATGGCAATCGAACCCGAACCATATGGGTAAACCCCAAACCCGGCACATTTGGGACGGGTTTGGGGTCGGATAATCGGGTTTGGGACTCGTTTGGATTTTTTTCGCGGGTTTGGGACGGGTTTGGGATTCGGTGATACACCCGTTTACCCGACCCAATTACCCGATAAAGTGTACTTGTTTACCCGATTGTATACCCGATATAATTATTTTATAATTTTAAATATGTATAATTTTTTTTATAATTTTAAATGAGTCATTTTGTACCTTGTGCCAAGACTTATGATGCGAGTCAGGTGGCGGTTGTATTTTGCTGAAATTGTTAAGCTTCATGGGATTCTTAAATCCATTACGTCGGACGGATGTGAAATTTGCGAGGCATTTTTGCCGTACTTTGTGGAAGCGATCAGGCTCCCACTTGCAATTCAGTAGTTCTTACCAATCTCGGACGGATGGGCAAACCGAAGTCACTATTGGAAACCTTCTCCGTAGTCTCATTAGTAATAACCCGAAAAAGTGGGATTTGGTGCTCCTTAAGTTGAGTTCGCATATAACCGTTCTACCTATGGGCTGATAAAATTACAACATCAACATGGTGGTTCGGAGGAGATCTAAAGATCGAAGGACTAAACAAGTAAAATAATAATTAAATGTGTTTAATTATTATTTGAATTATCTATTGTATAGTTAGATAGTATTGTTTAGATAAGTATTGTTTAGTATTTGAGTTAGACTAGAAATATATTTCGTAGTACTCTAGCATGTTTAGTCTATAAATATTGAGTCCTTGTAATCAAGTTTAAGAGTTCACAACAATTAATACAAGAAATTTGTGATTCCATTCGTATTCATCTCTCTGATCCTGTACCAAGATTCAACAAGTGGTATCAGAGCCACGGTTTTGAGAGTTGTTTTTCAAGAAAAAGGGCAGCCCACGCGGGGCTGCAAGGGTTGTAAACGGCAGGAACGTTAGATGAGGTCGGCAATAGTAGGTATCGGTTAGTGTCGCCATAGTCGAAGCAAAAAGAGTTGCAAATGTCGGCCAGATTTGTTTGCATTTACATGAAGATGGCCGGTATTACACTTGATCCTTAGTTTCAAGTGTTTTAGTCCGACACTCCCACGTATTCCGGTATGCGATCTCGTTTGCTTAATGGTTGTGAAAGAAAAGCAGATGCAACTAAAAAAAACTTGGTACGGTATCGATGAGGCACCAAATTAAATTGGAATTTTAAGCTGAATATTGGAAAATATGTTGGTTTACGTGGCATGGCAGAGAACAAAGTAAATTGTTTCTTTAAATTTAATGATAAATTTGGAGTTCAATAAAAGAAGTGAGCCATGGTGGTTGCGAGACTTCTGCGGGTTGCGGAGTTCAGAGATGCCAACAACGGTTGCGGAGTTCAATAACGGTGGGCGATGGGGTGGTCCGAATAGCGACCAACTACAAGCTAAAAACGGTTCAATGGGGAACCGGTGACAGATCAGGTTTTTGTATTATTTTTGGATTAAAATTCTTAATAGGGTTTGAGTTGGTTACAAATAATATTGTTTATTATTTGGGTTAATGTTCCGTTGCGTATTGGCACCTTGGTTATGTCATGGGGAATTACCGTTTGGGACAATGGTGACCGATGATCTGTTTAGCGACGTTTTTTTTTGATGAATTTGGAACTGAAAAAAACGAGTGTGTCGCGGAAGAAACGAAATAGCGGGAAGCTACAAATTCGCCTGACAATATAGACTCGTATTTCTGTTGAAGGTGACTATCTGTTTCCGGTTCAGAGTTGTTTCCGATCGAAGGTGTCTAGGTACCGATCGCGGTAAGTTTCCGATCGCAGGAGTTTAGAATCCGATCACAGAAAGAAACTGACGAAAGGCAAGTTCTCAGAAATCGATCACAGTGAAGAACCAGTCAAAGATTGAGAAGCCGAAGATGGCGCGTCAACAAAGTCGTCGTGTGGGTGATGTTCCGCAAGTGTCTAGTGGCAATCACATGTGTTCGTCGAGTTGAAGGCAATTTGAATTGTTTACCCTTCTCTCATTTAAAAGTTCTCCCGGTTAAGATCTCTCTCGGTAATCAAGACTGTCAATTTGAGCTCATCTAAAGTTAGTGTTTGATGTTGAAGGTTTCAACAATGATGTGCCATTACCGTGTGTCGGGATGGTTAAATCTCCGTGTGTCGGGGTAGTAGGCTGAACAAAGGAAAAAGACTCGTTCAAAGGCAGTGGTAAAAGATCTCGAACAGATCTTGGTGTACCCTTTGCTTCAATTCGGTTGAAGGCAGTTGACAAGTTATCCCTTCTTCCAGTTGATCGAGTTCTGTAATTGGTCAAGTTCTAAAGTTTCGATTGAAGTGGGTTTGAAGGATAGTTGGAGTGCTACTTGAAAGGCGTTCGAGGGCCTCTTGAAGTCCTATCAAAAGGGTCACATAGTTTGTGAATACCAATCGAATCCAGATGAAGAGGTGTTTTTCACCTAAGGCAAAGCGTGTGTAGCTCAAGCTCTTTAGGATGAAGTGGTGTTGTGACTTGCTCTTAGAACTAGTAATGACGTTGTAACCAATGACGATAACGGTAGTGTGTCTACTGAAGATGTCAATGGAGGTCATGTGTTTACGAAGATGGTGCGATAGATCGAGACAGAATAAGTCAAGATTAAGAGGGAGACTTATGGAAGTTGATGTTGCGAGGGAGTGATAAAATTACAACATCAACATGGTGGTTCGGAGGGGATCTAAAGGTCGAAGGACTAAACGAGTAAAATAATAATTAAATGTGTTTAATTATTATTTGAATTATCTATTAGTATAGTTTAGATAAGTATTGTTTAGATAAGTATTGTTTAGTATTTGAGTTAGACTAGAAATAGATTTCATAGTCGTCTAGGATGTTTAGTCTATAAATATTGAGTCCTTGTAATCAAGTTTAAGAGTTCACAACAATTAATAGAAGAAATTTGTGAATCCCGTTCGTGTTCATCTCTTGATCCTGTACCCAGATTTAACAAGGTCTACAGGTAAGAGTCCATTTTTTGTTGTGTATGGTCGCAATCCGTTCACTCGTCTTGACCTCACTCCGTTTTCCGAGACAGAACGTTTTAGTGTAGAGGGGAGGAACGGTCTAAACAAATCCAAGAGTTACATCAACATGTGTGTGATCAGATTATCAAGCATAATAAGCAATATCAACGTCGCACTAATAAGCATCGTAAGTGTGTGGTGTTCAGGAAGGAGATTTAGTTTGGCTTTATTTGCGGCGTGAACAATTTCCTGTTAGGCGTTTTGGAATGTTGCAGCCCCGAGCGGATGGTCCATTTAAGGTGCTGATGAGAATTAAAGACAATGCTTACAAGATTGATTTGCTTGGTAAATATAATGTTTCTTCCACATTTAACGTGGCTGATCTAGCTTAATATGTTGCTGCTACTGATGATGATGATGTGTTTGACTCGAGGACGAGTCCCTTTCAAGTGGGGGAGAATGATATTGGGCCTGACCCAAAACTTGATCCCGGGCCGGTTGAAGAGCCCATAATCAATCCATAATACGCCTCAAGATTGTTGTGGTTTGCATGGATAAAGCTGGATGAAGTTAGCAGAAGATATATTTGAATTTTATTTGAAATTTAAACTTTATTTATTGTTTATCGTTTATCGTTTGAGTCATCGTTAGTTTGTTTTTACCCTTATCTAGAGTCTTTGAACTTTGTTTAAATACGTTGGTTTTCTATTAAATGAATTGGTGAATTTTTACAATTATTGAATTTCTATTGTTTCTCTCCTCTATGACGTAGCTCTCCGTATGATATGTGCTCATCATTCTCCTTTTTACCTTTACGCTTAAATGTGGAGCATCTTCCTCTTCACCTTTAACCCAATGTCACCAAGTCTAGAAAAACAAATAATTTGTATGACTACGAGTCAACTATGAGTGATAAAATGATAACCATGTATACTAGTTACAAGAACAAACTAATGATACTAATGTCAAGTGTTAACTAAGGGTTGGTTTTGGGCTTTAACCGAACCAAAACCCAAAATTTCAATTGTGTTGGGTTCGACGATGGCATTGATTAGGTTAACCAAACAATACTTTTGGGCTTGAAATTTTGGGCCGGCTGAAGATGGGCGTAAAGAATGGATTATGCATGAAAATTTGGCCTTGAGGTTTTTATTTACCACTTAATGTTACATATTTAAGCCTGAATGTTAGGTTCTCAGTTCTCTTATTTTTTAAACAAGCTTACGAGTAAATTATTTGCTAAACCGAAAACAAGACGACAAGTTAGTTGTTTGAGGCGTGGACAACTTTTTTTTCTTTTTTTTTTTTTAATTTTAAAAGAGAGATGCTCCCTTGGAAAACAACATTGTCATTTTATAAGCGAAAAGTTCCTTAGTATTTTGCATTAAGCCTCAATGCGAGACTAAGTTTAGAATGACCATGTACCCTTCATTCTATGGTTGTAAAACAAGGTCTCCGATGTCGAGTACTCTCCGAGTAGTCACTACAAGCTAGGCAGCCGAGACGACTTTCTTCAACTCCGCCTAATTACTCGAAATCCATCAAAAGCGGTCAACCTCGACCATAATCGGATCTAGTAGGTCAACTCGGGCCGAGTTTGACTTAAAAAAATAAAACATAATTTCTATGCTTATCATATTAAAGAATGAATATCATTTTCATGTATTTTGTTATAAATATTAGTAAATTTATGTTATTTTACATATATTTTATTTTTGGAAACTAATTTTTTTATAATTTAACATGTCGAGTATCCCGAGTACTCTCCGCCTAAGCCGAGTACTCTCAACTCCTCAATCAACCGACTAGGGTGCGCCTAGCGACTTTTGCAACCATGACTATGACTATGCCTACCCGTAAATCCGTAATGTGTGGATGTCCCATCACTTCTTAATTATTCTTTATACGCTTACAATTATTTGATGTTTCGATTAATAATCGTATCTTAAATTATTAAAAATAATATGAAGCAAATCTGTTGGATTGAAGATTCATTTCTTGGTCATTGAACTTATATATTGCACTTCATCTATCATATTACCCAAATTTTGATAAGAAAGTTGGCTTTAATGCTACATAGCATGCCAAAAATTGACTTTGGTAACTTACAAAAGTCAAATAGTTTGCCAATGATGTTAACAACAACAAATTACTTCAATGTACAAGGTGTGACAAATCTATTTGGTGAACAAAATACAAATCGCAGACATATGGTTAATTTTTACCAAACCTGTTATTTCTAGGTGTCTTTGATTATTTGTGCACAAGGTGAATCTTAAATCGTCACTAGTGTTGTGAGTACTTCACCTCGTTGTTTGCTGTCTGTTTCATTGCGACCATATTTGGGATTGGACAATCGTGTCCCCTAGTCTGTGATTTAACAGTTTTATGGCTATTTGTGGCCATTTTCGGGTTGGTTTTTTTTTTCTTTAGATTTTTAGACGTTGATTTTGTTGAATTCTTTCTTTTAGGATCGAGTAAAGATGAAAAGACTAATCATTGTTGTAGTTTTCAAATCTGACTGGTATAACTTTGATTCTTGAAAGGTTATATATAGGATTTTGATAAATTGTCGAACTCTTTATAGTTTCTTTTTCATGTATACAAGATCGACTGATCGAGTATGGTAATTACTTATCTAGTTATTTTTTATACTAAGAGGTTGTTCCTAAGGTAAATGTAAAATTCACAGTATCAAATGAAAGTTTAAATATCCAAACAACAAAGACCCAAACTCTAACAAGTAATCCAGAAAAGATCACGAAACAATACAAACTCTCAGCCTAACAAACACTAAGACCGAATGATTATCAATGTGATAATCATCAACAAAACAACTAGGTTGAAATATCTTAGATCCGTTTCAACAAGAATCTGATCAGAAACTACGAAACGAAACCCTAAGCTGTTTTAGTGAGAGAAAGTGTTTTCTGAGACAGATATGAGTGTATGAATTAAGAAGTATCCAGAACTTCAGTTATATACTTCTTGAGCAGCAAACCTAGCCCAGCAACAAATCTCGCATAAGCCCATATCTCACATAAGGCCATATCTTCTTGTACAACATCCAGTCCACATCTCGCATAAGTCCATGTACAACATCCAGCCCATATCTCGCACATGAAACGAATACATAAAACCAACATTATATTAGAACTAATAAATGAATACATAAAACCAACATTATTATAGAACTAATAAACACACAATGTGTAGAGCATAAAAGAGTATATTTCAACACCCCCACCCCACCGTTCCACTACTCGAACGAATTAAACATATGCAAATCATTGCACAACAGCTGATGAATTTTACCCAACACCCTTCTGTAAACAAGTCAGCTAACTATTTACTCGACTTAACACCAACACATTTGATTACACCTCTTGAAATATGTTCTCTTAAGAAAAACAAGTCTAACTCAAAATGTTTGGTTCTGTCGTGAAACACTGGATTTGCTGCAATAGCTATTGCAGCAGTATTATCAGAAAACAAATTAATTGGAAGCTTAATATTAATACCCAACTCACTTAATAAATTTTTAAGCCAAATTAACTCACATGCAGCTGCACACATAGCCCTGTATTCAGCTTCAGCTGAAGACCTTAACACAGTAGTTGTTTTTTTTTTACTTTTCCAGGAAAATTAAGTTAGATCCAAGAAACACACAAAAACCTGTTACTGACTTCCTGGAAACTAAGCACTTTGCCTAATCAGAATCGGCAAATGCAACTAAATCAAAATCTTGACTTTTACTGAACAAAATAACATAACCAGGAGCCTGTTTCAAATATCTTAACACATTAAAGGCTATTTTAACATGTCCTACTATCGGGCTATGCATTGATTGACTAAGATAATGTCCTGCATACGAAATCTCTACCCTTGTGTGAGCTAAGTATATTAATTCCCCTACTAATTGTTGATAGCCAGTAACATCAGAAAGAGAACCAGAATTACTATTCAGCAAAGCATTTAAAACATGGTTATGATCTATCGAATTGTTAACTGGTTTGCATGCTAACTGATGTGTATAAAATACAACATATAAATTACATCAAATGAGGCATAAAACTAACCATTTTCTAGTACTAATGTTGAAAAAAACATGTTTCTTTGTTCCTTTTGAATTTAGAGGAGCAAATGAGCTTAAAAGAATAAAAGAAGCAAATAAGCAGCCAAAACCAACATAAATACAAGAAGAAGGAATAACGCAACATGCCCGACCCCTCAGCAGCACCCCAAAGACAAAAACAAGGAAACAGAAGCTGAGCACGGGGCCGTGCCCAGCCAGGCATGGGGCGTGGTCAGACGTTACACTTAAAGACAAAACATGCAGAAGCTTCTATGCCCACCACGGGGTCGTGCCAGATCACCATGGGGAGTGGTCAGGCTCTAAGATTTGCAGAATCTTGATAGTACAGCGAAGAGTTGACCACGGGGCCGTGCCCAGGAGCCACAGGGTCGTGTGGGGCCCTCTGCTGACTGCTGCAATTAATGAAGGAAGAGAATAAGCTGGCCACGGGTCGTGCCCACTGGACACGGGGCCGTGGCCGGGGTACTGTTCTGTCTATAAATAGGGGTGCTTGGTTCACTTCAAAGGCATCCCTTGGCAAACCACTTCTCTCTCACTTTGCCACCATTCCACCACCACTACAACACCAACACCCACAACCATCATCCATGTAACATCCGTCGAAAAACGAGTTTCAAAACCCGCTTCGTTTATTAATCGAATAGTCAGTTACAATTTTCGTTGCTTATTTAATGCTCTTTTTAATTTTAAACAATACATAATTAATAAATATATTAGAATTTATAAACTATAATTAATAAACAATAAAAACGGTCGAAGAAAAAAATAAATGCCGCTGCCGGGTTTCGAACCCGGGTCAGCCGGTTCATTCAACAAACAAGCATTTCACCACTCCCGCACTTGACTCGTTTGTGTAATCAATGAATCAAATAAAACTTAAGTTCCACCCGTGAATTCATCTGTTTGCGTCAAGAACTGAAACCGCTCATCGGCTTTCAAATATCCAGAGACCTTTGGTGTGGTCGCGAGTTTCTGAGTATAACCGATGATTCAATGCCAGTTACAACCCACGTTCTAATCAATTCAATCTTCAATGCCTCAATTCATATGATTGTTGAGATTGAAACCGAAATGAAATTTACTTCCAATTTACACTAATAATACCATCGCCTCATATCTCGGAAACACTCGCAGAACCCTCAATTTTTCACTCTGTTCGTCGGAATCACTATCTGCTATCGCCGGACTTTCACCGGAAAACCGGGACTTACACCAAATCGGTAAATTTCTCGACTCTTTCGTTTTCAACCCATTGTTAGACATATACTAACTTCAATCCTTCAACCATAATCGGTTCCAGACGACGTTGACGGGAATTCTGCACTCGCCGGAAAATCTCTGGAAATTCTGAAATCACACTGTAAATCGGTACAATCATCTAAACCCCCTGATATCTCTTGTTTAGTCACTTAATTTCACAACTAATTGATCAAAACTGTTAATTGATCCGATCAGAGGGAATTCACAAAACAGAGCCGACGACCCTTGCCGGAGTTCTGAGAAAAACATCCTTTTCGGTACATTCATTTCCAAAACCCTCTTTATCCATTACATTTCAATCATTTATATGTTAGACGAACGATTTAAGCAAGAACAGTCGGACATCTTTGTCTGTGTCGTTATAAATGAAGAAGACGAAGGCGATATGTGTATATGTTTAATTAAAACTGAATATTATACCGGGTTAGACACACAGTTCAGTGGTGGACTGTGTGCAAATTTAATATCATGGTCCCGAGTTCGAGTCCTAACACGCTGCCCGGTTCTTACAAATCTCCAACCATTTTTAATACTGGTATATACTAAGGCACAGATAGTAAATAAATGTAATTAAAATCGCATGTCATTCGGGTTAGTCACACAGCTCAGTTGGTCGGGTTGTGTGCAATACAAGGCTATGGACGCGGGTTCGAGTCCAGGCCCTCACACCGGTTCAATGATTTAAAAACCTTTTTAAATTAAATAGAATTCTGAATAATCTAAATAGTATATAAGTATAATTAAAATCAGAAATATTTCGGGTTAGACACGTAGCTCAGTTGGTAGAGCTGCGTGCACGCATACGAGAGGTCCCGAGTTCGAACCTCACCCAGTGCACACTCAACCACAGTCCGACCGGTCAACGGTCCGGTCAACGGTCAACGGTCGGTCAACGGTCAACAAAAGTCAATTTTTTTTATTATTTTATTTATTTATTTAATTTAAAAATCAATTAAAAATACTTAAAAATAATATTTTTAAAGTTAGAAAACGACCTTAAACTCACAAAAAAATAAATCTAAAATCCTATTAAAATTGGTAATTAAAAGTATTAGTCTCCAATAAAATCCAATTATTTACCGAACAATTTCGTTAATATTTTAGGTTAGTTCTTCCTCGTCAATCAAATCCCAAAACTCGTGCGCATCCAACAACATCAAAAGAACGCACCCAATGTGAGTGAATCTCTACCAATTCCGCGTTTTAATCACATTTTTGGGGTGTATCATGTGTCGCTTAATTATTTATTATATTATAAACACTTGTGCATCCATCATATTCGTGATCAAATGTGTATTCAATATGTATCAATTGTTGTGCGGATTATGTTTAGATTAAAGTTATCATTTTCAGTACATACATTTCATAGGCCCAACAGCTCCCCGTGGGAGACGGGTTGAGTACAGGTGCCTCATTCGATCGGCTCCGTTTGATTGAGCCTTGATCTCACATACATCATTATACATTTCATACGATCGGCTCCGTTTGATTGAGCCTTGATCTCACAATACATTATCATTCATGTCATATGCTCATTCAAGGTGGTTTGTGATTGTTTGTTTATATATGTTTGCTCACATATGAATATTGCACAACTTTTCAATATTAAATACAACAAGAAATCAATAACAATGTTTTTAAACAAGGTTCACTCGCCAACTTTTGTTGACCCAAAATTTCCCCCATTTTACACATGATACAGGTGATCCAGTTGAGGCAAGAAACACATAAGAGGGCCTAGAAGAATAAATCAGTTTAAGCTTTGGATTGTTTTACTTAGTTTCATTTCCTTGTATTTGTATGAATTTGATTTGAACATTTAAGTTGTAATTTTAATTTAATAAATATGAAATATTTTAGTAAACATCATGAGCTTTGGTGACAATCCATCTATCATCTTTAGAGTGTGTGTAGTAGTCTCGGGATCCAAGATAGATTGTAAGAGTTCTTGTCAAACAAAGGCCATGCTTGGCTAATCTCTTACATCACTTGGTGAAGACAAGTCTTTATTGTATTACTTTGATTATTAATCTTTCGGCACTTTTTAATTGGGTATTTATTAATGACTTTAATAACTAGTTTCTTATGTTGAAAGTGAATTTTCCTAACCATTTCTTCATGATGTCATTGATTTGCTCATTTGTGTCTTTACGGTCTATATAAAGCGCGTTAACTACTTGGAAGGGGGTTAGAAGGGTGGTTTGGTAAAGTTTTTGTCTCGTTCAGTGTATAGATCCTGCGAGAACTTGGTTCAAGCTTACTAGGACCTCCTTCAATGCCCCAAAGGTATTGGATGACGGGGGTGCTAATAGCTTGAACCCCTCATATGTAAACTACTATTAAAACATTAAACCGGCTTCTTGGGATTGTATCCTTGCTGACTCAAACCACTTAGCCGAGGGTAACGTCACCTTCAAAAGAGGGGCCTACTACTTTTCGCATTAATAACTTATTTAATTATCTTTCAATATTCCGACCCTTTGGGATTGTATCCCTGCTGACTCAAACCACTGGGTTGAAGGTAACGTTACCTTCAAAAGAGGGGCCTACTACTTTAACTAAGATAATCACTTGAAAAGTCCGAAAGTGTGAAAATCATCAAAGGATACAATAAAGAAGAGTTGGATCCAAGTGATTCTATCTTGTCTATTTGTATTTCATTTTATTTTTCTTTTCATTTTTTTAGATCTACTTTTTTGTTTAAAACTTTTATCAAAGATTTAAAACGATTAGACGTTGACAATAAACCGGTATTAAAAGCTCTTGTGTCCTAGAACGACCTCGGTATCTTACCAACACTATCCTACACTTGCGATGAGTGCACTTGACCAAGTGCGTGTTTAGTGTTAGTACAATATCGTGTTTATAAAAGAAAATTAAAACTTGACTAATGCGTAAAACAGACTTAAAATATTAAGAAAATCATATCACGCTCGACACGCACCAAGTTTTTGGCGCCGTTGCCGGGGACACATGGATTTTAAGAAAGTTTAAAATCGACGGCCTAATTATTTTTAACATTTCTTCTTTTTATTTTTAGGATTTTTCCCTTTTTTCGGCAATTTCTGCATTTTCTACAGGCTGCAGTACGGGGCCATGTCCATCCAACACGCCCCCGTGTCCAATAACAGCAGCATTAAATATGTTTTAAGTCAGACAGTAGCTGAACATGGGGCCGTGTCATACGAACACGGGGCCGTGTCCAAACTCCAGTTGCTGAAAATAGGACCGTCAGATCCCAACAGTTGGTAATCTCTGAAAAATATGGATGACATCGATTATTTTTGCTTTCACCGCTCTTACGGTGAATGGTGTCAACTATGTGGTGGGTTTCATCAAGATTTAGAATGTTACATTCTAAATTTTGAACCCCACTATTTAGCGGACCCATCGTTTTCCTGTAATGATCACGTTAAGATGGACGAAAGTAAAAACGATCCTTACTATCCAACCGAATGTTATCAACCTCCTCTTTCGCAAATAAGGTGGTCTATATTTGTGTGGCAGTTCTGTTGTGTCAAACAAGGTGTGTTGTAATCATGTTAGTTTGTATAGTTTATGGCATGCTAGGTTAGGACATCCATCTGACCAGGCTATTAAATATATTAAACAAAGTAAACATGATTTCAAAAAATTGGTTGAACATGGACCTTGTGATGTGTGTCACAAAGCTAAACAACATAGAGAACCCTTTCCTCATAGAAGCACTCAATTAGGAGAGCTAGTTCACTTGGATGTGTGGGGTCCTTATAAGGTGACTAGCCGAGATGGATATAGATTCTTTCTTACCATCGTTGATGATTATTCTAGGGCAGTTTGGGTGTGTTTGATGAAACATAAAAGTGAAGTATTTGAAAATATTAAAGATTTTATGGCTATACTTGAAACTCAGTTTAGCAAATCTGTCAAATATTTTAGAAGTGATAGCGGCTTAGAATTTGTTAATAGCCAAATGATATATTTTTTTTAAAAAATAAGGGTATTATTCATCAAACATCATGTCCTTATACTCCTCAACAAAATGGTATAGTTGAAAGAAAACATAGGCACCTTCTCAATGTTGCTAGAGCATTGTTGTTTCAAAGCAATGTTCCTTTGAGGTTTTGGTCTCAATGTATTTTGCCTGCTTCTTACTTGATTAATAGGACTCCCTCATCTGTTCTGAATGGCAAAACTCCGTATGAAGTAATCTATGGCTTTAAACCTTTCCTTAATCATTCAAAGGTGTTCAGATGTTTATGTTTTTCTACTATTTTGAATGAACATGATAAGTAAAAACTAGGGCTGAAAAATGTGTTCTCATCGGATACTCTTTTGAGAAAAAAGGTTATAAATTGTTTAGTTTGGATACAAAAACAATTATTTTTTCTAGAGATGTCAAGTTTTATGAAACTGTTTTCCCTTTGAAAGAAAAACTAGTTTATGAAAACTTTGATGACAATCAAAACAAAAGTATTACAAGTTTAATTTTTTTTTATTTTGAAGACATAAACTCTAAACATCTTACACAAGTGGATGAACCCTATGATGATGGAAAGGATAAAGGTGAGTGTGAAACAGGACCGCATGGGTCTCAACAATTAGATGTGTGTGTTCCTGCTAAAAATGTAACTGACACTTAGTTTTCTTCGAGCGATACAGATGTATCTAATAGGGTTGAGCATGTGGATACTGTAGGTGATGAGTTGTTACATCTGAGGGTGACACTGAAGAGATTATATCTCAAAGTAGTAATAGAAGATCAGCTAGACAGTCTGTTTTTCCTAAAAAAAAACTAAGTGACTTTGTAGTCGAAGGAAAAGTTAAATATGGAATCTGAAAAGTTGTAAATTTTTCTAACTTGTCTACTGAAAATAAAGTGTTTGCATCTGTGCTTAATAAAAGTAGTGAACCTAAAACATATGGTCAAGCAAAAAATGATCCAAATTGGATTAGTGCCATGAATAATGAAATAGAAGCATGCATTGCATAGAAATAGTACTTGGGATATTGTTGATAGGCAATGATTAGCAGTCTATTTGTTCATCTCCCATACTTGGTATTTGGTATCCTGCTAATGGGAACATTGAGCTTTCTGGTTACTCAGATAGTGAGTTTGCTGGATACAAGACAACAAGGAAGTCTACATCAGGAGTTATCCAATTCCTAGGTGATTGCCTAGTGTCTTGGTAGAGCAAAAAGCAAGTTGAGTTTTCTACATCCACTGCTGAAGCTGAATATATTGTTGCTGCAAGTTGCACTACTCAAATCCTGTGGCTTCAAAATCAACTTTTGGAGTTTGGCATCACTGTTTTAAAGACTCCTCTCAAAATTGATAGTCAAGTAATAGAAAATATCATAAAAAATCCTGCCTCTCACTCCACAACAAAACACATTGACATCAGACATCACTTTGTGAGGGATTGCTATGAAAAAGGTTTGATTTTTTTACAACATGTCCATACTAAAGATCAACTGGCAGATGTTCTAACAAAAGCTTTGGATACATCTACTTTTGAAAGTTTGATCTCTAGAATTGGAATGCTAAACGTGGATTAAAAACAGTTTTCTGGTGATCCATATGTAAATAGCATCAAAATGTTTTCAGAAAATCAAAATTCCATCCTTAAAAATAGTTAAAATTGAACTTTTCAACAAATCCTCAAAGTCTGTTCAAACCACGGATAACATTAAAACTGTTCATTTAAATAAGGTCTATCCACTGCCAAACTGTATCCTCTGATAGTTTAAACACTTTTCACAATCCACTGTCCATAACTTCAAACAGAGGATACACGTGGTCAGACGTTATTCGTCGGTAACATGCATAAGATGCCACATCATCATCACTTTTTCAAACCCTATAAAAACCCTGTTTTATCTACAACAGAGTTTCCACCTTTATCGTGTTGAATTCAAAACATTCCCAAAACGATTCTCTCTAAATCATGGCACCCAAAGCGAAATCTAAATGGATATCTAAACCAGAACCACCACCCTTCACCCTCATCATCAAAACTCCTCACAACTACAAGGCAATTTTTGAGAAAACTGATTCAAATACAAGATATCATCCGATGATACAAATCTTGGAAGAATCGAAATTTAAGCACATGTTAACTGTCAAAGCACCCATTTATCAAATGTCACAAAGGCAATTTTGGGCAAACGCAGAGGTTCCTCCACATCTGAGGATGTTCCTTATACTATTTTATCAAGAGTGGGCAAAACGCTAATGCAAATCAGTCCACAATCCATATCTCAAGTGTTCGCATTGAATGACATGGCACATCCTGTGTCATTTCCAATAACTGAGGTAGAAGCAGAGTTTGTGGAAAGGGGTTACATTGGGCAACTCAAAGGTATGACTATATACAAACCCAACTTTCTTGCTGAGATGAGATTCTTTTTCCGTACACTTTTAACTTGTCTCTCAGCAAAAACATCTGGTTTTAACGAGATCCTATTGAATATCCAGTATCTGGGCTATGCTATTTTAACTGGATGAAATTTAACTTTTCCTAGATACTATTCAATGACATTGTGACAAGTTTCAATAACATAAAGAAAAGAAAAGAAAAGAAAAGCTTTCTTGATACATCCAAGATTTATGAGTGTTTATCTTCATAATCAGTTACCTGAGAATGATGTTAAAGAAAGCGCGATTACTAACCCAGGCAGCCTAACTCATGAAACTTTCACAAGGATCACAAATCAAGATAAAGTTTCAAAAACACAAGTAGAAGAGGAAGAGCAAGTTTTACCTGAACAAAATGTTCAATCTCAACCTCTTGCTACTGAGCCCACTACTCTTGGTGATCAGGGCACTCAAACCACTGCCCTGAAATGGTTGCAAAAGTCACTAGGCGCTCCCTAGTCGGTTGACCGGGGAGTTGAGAGTACTCGATCTAGGCAGAGAGTACTCGGGGAGTACTCGGACATGTTAAATTATAACGAAATTACTTTTTTGGAGATTAAATATATGTCAAACAACATCAATTTACTAATATTTATAACAAAATACGTGAGAATGATATTTATTCTTTAATTTGATAGGCATAGAAATTATATTTTATTATTATTTAAGTCAAACTAGACCCGAGTTGACCTATTAGATCCAATTATGGCCAAGGTTGACCGTATTTGACCGACTCCGAGTAATTAGGCGGAGTCGAAGAAAGTCGCCTCGGCAGCCTACCTTGTAGCAACTACTCGGGGAGTACTCGGCCTTGGAAACCTTGTTTTACAACCATGCCCGAAACCCACGCCAAAAATATCCGAAAAGAAACCATCTAAAATTACCAAAAGACCCACCAAACCCCGAAAAGCGTCCTCTAGAAGATGAGATCCCAGAGGTTAACCTGTGACAACACAAAAGTCACCGACTCAATGATTCTCTTTGGCTTTGGCCTTGTGATGAATACCTCATCTTCTTTATAAGCTCTATTTCTTTTAACTTTGAGAGAATCTTTTCTTCTAGTTGACATATTTCAGGGGAGCACCCTAGTATGTGGCGTTTAGTTGGTGATACAGGAAAGGACCAGATGACAATGTGTTTTGACACATTGAACAAGATTGCTGATTTCGACTCGTTGGGCACCGATAGATATTTTTACTATGATACAAATCTGTTTTGGCAACCAGAGCAGGTTCAGGCAGACCCCGGTTAATATGCTCGATACAACTTTGCCCAATTACACGACTGGTAGGTATGATCGGAGTCATTTATCCTGTGAAGGGAAGATTTTACAGAATATTTCTGTGTAGAATATCATGGTAAGGTTGGGAGACCGTGGAAAGCTTCAGAAGTGGGATCTCCGCGTGTTACATGCTTTGCTTGTTGGGACACCCAAGTTGTCGTGGCGACACATAACTATGATGAATATATGGGATACGAGAAATCAGTATAAGAGGAAAATGATTCCTTATGTGCGTCTGATAGTGCTATGATTTTTGAGCAAAACCATTTACCAGACAATTCACTGTGGGTGGTTAAAGGCATTGATACGATTGATTTTGCCCATTTGAGATCGGGGGCAAATATCTATGCGGAGGTTCTTAATGGGAAAGCCAGAGTTGTTGATCGGAAAACAGGATTTCAATTTGAGTATGTGCAAAGGGGTGAAGACGAAGAAATAGGTGAAGGTGATGAGGAAGAAGAAGAGGAAGATAGGGGGTGAAGGCCTTCTAGGCAAAGGTATGCTCGGCGACATAACGAGTCGTCGCACATAGTGGCACAATTTATCAACAATCGACGAAGAACAGCCTACGCCAGTTATCCTCTTGGAACACAAGACACCTATGATATTGTTTCGGCGGTTATTGGGGAAAACCGCAAGTATTATGAGGAGAGACGACAGTGGGAGCAGAGCTTTCAGGCCCAATAACAAACACATTGGGATGCGGAAGCCGTCCACCGGGTTAAGGTAGAAAAATATTGGGAAGAGCAACAACGATTTCAAGCTCAACAGCGAGTTCAGTGGGAATTGATGGAGCATCAAAGGGCACAGGAGATAGCCCAAAGACGGGCGTGGGAATACGAGCAAGACGTCTTCGTGTTGAGAGAAACACCTTGGACGATCGCCGGTGGATGACTGTGGGGACGAAGTAAGAGTTGGCAATCAACAACGCAAAGATCCTCCACGATCGAGAAAGGCATCATCAAGACTATCTTGCCGGGTTGCCATATGTTGAGAATTCGGGATGGACAGACTATTCGAACCTCCCGGTGCCCCGAGATCCTTCCGACCCGTTGTTGTGATGTCGAAGTTTCATGTAAATTTAATTCAATTACAACTAATTAGCTAGTGGTAAGTGGGTATCAAACTCAAGGAGTATGCGGAAAATGCGTTTACTTTGTAGCTTTATCAATTTAATACGTTTAAACTAAATTGCAGAAAAGTAATTTCAATAGTTGGATTGATTGGTTTTTAGTTATCTAATGGAAATTAAACTAATGGCAAATCAAAGGTAGAGTTGTAAACAGATTAAAAGAAAACGACCATCCTAGATTTCAGGTTTTTCCATCCACACTAATGTTCATATCCAACTAGAAAGAACCATATAGACATGGATCGTGTTTAATTATTTGTTTGTGAAAAAGGAACTAAGTACTCGGATTATGAAAACGCTAGATTGTTACCCGATGACCAGTTGATCATTATCCAACCCTAATCCCTCCCATGATATCTCGATTGCCAACGACACCAAGAACGTATGGTTTAGACTAACATCAAACAAGAATCAACACTTTACAACAACAAACAATCAAACACCATAATAACTAAAACAAACATTGCAAAGTCATTATTCTAGAAATTCATACAAAAACATAGTGTTTCAAAATCAAACCTTACATCTAGGATGATCACCACGAATTAGCTGCTCATCGTTCGGTGAATCATCGTAACATCAAAGTTAATGTCCATCGGAATAAAAAACACAAACCAAATGTTTTGAATAGTTCCAACCACAAGAACACCAGCCAAATTCGCCCAAAAACTGTCTAGAAACATCCCCAATGATGAGAGATACGAAAAGACACTTGAAAAACTGATTTTATGGGCGGTTACACTTTCAGCGTCGGGGGCTATCGTAAGCTACGGTAGCTACCGTAGCTTATAGTAGCATATGAGTTGCTACACCAGTGCCTACTGCCTTACGAAGGGGCATGTATCTTCAGAGGCTACCGTAGCTTACGGTAGGCATCGTAAGCTACGGTAGAGGCCATGCAACTATGTTTTGTTATTCATGCCGTCTTCGCGAAACACGTGCCAATCGTCTTCTTTGCTAAGCTGCGTAACTGTTGGGATCGGACCCTAACTAAGGAACATATGATATCAAAGCCAAATACACTATCCGAGCTTTGGTTCAACTATCAGTGGTTACAAACCACTGATCAACCTTTACACTTTCCCTAAAGATCTGTTCCTATCATCTGATAGTTCAAGAAGCAAAGGTCTGATAGAAGATTCAAGATCAGAGGATAGTGATCAGAGTTTAGCATAGTTTTATCTTATTCAATGAACAGTGCTATGCACTGATAGTATAGTTAGAGTAGTGTTTTAGTTAGTTACATTTTGTTAGCAGACACTATCAACCATGATGTCACAAAAGATGCTCAGTGGTTAGATAGTTAGTATAAATAGGTGATCTCTGTAGTCAGTTAACTTTGTCTTCCTGAAAAAGATCATTTCGCACTTTATCTTCTTCATTTCTTACTATCAACGATTGTAATTGGCTAAGGGGGAGTTTGTGAATCACATGCAAAGTTTACTAACTTGAAAGCATGATGGTGATGAAAACAAACGACCAATTGGTTGTAGTAAAAGTTTTCCATTAATTCCGCTGCATATCTTTCTAATTTAATCCATTTCCATTCATTGAAAAAAAAATACAAGTAATTTAAACTCAGATCCTGACAATTGGTATCAGAGCTTGGTCAATCAATTTTGATGTAACAGTCAAATTAGTTAAATAGATCAGCTCTTTGTGCTAATTCGTTTGATAGTTTTACTTTAATACAGAGTTTTATTGCTACAAAAGTTTTAAAACACAAATATGTTGTAAACAAGAGAAATGGCACAAAACACACCGGAATCCAATATTGGATCCATGTTCAAACCACCTATGTTGAAATGAAATGAATATTTTATTTGGCAACGTAGGTGGGTCATATTCTCGCCCAATAGAACACCGGATGTTGGAGATCCGTTGTATTTGGATCGCATGTCCCATGGTACACTCAAGTCCCTA
Source organism: Scalesia atractyloides (assembly GCA_947069175.1). Classification (NCBI taxonomy): domain Eukaryota; kingdom Viridiplantae; phylum Streptophyta; class Magnoliopsida; order Asterales; family Asteraceae; genus Scalesia; species Scalesia atractyloides. Next base: position 47,787,126 of record CAMTDV010001634.1, read on the forward strand.
AGAAACTCGAAAATTACTCTGAACAGGATTTCCTCAAAATTGAATTGGATGCTAAGGCCTTTAGCATCGTTGCTTCGGCTTTGCCAATGAGATTTATGCGGGATTACTCTGAACAGGATTTCCTCACTGTAATAGTGCTAAAGAGTTATGGGATGCTCTTAAAGAGCAATTCGGTGGTACTGAAGAGGTGATCGAGAATAATAGAGAGGTTTTGAATCAACAGTCTGAAACATTTTGCCACGTTAAGGGTGAGTCATTAACCCAACAGTTCGAACGATATAGCTGTCTCATCAGTGAGCTCAAATTGGTAAATGTGGAATTTCCAAATTCGACTGTCAATAGTCGTTTCTTAAGATCTTTACCTGAGAAATGGGAGACTGTAGCTTATGTCACTAGATCAGCTGTTGGTTACAAGGTAATGACCTTGACACAACTTCATGGTCGACTTCTCACTTATGAGAGAGAGAGAGAGTTGAACCAGAAAAAGAAGTTGCAAGAGTCAGGGAAATGACTGATGATTATACCTTGGGAAACACTGCTTTGTATAGTCATGAGGAGGGGTCTAGCTGTGGAAAGGATTAGAGTTATGATCATTACATTGACATAACATCTGGAAACAATTTCAACTCTGATCCTAGTACACCCAATTTTGCCTTTGCTGCAAATAGTGAAAGCCAGACCTCTGACAATTTGTCTTTTGAAATAAATGACTTACAGCATTTTGAACCCACTGACCTTGAAGAAATGGATATTTTGCATCAGCTAGCACTTTTAAGTGTTAGAGCAAGTAAATTCTACAAAAGAACTGGTAGGAGATTTCCAGGATTGCATGGGGGTTGAAGGTTGGGTTGGATAAGTCTAAGATCAAGTGATACAAATGTAACAAGATGGGTCACTTTGCCAGAGAATGCAGATCACAATCTGCAGGACCAATTGTAACACATCCTGGAAATAATTCTCAAAGCACTGTCCATTATTCCCAATATACCCTTCACCTCAAATGCAAAACACTGCTCATTTTGCACATCCTGTTGCTAGAGTTCCTGTCCAGTATGTCCAAGCACCTGCACCACAGATTCAATATGTCCAAGCACCTCCTCAAGTACATGTGCAGCAAATGCCACAAGTTGCTCAACCTACTCAAACCACTGCTATACCAGCAGAGGTTAATCAACAAAGCTTTTTTCACACAAGGTTTTGTTGATTGGAGTAGTTTGCCTGAGGACTTAACTGATGAAAACTTTGCTCTCATAGCCAAAAATGATTTTGAAAAAGAAAAAAACTGTTTAATGGCTTTGGAGACCATTGTTGAAGGTGATGAATTTGTGGAGCAGGAGTTAAAGTCTGATGTGTTTAATTGTTGTGAAGCAGTGGTTATACCAGAGGTTACACCAGTGGTTGAAGTGAATGCTGTTGATGTTGAAAAAGACCCTTTATCTGACCCTTGGGATGAGCAGGAGTGTGAGGAAGATGAGTGTGATTATGCACTTATGGCTGCTTCAAAGGTATCACCTCAGATCCTAAAAGATCTATGTTCTGACAAATGCATTATTGCCTTTGCAAACATAAAACAGGTGAATGAAAACCTGAGAAACAAAATTTTGGAAGATGAACTTAATTTTGAAAAACTTGTTAAAGAGTTGAAAACAAAGTTAAGTGAAAAAGATTCTGAAATGAGTAGCCTAAGGCATAAATCAAGCATAACCAAAGATCAGCTCCAAACTATGGTAGAAAAATACCAAGTTTGCAAAAAGGAGCTTGAAACTACCCAAATCACTTGTGAAAAATGGGTATAGTCTTGTAAAGGTTATGAGCTTATGCTTGATGCTCAAATCAAGAGCAACATAAAGTTTGGGGTAGGCTTTAGAGACTATGACCAAGCTTGTGAAAATGTTGCAAATTTGATTCTGAGATAGTTGAAATAGTCCCAACAAATTTGGCTGGTGAAGAAATTAAAATCACAGATAAAAAAGGAAACAAAATCATTCTTGAAAAACCAAAGGTTTCAGTAAAAGAAAAAGAAATTGAAAAATATCAGTTTAAACCAACCTGGTCAGATGAATGTGACATTTTGGAAAATTTCAAGCCAATGGACTTTTCAACCACTGATGCTTTAAAAGCACCAAAAGCACTGGTGATCCCTATCAAAGACTTGCCAGCATAGGTTACACCCACTGCTCTCAAAAAGTCTGATAGGAAAAGGAAAGAAAAGGTTAAATACTTGTTTTGTGAATTTTGTGAAAAGAGAAATCATGTGGCTGCAAATTATTTTCTTTTAAAAGCTTATGATATAAACAAAACTTGTGTTATACCCAAATCTCCGAGATGCACCATCTGCAACAAAACAAATCACATAACCAAAGAGTGTGCCTATCTCAAAACTTATCATCAAAAAGTAAAAGAGATTAGAGAAAAAGCTCTTGAAAGAGAAAATGCAAGTTTTTCTGAAAACAAACAAAAATTTGTATCAACTGAAACATCTGTCACAAAAGCTTTAAATCAAACCTCTGGTCACAGAGAAATTAAAGTGACAGATGCACCTCCATCAAACAAGTTTCCAAGAGGCAAAGGCCAACCCAATTATCAAAAAGTGCCAATGGTTTATGAAACTTACAAAAAGTCTTCGAAACCAAAGGTAAATAGGCATCCTCATGGTTACCAACATTTGATAAGAAGTGGTCCACAACAGTGGGTTACAAAAACCAGATCTAACCACTACTCATTCATCTGAACTTGAGTCTGGATCATCTGATACCCCATCCAAAGTCATTATGGCTTTTGAAACTCACCTGAACTAATTATTTCAAAAACATGTGCAGGGAGCTTCTACTTGCCTTGACAGTCTTTGGTATGTAGATAGTGGGGGCTCCAGGCACATGACAGGATGTAAAGCCCTGCTCAGAGATTTTAAAGCTCATGGAGGGGGTGATATATCCTTTGGAAATAATTCAAAAGGGAAGGTGTTAGGGTCAGGATGTGTCCTAGCTGGAAAACTCAAGTTTGAAAATGTGAATCTCATTGATAATCTAAAATTCAATCTTCTGAGTGTCTCACAAATGAGTGATAAGGGTTATGGATCCTTTTTTACAAAAAAACTTGTCAGATAGTAGGCCTAAAGGTTGTTAAAAAGATTAATCAAATAATTGCTGAGAGCAAAGCACAACTTACTACTAATAGGGTAGGAAATGTGTATGTGGTAGACATGGTAAAAGATAACCCTGTGTCAAATGCATGTTTGTTCTCAGTTGCTTCAAGCAAAGAAACAGAATTATGGCATAAAAGACTAGGTCACACAAATCTCAAAACCATCACCACTCTCTCAAAACAAAGTCTTGTCAGAGGTTTGCCTCACAAACAATTTACTTGTGAAGAACATTGTGTTTCCTTTTTAAAAGGCAAACAACATAAAAGCTCTTACAAGTCAATTGAAGAGTCCAAAACAAGTCAGTGCTTACAGTTAGTTCAAATGGACTTGTTTGGACCTGTGAAAATCACGAGCTTAAAACACAAAAGGTATTGTCTGGTGATAGTTGATGATTTTTCCAGGTTCACATGGACTTTCTTTTTACACTCAAAGATGAAACAACAAACATTTTGCAAAACTTTGTTAAACAAGTTGAAAAGCAATTTGATCTCCCTGTAAAAATCTTTAGGAGTGACAATGGGACAGGTTAAGGAACAAAGAGTTGGATGCTTTCTGTGAGTCAAAAGGGATTGTTAGGCAATATAGCATCCCTAGAACTCCAGAACAAAATGGGGTTGTTGAAAGGAAAAACAGAACTTTGATTGAATCAGCAAGAACTATGCTAGCAGACTCTGTTTTACCCTTAACGTTTATGGGCAGAGGCTGTAAACACTGCTTGCTATGTTCAGAACAGAGTTTTGATAAACCCTAGGCATCAAAAGACTGCTTATGAATTGCTTTATAAAATCAAATATCTGATCTCTTATTTTAAAGTCTTTGGCTGCCCATGCTTCATTTTAAATTTAAAGGATTCAATATCCAAGTTTGCAACCAAAGTTGATTGTGGTTATTTTCTAGGATACTCAACCACTGCCAAAGCCTACAGAGTTTTTAACTCTAAGACCAAGTGTGTTGAAGAAACTCTTAATGTAAAGTTCAATGAACTTTCATCTTGAAAATCCCAGCAAATCCTGCGGAACTGTTAGATGTATCTGTCAAGACTAACCATGCAGATACCCCACAATCATCAAGTCAAGAGTAAGGATATGATTGCATCCTTCCAAATTTCAAAATCTATCCTTCAGGCAGAGGAGCAGATTTTAGTAGCAATGGTGAAAGCTCTGCTAGGTCAATAGTGGTTAATACTCAAACCTCTGCCAGCTCTCAAAACCAAACATCTGTTGATAAAAGTCCACAACAAATGGACAAAAGTCAACCCACTTTCACATCCATTCCACCAATTCCTCCACCACCATTCCAATCAGAGGCTGGACCATCAAATTCACCAACAGAGGGTAGCTCAGATGATACACATTTGCAAGCTTCACCTCAAAATGCTATTATCCCATATCAAGGTGATTTGATTTTCCTCAAAAGCCATCCTGTGGATCAAGTTATTGGCAACATCAATGAGGGAGTGCTTACCAGATGCCAATCCCAAAACATTTATCTTTTTGCTGGCTTTCTATCACTCACACAACCTGTCAAGTACCAAGAAGCACTAAAAGACAACAGCTGCGTAGAAGCCATGCAAGAAGAGCTCCTACAGTTCAGAAGACAACAAGTATGGGAACTTGTAACACTGCCAAAAGATGTAAGTCCTCTTGGCACAAAGTGGGTCTTCAAGAACAAAACAGATGAAAGGGGCATTGTTGTAAAAAACAAATCAAGGCTCGTGGTTCAAGGCTATAGACAGGAAGAAGGCATAGACTATGATGAAACATTTGCTCCAGTTGCAAGATTGGAGGCCATCAGACTGTTCTTAGCTTTTGCTGCCAACCACAACATCAAGGTGTATCAAATGGACATCAAAAGTGCATTCCTGTATGGAAAGATCAAGGAAGAGGTGTATGTGTGTCAACCTCCTGGCTTTGAAGATCCATTTCATCCTGATCATGTTTACAGGTTAAACAAAGCACTGTATGGTCTAAAACAAGCACCTAGAGCCTGGTATGAGACTCTATCCACTTTTCTCTTATCCATTGGTTTCACCAGAGGTAGGATTGATAAAACCCTATTTTTAAAATGGAAAGGAAAAGATTTGATGCTTGTCCAAATTTATGTGGATGACATCATCTTTGAATCCACATGCACTGCCATGTGTGAAGAGTTCAGAAAACTCATGGCAGCAGAGTTTGAGATGAGTGCAATGGGTGAGTTGCAATGTTTTCTTGGTTTACAAGTCAAACAAATGCAACATGGTACTTTCACCCATCAAAATAAGTATGTGAAAGAAATACTTAAGAAATTTGATATGGATGATTGTAAACCTTGAAGCACACCCATGGTAACATCCATAGTCACAACTGATGGCAAAGATGACCTTTTGATCAAACATTGTATAGAAGCATGATTGGGTCTTTACTGTACCTAACTGCATCAAGGCCAGACATCATGTTTGCAACATGTGTTTGTGCCAGATCAAAGTCATTGCGAAGAAAATCAGATCTTATTGCTGTAAAAAGGATATTCAGATACATAAAAGGTGCTCCCACACTTGGTATCTGGTATCCAGCTAATGGTAACATTGAGCTTGCAGGATATTCTGATAGTGATTTTGCTGGATGTAAAACAACAAGGAAGTCCACATCTGGAGGAGCCCAATTCCTAGGTGATTGCTTAGTGTCTTGGCAAAGCAAAAAGCAAGTTGCAATTTCTAAATCCACTGCTGAAGCAGAGTATATAGCTGCTGCAAGTTGCACTGCTCAAATCTTGTGGCTTCAAAATCAATTGCTGGATTTTGGTATCACTGCTTTGAAAAGACCACTCAAAATTGATAGTCAAGCAGCAGAAAATATCATCAAAAATCATGTCTCTCATTCCACCACCAAGCACATTGACATCAGACATCACTTTGTGAGGGATTGCTATGAAAAAGGTTTGATTTCTTTACAACATGTCCATACCAGAGATCAATTGACAGATGTGTTAACAAAAGCACTTGATGCTCACACTTTTGGCAATTTGATTTCTAGGCTTGGAATGCTAAACATGGATTAAAAACAAATTTTTTTTGTGATCCATGTGTAAATAGTAATAAAATGTTCTTAGAAAATCAAAATCTATCCTTAAAAATAGTTTAAAATTGAATTTTTCAATAAATCCTCAAAGTCTGATCAAAGCACTGATAGCACACAAACACTGTTCGTTTAGAAAATCTATCCACTATCAAAAAGTGTATCCTCTGATAGTTGCAACCACTATTCTTATCCACTGCTTATATTTTCCAACAGTGGTTGGCCAAACAACTGCTTCCATTTCCAGGGTAGAGGTTACACGTGAGCAGATGCTATTCGACAGTTGTTGCATCAGATGCCATGTCATCATCACTTTTTCTAAACCCTATAAAAACCCTGTTCTATCAAGAACAGAGGGTTCATCAAACTGTGTCGATTTCAAAATTCTCAAAATAGTTTTCACTAAAATCATGGCTCCCAAAACAAAATCAAAGGCGAAATCAAAGCAAGAGTTACCACCATTCGTCTTGATCATCAAAACCCCACACAATTACACTGCAATATTAGAAGAAACTGATGTCAACACTAGATACCATACAATGATCCGGATTCTCAAAGAATCAAAATTTAAACACATGCTAGAAGCCAAAACCAAGATCTACATCGATTCTCTTTGATATTTCTGGCGAAATGCTAAGGTCAAAACATCCTCTGATGATGTTCCTTATGCTATCACTTCAAAGGTTGGGGGGTACTCCTATGTAAATCACACCACAATCGATCTCTCAGGTCTTTCAACTGAATGATATGACACATCCTGTGTCCTTTTCTTTAAGAGAGATGCAAGCAGAGTTTGTGGAAAGGGGTTACACTGGTCAGTTGAAAGGTATGACAATCTTTAAACCCAATTTTCCAGCAGAGATGAAATTCTTTTTCCATACTCTTTTAACATGTCTTTCTGCAAAATCAACTGCTTTTAATGAAATTCCTTTAAACATGCAATATCTGGGATTTGCAATTTTGACTGAATCAGATTTTAACTATTCCCAGGTTTTGTTTCATGATCTTGTCAATAATTTTAAAAATATTTCAAAAAGAAAAGCTTTCTTGATACATCCTCAATTCTTGAGTATTTACTTGCAAAATCAGATCAAATCTGAAGCAAGTAAACAAGGCGCAGTGTCCACACCTGGCTGCCTAACTACTGAACTTTTTACTCGCTTAAAAAATCTTGAAAAAGCTTCCAAAACAGAAGTAGAGGAGGATGAGCCAATTTTACAAGAACAAAATGTTCAATCTCTTCCTCCTGCTACTGAGCCCACTGCTCTAGGTGATCAGAGCATTGAAACCACTGCTCTAAAACACACACACTAAAATCACCAAAAAGAAACCAAAAAAGATATCCAGAAAACCCACCAAACCCAAAAAGGGTCCTCTGGAAGATGAGATCCCAGAGGTTAACCCTATGACACCACCAAAGTCACAAACCACTGCTGCTACTTCTTCACAGCAGATGGTTGAAAGATCTCAACCTGGCTATGAAACTCCTCCTGCATCCTCACAAAAGGATTAGGTTGTAAACATAGGGACACCAAATGAAGCTCTAGGATCACTTGGTTCTATCTTCCACAGCCCCTCTCCCAGGGCAATTTCTCTTTCTGCACTATTCCCCTCTCCAATAAAATAACTTCCACAAACCTTTATACCCTTGCTGAATGCAATTGAATTAGATCAGACATTATCCAGCACTTCTCAACAACCTATCACTGAGAATACACTTCAACATGATGTTGGGTCTGATTTATTCTTTGCTACCCCATCAGCACATGAAGAGCTACATCCCTTGGGTTACATGTAACCCTTGGTGATGTTCAACAATTGCAAAACTACCCAGTTTTCCTTTGGACAGTGGTTACATTTCTAAGTCTCTGTTGAAGGCAACCACTGCTGAGGCTACCAAGGTAACCTCTGACGTAGTGGGAAGTCCCCAGAACCAAAACAAGGGGCATCTAAGGGTGAAGCACATGCTAATGATCCCCTAGATACAACTACCACTTCTGATAGGAGTTCAGATGATCCTATTAAATTAGGTGATGATCTAAAATACAAAGATTTGACGGAGAGAGTATCACACTTGAAACTTCTGTTGGTGAGATCAAAAGTCTTGTGCAGCAGTTGTTACTATAAAGAGCCAACCCTCTGTCCTAACCACTGCAGATCTACAACAAGCCCTAAACCCTCTGTTTCAGCAACAAAAGCACTTCTCAGATCAACAACATAAACATCAAATGTAGGAAGTAAGAAACATGGTTGAAGCAAGATTCATGGATACCAGGGCAGACATTAAAGCTATAAAAGCTCATCTTTTCCAAACCACTGGTACTACTCCACCCACAGTGATTTTTGTACCCACAGAGGATGATGCCAAAAAGGGGGAGAAACCTTTGGGGAAAAGAAGCTTACATTGATGATCAGATGGCAAAGCCAACAGTGGATATTCCCAGGCCAGATGGTTCAAAGAAAAAGGATTTAACAGATGACATCTTGGCCAGGGAAAATGAGAAGCAGAAGAGAAAAGTGTACCTTGATGGCAAGGTATTGGTTGAGCAAAAGATTAAGCAACAAAAAGAAAGGAAGAGGTTGGTTCTTCAACAAAGAAGAGACCTGCTAGAAAAGCAAGGCAACCAACATCCACACCTTCCAAAACTGAGCATGCTACAAATCCAACCAATTAAACCTCTGCTCTTAAAAAATAAAGTACACTCACTTCAACTTCCACTCCTATCAATACCACAGCAGATGTTACAGCAACTGTTGTGCTAACATCTATTGGCACAGCAGAGGTTGCAACATATGCAAATCGATCCACTGCCATGGTCATATTTAATACATCCACCCAACCTTTACCAACACCAACCAGAATTCCAACTCATCCATCATCACCAGAAGTAAAATTCAAAAGGAGAAGAACAACAAAAGTTGTAAATGAAGAAGAGATCTTTCCTGCAACCCACTCCTTTGTCATCACAACCACTGACCTCCACATCAATGCTTCCACCATCCTTAAACCCAAGCACTGATTCCCTTACAGTTATTCCCGCTGCAAAGAAATATCCTCTTGATTTACCACCAGCCAGGGAAGAAATTCTAAGCTTCTATTCTGAGGAAGACCCTGACAAAAGAACAATATTATCTCTTGATGGTTATCCAAGACCTGCAAATGTTGATGAATATCTAGAACTCAAAATGAACAAGCAGAGGATATAACAAAAAGAGAATATGCTAGTAAAAGTGATAGAGAAATACAAACCAACATGTCTTATTTAGCTAGTCAAAGCCAGGACGTTGCAAAATTTTGTCAAAGATCTGAGCAACAAACAGTCAGAAAGGGACAGCTTCATAAAAGTGAACTCATTGCACACATCATGAAGAACAAGCAATATAAGACAACAGAGGCACAGTTCAAGGACTAGAGTATAAATGAGCTGAGAGAAGAAATTAAAAGAATGCAAGAAATGTTGAAGGACCCTCTCAAAAAGCCAACTCCTCCCAACTGGGAAAAACACAAGAAAGACATGCCTGAAAAAGCCTTAAAGCTTAAGAGGATGAAGGAAGAACTGATTCAGAATCACTATGGTTCAAGGAACTAAGTCATAAGATGGGGATAAGTTAGGGTAATTGAAACTTACAGATGTTAGAAGAGAGGAGGAAGAAAGATCCAACCATGCCTCCTAAACCAATCTATCCTCCATCTGATGATGTTCATAAAGCTCAGCACTCCAAAAAGCCTATCTCATCATCTGCCCTCTTCATCCTTGCCTTAAATCAATTAAAGAGGCAAGAAAAGGTAGATGAAGAAGACAAGAGAGTGTTTGAACACATCAAGGAAGGAATCAAAAATATGGTTGACTATCATACAGATGAAGCTAGTGATAAGCTCAAAGCCGACTTGACAAAGATAGTTCAATAACAAGCTCGTAAAACCTCAACAAATAAAAGCCATCCTAGAAAACCAGAAGACCCAAAAATTCTAAAGTGGAAAGTCGAAAAAGGCTCCCACGAATTGACATTGCTCAAGTCTAATGGTGCTTGCTGCCAAGATTAGCATGGAGGGTGCATATGAGCTAAATGCAGAAGACCTTCAAGATCTTTTGGATCTGACACTTGAAAAGGATGATGATGATGAAGTTTCCCTAAATTTTGAATTACAATTTAAAGGCCAAATCAGAGAACTTCTATTGAGGAATAAAAACCAAGAATAAACAAGTGTTTTGGCATCATCTGTTACAGGGGAGATTGTTGAGATCGAACCCTAACAAAGGAACAATGATATCAAAGCCAAATACACTATCCGAGCTTTGGTTCAACTATCAGTGGTTAGAAACCACTGATCAACCTTTACACTTCTTTCCCTAAAGATCTGTTCCTATCATCTGATAGTTCAAGAAGCAAAGGTCTGATAGAAGATTCAAGATCAGAGGATAGTGATCAGAGTTTAGCATAGTTTTATCTTATTCAATGTAACAGTGCTATGCACTGATAGTATAGTTAGAGCAGTGTTTTAGTTAGTTACATTTTGTTAGCAGTCACTATCAACCATGACGTCACAAAAGATGCTCAATGGTTAGATAGTTAGTATAAATAGGTGATCTTTGTAATCAGTTAACTTTGTCTTCCTGAAAAAGATCATTTCGCACTTTATCTTCTTCATTTCTTACTATCAACGATTGTAATTGGCTAAGGGGGAGTTTACGAATCACATGAAAGTTTACTAACTTGAAAGCATGATGGTAATGAAAACAAACGACCAATTGCTTGTAGTAAAAGTTTTCCATTAATTCCGCTGCATATCTTTCTAATTCAATCCATTTTCCATTCATTGAAACAAAAACTACAAGTAATTTAAACCTAGATCCTGACAGTAACCACTCCCTTTAGAGCTTCGGACATACCCGCAACACAAGAAACTGTAGTTATCTAATTCAAGACAATTACATGGTCAAATGCGGGATGTAATTAACATTTAACACACTTAAGGGTTGTCCCATGGACCACCCATCACATCCCCACACTTAACCGTTGCTTGTCCCAAGCAACTTATCAAACCAATTCCAAGTCCATAAGCAATGAAAATTTAAACCAAGCAAATACATGTTATCCTTTTACTAACCTACCATCATACCACATGACACACCCCTCACAAATAACTCTCCTCTCGGTGACCAAAAGATACCAGCGAGATTGTGCTAGAACCCTCAATGCAAATGTGTGAATGTGCTACAATACCTTGTATGCAAATCAATTCTTTGCCTCCAAAATGCTTAGCTTGCTTGTAAATCAAAGGGACTTAACAGTTGTAACGGGGCTATGTGTAAAGGTAGGACATGGGAGTATATATATGCAAGTAGCTCGTTGATTCGACTCGGTATTATTATTACAATTAATCAAAAACAAACTCTAACTATATACACAACTTCACTTCCCCCCCCCCTTTTTTTTCTTTTCTTCCAACTACCAACACAATTATTCCTTTTTTTTGTATTTTTCTCATTTTCATCATTTTTTTAACATAAAACAAACAAACATAGAACAATAAACGCTGCAACTAAAACTACTAAGCCGAATCGAATCAATGGGTAGAAATTTAGGAGATAGGTACGGGTCACAAATAAATGGCACTAGGCTCAAATAAGGTTACTAAGGACCAAACCCCCACCCCTCGCACTACCAAGCTCATATATATATATATCGTATGAGGTCCAACACCTCAATCCCACACTCTCACACATCTAGACGAGGCTACCTAAATGCCCTTATCATCTTCACAAGCAAACAAGCCAAGGCCTCAAAATGCATTTATCACACAAGTTCTATTAACACAAATCACGCATCACCACCCAACCAAAGAAAAATTTGCTAGTTGTTATATGTGTGTGTGGGTCAAATACTCACCATGAAAGGACAAAAACGGTTGCCGATGTGTCATGCAGATTAATGTCAAGTTTTCAAGTTTTCACACTCATTCGCTTGGTTTAAAAATTTTCAAAATCCTCAAAAATTTCCCCCATCCCCACGCTTGGGATACATTGACCCCAATGTATGGCTTTGGAGGAACTAATCGCTAAAATCACTTCAACATCAATTTCAGCTTAACTTCTCAAACCCCAAACTTTTTTTTTAAAACAAACATAAGAACTCCACCGACAATACCTCAACCCATAACACAAACATCAAAACACCACCTTACCACCCAACCATGACATAAACATAAAAATATTTACAATAGTCTACAAAATGGAAAGAGCACCACCTGGCTAGTAATACCGCGGCGAAGGAGGCCCAAAGATCGATGTTATCATCTCCGTAAATGCAAACACGCCGCTCCTGCTTCCACCTTCACTTCCTCCTTGCTGCGTGGCGTCATGCTGCTGACTCTACCGGGGGGTCTACCACTGTTAACGATTCAATGGTGGTGTGGGATATGAAACACTTTCATCATAATGTGGAAATGTTGAATAATCCACTATCAGCGGGTCTGCAACAACCGGTCTCCCCGCATGCCAGTCGTCATGCATTCTCCTGTTCTGATCATCGAGATATCTGTTGTTCATCTCTTGTTCAAAAGCATAGGCAATGTTGATTCCATGATTCTTGTCGATCAAAGTTGTGCTTTAACACACGTTCCATGCTCGCACGCATCCATGTTTGGTGATAAAAAAATGTCCGATCTGACCCGGACCAACCAGAAAATTGAGGAGGACGTTGACTTTTAATTACCTCTTGCATTGTACCTTGATGAGCCCAGTTCGGCTCATAATGGTTCCCCGCATAGTCAAAGAATCCCCCACCATGCACATGACCACTACTCGGACCCCCTTGATCCATTTCCATCTCGTCGACATTCGGCTCATCGGCATAATCCTCATCTCGCTTGGCGGCTCCTCATCACTCTCAGATTCGTCTGCTTCACCTGGTTGCAACTCCCGAGCATCAACCTTCAATGCTCGCCACCTTTGACCTTCAGATTTCAACTTATGATAACGCTCGGATTCCCTATACGACCATCCCGTTCCCATCTTTCGAATATCTAATGGCTTATGCCTCTTTGGACACCTCTGTCATCTGGCCCAATAGCCCCAAACATCTTGAGCAATGCCGTAATTAATCGGCAATGAGGAATAATACTCCCCCCGACATTGTTCTGCATATCCACACATTGTTTAGCACTAAGAACCGAAAAGGGAAACGAGGTGTCCCATGAAGCAGCGAGTAGAGAACAGGTACCTCAGGATATCGAACTTCCACCTTGCCCCCCTCCCGGAATCACATTACAAATACATATCATCAGCAACAACTTGGTTTCAATCTTTAAATTTTTTCTATAGAGTGTACCATGCCAAGTACTCGGTAGAAAAATCACTTCCAGCATGTGGTTCCATCTTGGGTGAGCTTCTGGTTTATGAAACAAGTCATCAAGGCCTGGAATCATGTAATCTCTTGCAGCCCGACTATCAAACTTCGCCACCCTTTTTAACGTGTGAAACGACATCTCAACCTCTATACCATCTATACCGAACAATTCATCTGTGCTGGCTTGCTATACAGGGGACACCTAAGAGTGGCCATCCACTCTTGAATTTCTTCCTTAAACAAATTTTGTTGTCCCTATCATAGCAACTCAACGCCGCTTCCCAACCCAAAGCTCTGAATCGATTAAACAAATTAAACGGCCCAAACTCAACTTCTTTCACCTCTTTTTCACAAATAAACGTTGCGGCCCTATCCTTCAATTTGTTCATGCGCTCATGGAATAAAATAGGTTGCTAATATTCCGGTTGATCATCCAATGAACCCGCCACCCAATTTGGTTTGGGCCCAGATCCACCTGCTCTCTTCTTCCTCTTCTTCATCTTGATCCGCAAGACGAACTAACCTCCTCTTCCGCCCCAGATTCTTAGTCGAGTTGCTAGACGAAGCCACATGCTCCTTTCCCTTCGACCCATATTCCTGCAAATCACCACCACAACATACCAACACAAAATCAATTTCTCTTCACCCAAACACATCCCTACAGTAATAATAGCATTTTACTTTATCTTGTTAAAACAATTGGACATTATACCATCACTTGGTAAAAACAACTTCCAAAATCATGTATGTTTTAACCACTACCAACATATACAACCATAATCACTCACAACTTCTTCCAACAATCTTATGTAAGCAAGTGTATAAGAGCAAACAACTACCTCACCTTACAATTCCACAATGTACCATCAAAACAAGTGATAAAATACATACCTTGAACTTGTAGAAGATGAATTAGCAAAGAACTCCTAATAAAACACAAAACCCCCCAAAAAGCTCCAAATTTTCGGACCTAAGGTTCAAAACTTGGCCACCAAATGATTTTTTTCTTCAAATCTCACCCCAAAAAAGAGAGCTTGTGAAATTCTAGTCAAGATGGACCCAAAAATCACTCGATTTCATGTAGAATTAAAGAAGTTATGGTGATTTAAAGGTGGGGTTTGTGGAGAATATGTGGGGAAGAAGAAAGAGATGTGTGTGGCTAGGCTATATGGAGAGAATGAGAGAAGGGGGTGAATTCTCAATTTGTTATATATTATATATATATATATATATATATATATATATATATATAACATGTGACCTACTGCGTCTTTTAGCCTGCCCAGTGGCTCCTGGCAATTACTTCCCACTGTAAGGCAGTAGCCTGAGGGCGTAAGGATTTTATTTGATCCAGGTCTACGTAAGCTACGGTGACCACCGTAACTTACGGTAGCACCTGGGCAATTGCAGTTCGCCAAAAACCCATTTTTGTGTTGTTGTTTTTTCTTCTTTTTTCCAAACATTTTATATTTTTTATTGTTTTTAATATTTTCGAAAAGCATGAAAATTACCCTCACCCCCCATGAAAAACCCGTGTTTTCCTCAACACTATGCTAAACAAATTCGTAAGAATTTCCCCACACTTGTTTCGAACACAAGTTAAAACGGGTACAACAATTGTTTAAAACAACTAAATTAAACTACGCTAAACTACATACTTACACTAATGAACCTGGGCCTCTTATGCTTGTTCCTCGTTCACCGGGTGTAGAATGTAGCCCACCTTGTCGAGCTCGAGATTATTGATGTCATTCCCTTCCAAATACGGTTTGAGCCGATGCCCATTCACCGTTTGCTTTGTGTTGGTATGAACGTCTTCAATATCTACATCTCCGAATCTAGACCACTCTTGTGATCAAATACGGACCCATCCATTTACTCTTTAACTTCCCCGCGAACAACTTCAATCGCGAATTGTATAACCACAAATTTTGACCCACTTCAAAGGTTCTCTTTCTTATCTTCGCATCACGAACCTTCTTAAGCTTATCTTTGTATGCCGATGCACACTCATAGGCTTCATCTCGGATCTCTTCTATCTCGCTCAACTATAGCTTCCGAATCTTGCCCGCTTCATCATAATATGCATTAACCGTTTTAATCACCTAGTGTGCTCGGTGGGCTAACTCCATCGGTAAATGGCACCCCTTTCCATACATTAACCGGTAAGTCGTTGTACCAATGGGAGTTTTGTAAGTCGTTCGGTACGCCCATAGCGCATCATAAAACTTACTCGACCAATCCTTTCTATCCTTCCGCACCGTCTTCATGAGAATTTTTTGATTTGACGGTTAGATACTTCAACTTGTCCGCTCGTTTACGCTATAGCGCTTCAATAACTTCCCAAAGTTAAAGTTTTTAAAATGCGAACCACCATCGCTAATTATAACCCTCGGAATCCCAAAACGAGCGAAAATATTAGATTGAACAAACTTGCATACCACCGAGTGGTCGTTGGTCCTTGTAGGTATGGCTTCGATCCATTTTGAGACATAATCCACCGCAACCAAAATATACAAGAACCCATTCGAACTCGGGAAGGGACCCATAAAATCTATGCCCCACACATCAAATATCTCAACCACCAAAATGGGTTGCAAAGGCATTGATGTGTGCAAAATGCAACATATAAATTACATCAATTGAGACATAAAACTAACCCTTTTTTTAGTACTAATGTTGGAAAAAAACACGTTTCTTTGTTTCTTTTGTATTTTCAGGATAAAAAGAGCATAAAAGAACGAAAGAAGCAAATAAGCAGCCAAAACCAACATAAATACGAAAAGAAGGAATAACGAACCATGCCCGATCCCTCAACAACACCCAAAAGAACAAAAACAAAGTTACAGAAGACGACCATGGGTCGTGTCCATCCAACACGGGGCGTGGTCAGACCTTACACTACATGAAAAAACCTACAGAAGCTTCTAATGTTGAAAGTGAATTTTCCTAACCATTTCTTCATGATGTCATTGATTTGCTCATTCGTGTCTTTACGGTCTATATAAAGCGCGTTAACTACTTGGAAGGGGGTTAGAAGGGTGGTTTGGTAAAGTTCTTGTCTCGTTCAGTGTACAGATCCTGCGAGGACTTGGTTCAAGCTTACTAGGGCCTCCTTCAATGCTCTATGGGTATTGGATGGCGGGGGCACGAATAGTTTGAACCCCTCATATGTAAACTACTATTAATATTTTAAACTGGCTACTTCAGATTGTATCCCTGCTGACTCAAACCACTTAGCCGAGGGTAACGTCACCTTCAAAAGAGGGGCCTACCACTTTTCGCATTAATAACTTACTTAATTATCTTCAATATTCCGACCCTTTGGGATTGTATCCCTGCTGACTCAAACCACTGGGTTGAGGGTAACGTCACCTTCAAAAGAGGGGCCTACTACTATAACTAAGATAATCTCTTAAAAAGTCCGAAAGTGCAAAAACTATCAAAGGATACATAAAAGAGAGGTTGGATCCAAGTGATTCTATCTTGTCTATTTGTATTTCATTTTATTTATCTTTCTATTTTTAGATTTAACTTTATTCTTTTGAAACTTTTATAAAAAATTTTAGATTGATTAGACGTTGACGATAAACCGGTATTAAAAGCTCTTGTGTCCTTGGACGATCTCGGTATCTTACCAACGCTATACTACCCTCTCGATGGGTGCACTTGCCCAAGTGTGTGTTTAGTGTTAGTACAATATCGTGTTTTATAAATTTAAAACTTGACTAATGCGTAAAAAGAACTAAAAAAATATTAATAAAATATAACACGCTTAACGCACACCAGACATCTCATCCCTCTTCGAAATACTTCCATTTTTTTGGCAATTTAGACAATTCCGGGCAAACTCACATGCATCTTTGAAAATTGTGGGCCAATAAAACCTACACGTGAGTACCCGGTATCCCGTCTTGTGACCACTAAAGTGACCCCACAAGCGGATGAATGAGCATGGGTCAAAATTTCTAACACTTCCGTCTCGGGCACGCATCTTCGAATCACTTGGTCAGGCCCAATTTTAAAAAGCCTGGTTCATCCCATATGTATTGTTTAACTTGAACCATGATTTGTTGCCTCCTTTTCTTCGTCCAATGACTAGGAATAACACCTGTGGCCAAATAATTCACGTAATGGGCGTACCACGGTGCAACAAAAGTGGACACGACTAGTAGTTGTTCATCGTGAAACCGTTCATTTATTTCACTAACATCAACAATTCCTTCCAAAGGAATTAGGGATAAGTGATCCGCCACTACATTGTCACCTCCTTTCTTATCCCCAATTTCTAAAAAGAACTCTTGCAATAAAAGCACCCAACAAATCAAACGGGGTTTTGCATCTTTCTTCTCCATGTGGTAACGAACCGCACTATGGCCCGAATACACAATCACTTTGTGTCCCCATATGTATGACCGAAATTTGTCCAAGGCATACACCATCGCTAACAACTCCATTTCAGTTGTAGTGTAATTCAATTGCGCCTCGGACAATGTCTTGCTTGCATAGTAAATTGCTACCGGCTTTTTATCAATGCGTTGGCCCAAAACCGCTCCAATTGTTGTATCACTTACATCACACATGATTTCGAACGACTTTGACTAATCCGGCGGTTGCAAAATAGGGGCTTTCACCAATTTTTCCTTCAAAACATTAAAAGCTTGCAAACATTCGTCAGTAAAATTAGAAGGAACATCTTTCAATAACAAATTACATAAAGGTTTTGTTATGACGCTAAAACCTTTAATAAACCATCGGTAGAAACCTGCATGCCCTAAAAATGATCTTACCCCTTTAACATTTTTAGGTGGAGGCAAAGATGATATTACCCATATTTTTGCCTTATCCACCTCCATCCCCCTTTCCGAATGTAACACCCCAAATCGCGTATAACAACAACATGCGGCGGAAATACTTGGGGAGTCACATTACAAATTGTTTCACAACACCTGGTATTTCAAGTTCTGTTTTATTGAGTTATGAATTACATTGACTTGGAATAATGAAAATGAAATACAATCAAATTGTCTTTCAAGTTTTAAAGTCACTAAGGCCCGAGTCCATCCTAGGTATAGCACGCAGCAACAATCATCACGTAGATTAACCTGAAACATATGTGAAAATAGGTACGGTACGTCAGCATAAAAATGCCTGTGAGTAACAAAGGTTTTGTGTTGAAGATTCATGGCTTAAAATGTTAGAGAAAAGTTTAACCAAAATAGCCATGAATCCTTACAAAATGTTTTTCTTTTATAAAATCATGTGAAAAATATATGATATAAAAGATAGTGTATGGTTAAAGTAATAACCAAAATATGTCATAAATAAGCCATTGTTCTTGTGTAAACCAAATGTCAAGTATAAACCAAATGTCAAGTCAAATGTCATGTAAACCAATGTCGAGTAAACAAATGTCGTGTTTTGTATAAGATATGCCATGTCTTGTATTTTGTTTAAAATGATTTAGATAACGCCACAATATGTAAGATAATAAAAGCACTTATATAGGAAGTACCATCGGCGTATCCACCATGCTTTTATCATATTACACACGTCACGCTATTTAAGTCATTCACCATAAACCATTGTCTCGTATAGTCAAAATGTCTTGTATAAAACGTCTTTGAATGAACAAAAGTTTTGTTCAAATCAAAGTTATGTTTTATAAACCGTTTCTTTTTATAGTTAAAACATATCTTATGGTTTGTTGGCGAATACATTCAAACCTTGTTAATTGTCGGATAAACCTTTATAAAGACAAGGTTTATCAATGTTCATCGGATTCTGTCATTCCCCAATGGATACTTCCAAAACTAGGAAGCGGGAATGAGGTATCAAACCTATGATACCATTACATACTACCAGCCGGTCATAAATGTTAATGAATGTATCATTGTCGAGTTCAACGCACCAATATGTTAATAACAATGCAAGCATGTATGAAAATGTTTTGAAACCATGTACTAGTATGCTCAGTCAACATACATAGTAAGAAAAGTCTTTGAAAATCAAGCTGCTAAATATGCTAAGTCAACATATGAATCAAATGCAATTTAAATCATGTACTATATGTACTATGTAATCAAAGCATGTATTGTGTCATGAAAACACGAAAGTAGATATAGGTACATATGTTTCACCCCAAAACATTTGAAAATGTAAAAGAGGGGACTATGTACTCACCTGGAATTGCAATAAAGTACTTGTTCAAAAAGATAAACCAAGATCAAGAGTCTGTGAAATCAAGCGTGTCCTAAAAACGGTTAACTATGTAAATATCGAGACTTGAAATCGGAGGATTTGATAGAATGAGACCTTATAAACCAAATGAGTGTTGGGACTCATATGAAATGGTTTAATAAAGTTAAAATTCTGAGTTGGAAAGGTTTCTAAGTGCTTTTGACCCGTTATGACTTGTTAAGGTAGTTTAAGCTACTTTAACGCGTCATTTGCGTAACAATGTAGTCGGATGATTAGATATGTGTTATATTAAGTCTAAATTACCAAAACATGTTTAAAAATGTTATTTAATCAGATTATATGTCAAAGTTTATGTTACATATGTTTATAGTTGATTTATTCGCAAAAAGGGAATTTTGGTCATTATTGAAGATTATATCAACTAATTATCATAACACTAACCAAATGACATGAACATAAGGTATAACCTTAGAGGGTTATTCCCTTATAATTATGGTCATAAATATATATTTGGTTGGATCCAAAGATCAAACAAACAGGTCAGATTTGAAAGTCAAAGCGGTGGTCAAACCGCTAGACTTTTAACTCTAAACAAGTACTTAAACAAAGGTGACGAATTCGACATTGTTTGACATGTCTAAATAAGTTTATAAAAGTATTTTGGAATTAAAACAACCTGTTTTGATACCCGGAAACAATTCGTTGCAAAATGCGCAAAAATCGCATGTTGACCGAAACTTTGACTTGTCGAAATGACTAAAAAAATGTGGAAATCAGTAGGCATGATAACTAGGGATCATAACCACCTTTATTACCATCATATTGCATGGTTCAACTGAGCCTTATCTTGATCAATTCATGATCAAAACTAAAAGTCAAACAGAAAGTCAAACTGTTTGATTTTAGTCCATCTAAGCTATAATAATTGAACATGGCAAGAGAGGAACACTTACAAACACCAAGGATTAATCAAGGATCACATAGAATGCTCCAAGATGGTTGCAAATTCGGATTTTGGGCTGATTAGAGCATTAGGGTGATTAAAGAGTTCAAAATGGATATGAACTTTGGTATTTATAATGATCATAAGGCCACCAAATCATGAAAAGTGTTAGGCCAATGCTCTAGAATGTTTACATGTGTTAATGATGTGTTAGATGCAGATTAAGTGTGGCAAAATGCAAGATAGGTGTCATAATTTGCGTATTGGTGGCAAGGAGATGAGCTGTGCTGCTGCCAACTAATGTTTCTGTGAAAACAGGGGCGTCGCGCTACGCGACGGGTAACCCTTCTGAGCTCCGCGCTACACCTAGCCCCCATATTCAATTCTGAAGTTTCAAAAATGGCAGAACAGGTCCCTACACGTGTTTTCGTCGCGTTTTGGCATTTCTAACACCCGTTAACCCAATATTTAAGTTCCATAAGGTTGTTAAAGTATAAGGAACTTGAAATATGTACAAAAATGTTTTAGAGGTCAGTTCGTTTGGTCATACGGTCGCGGTTTTTGGTTAATTACGACGGAAATCGTAACGAACGCGTGCATGACCGTTAATGCCTGGCGAATGATATTTTTGCATTCCAATCACTAAAATATGATATTTCAATGATTACCAAAATTTTTGGATGTCCGTACATGTCCTGTATCAAGGAAATACGCGAATTGGCATAGTTTCGCAGAATTTGCAAAATAGCTCCTGAAGTTACTAAAGTGTGTTTTTGCCATACCAAAGCCCTCGAAACTTATTTCTAAGTTATGTAAAGGGTATTTTAGGTATGTTAATCTTGTCTTGTTGTTCCGGAGTGTGCGTCGCTATGAGAATCAGCAGACTTTCGTAGTTTGTCATAGATAGTCCCTGTGATCGAATGAGCTTGTTTTTGACATACCAAACCCTTCAAAACTTATTTCTAAGTTATGTAAAGGATATTTAGGGTATGTTTAGCTTATGTCACTATTCCGGAACATACATTGCGCTTAACTAATTACGATTTCGTAGAAGTTTACGTGGAATTTTCCAGAGATTGTTTAAGAGCTCGATTTTGAACAAGAATTGATATTATGCAATTGTTATGGATAATTTCGTAATTCAATGAATAAAACACAATTTTATTGCTTATGAATTTGTTCGGGATTTGATAATGACAACTGGAGGCACAGTTGTCACACCGAAATAACATGACCCAACACAATACCCTCTTGGACCATGAAGTGACTTTTCTCCCAACTAGCACCAATTTTTTCTCTACACATCTCTTTAAAACTTTTTCCAACACGTCGAGACAAGATTCAAAACTGGTGCAAAAAATGGAGAAATCATCCATGAACACCTCGAGCGACTCCCCAACCATGTCCGAGAAAATACTCATCATACATCGTTGGAAAGTTGTCGGGGCGTTGCACAAGCTGAATGGAATTCAACAAAAAGCAAAAGTGCCATACAAACAAGTGAAGGTGGTCTTGTGTTGGTCATCCAGATGGATGGTAATTTGGTTATACCCCGAGTACCCATCTAAAAAGCAATAATATTTTTGACCCGATAGTTTTTCAATAATTTGGTCAATAAAAGGCAATTGGAAATGGTCCTTAAAAGTGGCGGCATTCAACTTTCGATAGTCGACACAAACACGCCACCCTGTGACCGGTCGGGTAGTGATTTGTTCACCACTTTCATCTTTAATAATTTGAATACCGGCTTTTTTAGGTACCACTTGGGTAGGACTTACCCAAGCACCATCCGAAATCGGATAAACTATACCGGCATCTAACCATTTAATTACCTCTTTCTTTACCACTTCCCTTAGATTCGGGTTCAATCTCCTTTGAGACTCTCTAGTTGGTTTCGCATCCTCGGTCGTTATAATTTTGTGCATGACGATTGACGGACTAATTCCTTTCAAATCGACAATCGTCCAACCAATAGCAGCTTTATTTGCTTTCAACACCTTCAACAATGCTTGCTCTTGAGCCATCACCAAATTAGAGGCAATAATGACCGGTAAAGTGTCATTATCCCCTAAAAAAGCATACTTCAAATGGCTTGGCAAATCCTTCAACTCCAACTTCGGTGGCTCTTCCAATGACGACTTCATACTTGAACAAATCTCCACCGGTAAACTCTCGAACTGATGGGTCCATGGCGGTCGACCCTCTTTAACTGCCAGAGCATCTAGCTTTCTCTCCTCAATCCTTAACGTACAAGCATGTACCTGTTCAGAAAAATCACAAATACAAGTATCCACACTATCTTCCTCATACTCGTGCGGGTCACACCCATTGACCAAATCTGCCATAAAACACTCATCAACACCAATAGAGTTAGAAGTGTTAGTAAAAACATTCAATCTAATTTTTCCATTGCCGAATGGCATGTCAATCATACCAAATCGACAATCAATCACAGCATGAGCGGTGCTAAAAATGGCCGACCCAAAATAGCATTTTGTTGTTGTTTCGGGTCCACGGATGAGTAACCTAAGACTAAAAAGTCTACCAGATAGTAAAACTCATCAACCTTAACTATGACATCTTGCACCATCCCTCGAGGTAGCTTATGTTAGGATCTGAGTTTAAATTACTAGTAGTTTTGTTTCAATAAAATGGAAAATGATTGAATGAAAAGAGATTTGCAGCGGAATAAGATGGAAAACTTTTACTACAAGCAATGGTCGTTTGTTTTCATCATCATCATGCTTTCAAGTTGGTAAACTTGCATGTGATTCACAAACTCCCCCTCAGCCTTTGCAATTTCAGTTTGGTAATAAGAAAATGCAGAGAAGATGATATGCGAAAGTTGATCTTTTAATAGACAAGTTTAAACTGTTACAGAAGTTACCTATTTATACTAACTATCTAACCACTGAGCATCTTTGATGACGTCAGGGTTGATAGTGACAGGAAACTAATTGTAACTAACTGAAAACACTGCTAATACTAACTATCAGTGCTTAGCACTGTTACATTGATTTAACTAAGCTAATGACTAAACTCTGATCTCTATCCTTTGACCCTTGTAACTCTGGCAGACCTTTGAAGCTTTGTGAAGGCAGATGATAGGATGAGCAATCTTTAGGGAAAGCAGTGTATGTACATCAGAGGTTGTAACCTCTGATAGTTTAACCAAAGCTCGGATAGTTTTATTTGGCTTTGTATCATCTGTTCCTTTCATTGGGTTTAATCCCAAAAATCTCCCCCTGGAACAGATGATGCCAAAAACACTTTATTCTTGGTCTTTATTCCTCAGAGGGAATTCTCTTATTTGACCTTTGAATTGAAGTTCAAAGTTAAGAGATTCCATGTCATCAGCATCCTTCTCCAGATCTAAACATAGTAGTTCTTGGAAGTCTTCTATTGTAAGCTCATAAGCAGCTTCCATGGATAGTTTAGTGGTTGCACCATCAGACTTGAGCAGTGTCAATTCATGGGTGTCTTTGTCGACCTTCCATTTTAGAATTTTTGGGTCTGATGGTTTTCTTGAAGGAGCTTTTATTGCTGAGGTTTGAGCAGGAGCTTTTTGTGATAGTCTTTGGCTAGCTTGGCACTTCTATCATCTGTTGGATAATTAATCATGTTCTGTATGCCTTCTTTGATAAATGTATCCTCAAACTCTTTGTCAGTCTTTTCAGACATCTCCCTTGCCTTTTTCTGTGTAACAGAGCAAGTGTGGAATGGGCAGATGTTGAGCTGGACTTTTTGGAGAGTTGAGCTCCGAGGATAGCATCTTCTTTTGAATAATCAGGCTTAGGAGGCATGGATGGATCCTTTTTCATCCTCTCTTCCAAACTTTTGTAAGTGTCTATCACCCTGACCTCACCCCATCTCATCACTTGGTTCTTTAAACCATAGTGATTCTGAATCAGTTCATTCTTCATTCTTTTCAACTTCAGGTGTCTTTCAGACACATCTTTCTTGTATAAATCCTAGTTGGGAGGAGTTGGCTTTTTAAGAGGATCTTTTAACATTTATTCTATTCTGTGATTTCTTCTCTTAGCTCAGCCAAGCTCCAATCCCTGAACTGTGGCCTTGTTGCCCTATACTTCTTGTTTTCCATGATGTACTCAATGAGCTCACTTTTGACCAGCTTATCTTCCCTTTCTGAAATCTGGTTGCTCAGGTTCTTGACAAAGTTTTGTAAAATGGTGACTTTGCTCAGTTGAAAGGACATGACAATCGATATTTCTCTATCATCTTTACCAGCTGATTCTCTTTTGGCAATATCCTCTGCTTGCTTCCTTTTCAGTTCCAGGTAATCATCAACATTTGCTGGTCTTGGATAGCCATCAAGGGATAGGATTGTTCTTTTGTCAGGGTCATCCTCTGAAAAGAAACTTAGGATCTCTTCCCTGACTGCTGGTAAATCAAGAGGATATAACTTTGATGCTGGAGTAACTTGAAGAGTTGAAGATGTTGTAATCAATGATGTGGAGGTCATTGGTATTGATGATAGTGGAAGAGATGCAGAGATCTCATCATCATTTATCACTTTTGTGATTTTCCTCCTTTTAAACCTTAGAGTGTGTGATGGTGATTGTGGGATTTTTGGTGGTGGATAATGGTTGAGTTGATGTGGGAAATGTGATCATGGCAGTGGATGGAGTTGCATCTGTTGCAACCTCTGCTGTATCAACATATGTTGACACAACAGTTGCTGTAACATCTGCTTGTGTGGATGTGGGTTGTGGTTTTGAAGATGTGATAGGTTTTCGAGAGGCAGAGGTTTTGATGGTTGGATTGGTTGCAGGCTTAGTTTTAGGAGGTGTGGATGTTGGTTCGACTGGCTTTTCTAGCAGGTGTTCTTTTTGATGAAGTACCAACCTCCTTTTCTTTTTGCTGATCAATCTTTTTCTCAACCAACACTCTGCTCTCCTCAATCACATTCTTCTTGTGACTAGCCCTTGCCTTGGCCACAATTTCATCAGTCAAATCTTTCTTCTTTGAACCATCAGGGGAATATTTAAGGTAGGTCTGGCCTTGTTATCATCTATTGTCAGTTTTTTGTTTCACAAAGGTTTCTCCCCCTTTTTGGCTTCATCTGTTGTAACAAAGATAACCGTAGGAGGTGCATGGCTAGTGGTTGTGAGTAGATGAGCTTTGATGGCTTTAATGTCTGCTGCAGTGTCTTGATACCTTGATTCAAACATGTTCCTAACATCATTCATCTGATGCTTGTGTTGTAGATCCAAATAATGTTGTTGATGTTGAAACAGAGGGTTAAGAGCTTCTTTGAGATCAGCAGCGGATAGAACAGAGGGTTAACTTTTGGTAGCTATCATCTGCTTCAGTGAACTTTTGATTTCATCAACAGAACTTTCTATCCTTGTCACTCTCTCCATCAAATACTGATATTTTAGGGTAATCACCTAATTTAATAGGATCATCTGAACTCCTACCAGTGGTGGTAGTTATATCTATGTCATCATGAGCAGTGGTTTTAGGACCAGCTTCAAACATAGATGCCCCTTTGTCTTGGTACTGGGGACTTCCCACAACAGAGGTAACAGTTGTTGCCTCAACAGTGGTTGCCTTCAACCAAGTCTTATTAATGAAACCACTGTCCAACTGAGAACTTGCGAGTTCAGCAATTGTAGTGGCTGCTTGTGTTGAACTGTCACCAAGGGTTACATGTAACCCAAGGGATGTAGCCTCTTCATTTGCTGATGGGCTAGCAATGAACAAAGAGTCAGACCCAGCCTCTTGA
The DNA here is from genome assembly GCA_947069175.1 of Scalesia atractyloides. Lineage (NCBI taxonomy): Eukaryota > Viridiplantae > Streptophyta > Magnoliopsida > Asterales > Asteraceae > Scalesia > Scalesia atractyloides. Next base: position 47,813,570 of record CAMTDV010001634.1, read on the forward strand.
TGAAGTATGTTCTCGGTAATAGGTTGTTGAGAAGTGCTGGTTTGTGTCTGCTCAAATTCAGTTGCATTCAACAATGGTAAAATAGTAGGTGGAAGGGAAGGTATTGGTGAAGGTGGCTGTGTAGAAAGCGATAATGCCCTGGGAGAGGGGCTGTGGAAGATAGAACCAAGTGGATCTATAGCTTCATAAAGTGGTGTCCCTGTGTCTACAACCTTTTCCTTTTGTGAGGAAGAAGGAGGAGTTTCAAAGCCGGTGGGAGATCTCTGAACCTCTGCTGTGAAGAAGTAGCAGCAGTGGTTTGTGACATTTGTGCTGTCACTGGGTTAACCTCTGGGATCTCATCTTCCAGAGGACCCTTTTTGGGTTTGGTGGGCTTTTTGGAACGGGTTTTGGTTTGGTTTTCTTTTTGGAGATTTTTGGTGTGGGCTTCAGGACATCGGTTGTGGTGCCCTGATCACCAAGAGTAGTGGGCTCAGTAGCAAGAGGTTGAGTTTGAACATTTTGTTCAGGTGAAACTTGCTCAACCTCCACTACTTGTGTTTTCACAACTTAATCTTGGTTTGTTATTCTGGTGAAAGTTTCATGATTAAGGTGGCCTGGGTTAATCACAGCGCCTTGTTTACTTTCAGGACCTTTAGTTTGATCATGTAAGTAAACACTCAGGAAACGTGGATGCATCAAAGGTTTTCTGTTTTCAATATTTTTAAAATTGTTCACAAGATCATTGAACAATATCTGGGAGTAGTTTAAATCTGTGTCAGTTAAAATTGCATACCCCAGATATTGCATGTTCAATGGGATTTCATTGAAAGCAGTGGTTTTTGCTGAGAGACAAGTAAGAATTGTGTGAAAGAAAAATCTCATCTTAGCAGGAAAGTTAGGTTTAAAAATTGTCATACCTTTCATCTGGCCTACATAACCTCTTTCCAAAAACTCTGCTTGGATCTCATTTTGAGGAAATAACACAGGGTGTTGTATGTCATTTAACTTGAAAACATGAGAGATCGATTGGGGCCTAATTTGCATCAACACTCCCCCTACTCTGGAGATTATTGTGTAAGGAACACCAACAGCAGTTGAGTGAACCTTAGCATTTTTCCAAAAATCATGAAGAGCATCAATGTAGATTGGGGCTTTGACTTCTAACATGTGCTTGAATTTCGACTTTTGCAAAATTCGAATAATTGGATTGTAACGAGTATTGGCGTCGGTTTCTTCAAGTATGGCGATATAATTATGTGGAGTTTTGATTATGAGAGTGAAGGGTGGAAGTTCTTGTGTGGATTTCTTCGAAGATTTTGATTTGGGAGTCATGTGTTTAGAGAGAAAAACTATTTTGAGATTTTTTGGAATCGACACAGTTTAGGGTAAACACTGATAAAGGATAAAACAGGGGTTTTATAGGGTTTTGAAAAAGTGAACGTGACGTGGCATCTGTTGCAAGATCTGATGGCTAACATCTGGCCACGTGTAACCTCTGATGAGAAAAAGTAACCGTTGAGGTGGCAAACCACTGTTTTAAGGCAGAGGATGGAACAATATGATTTTTAACACTATCAGATGATAGCTATCAATGGTTTGAGAAAGTGGTAAAAATGGAAGTCAGAGGATACACTTTAACAGTGGATGTGATTTTGAAGCCTTCCAGAGGTTTTGAGCAAACAGATGTTATGAGCAGACTTTCAAAGATTTATTGAAAAATTTCAATTTTAACTATTTTTAAGGATGTTTTTATTTTTGAAAACATTTTGATGCTATGTAAGCATGGATTTACAAGAAAACTTGTTTTTAATCCATGTTTAGCATTCCAATTCTTGAGATCAATTTTTCAAAGGTAGATGTATCTAATGCCTTGGTTAAAACATCTGCCCATTGATCTGAAGTATGGACATGATGCAAGGAAATCAAACATTTTTCATAGCAATCTCTCACAAAGTGATGTCTGATGTCAATGTGCTTTGTAGTTGATGAGAAACTGGATTTTTAATGATGTTTTCAGCAGCTTGACTGTCCAATTTGAGTGGAGTCTTTAGTGCAGTTACACCAAAATCCAAGCAGCTGGTTTTAGAGCCACAAGAGTTTAGCAATGCAGCTAGCAACAACAATATACTCTGCCTCAACAGTGGATGTTGAAACTGCAACCTGCATTTTGCTTTGCCAAAATACTAGACAATCACCTAGGAATTGACATCCTCCTGATGTGGACTTCCTTGTAGTTTTGCACCCAGCAAAGTCACTGTCTGAAAAACCTGAAAGCTCAATATTCCCATTAGCTGGATACCAGATACCAAGTGTGGGAGCACTTTTATGTATCTGAATATCCTTTTGACAGCAATAAGATCAGACTTTCTAGGTAATGCCTGTGATCTGGCACAAACACATGTTGCAAACATGATGTCTGGCCTTGATGCAGTTAGGTACAATAAGGACCCAGTCATGCTTCTATAAAGAGTTTGATCAACAAGGTCATCTTTACCATCAATGGTGACTAGCTTGGTGGTTTCCATGGGTATGCTACATGGTTTACAATCATACATATCAAACTTTTTAAGCAGTTCTTTCACATACTTGTTTTGATGGATAAATGTACCATTGTGCAATTGTTTAACTTGGAGACCAAGAAAACATTGGAGCTCACCCATTGCACTCATTTCAAACTCTGCTGCCATTAGTTTTCGAAACTCTTCACACATAGTAGTGCTTGTGGATCCAAAAATGATGTCATCCACATAAATTTGGACAAGCATCAAATCTTTTCCTTTCCATTTTAAAAATAGGTTTTATCTATTGTACCTCTAGTAAACCCTATGGATAAGAGAAAAGTGGATAGAGTTACATACCAGGCTCTTGTGCTTGTTTCAAGCCATACAATGCTTTATTAACCTTGTAGACATGATCAGGATGGAATGCATCTTCAAAACCTGGAGGTTGACAGACATACACCTCTTCTTTGATTTTCCATACAAAAATGCACTCTTTATATCCATTTGATACACCTTTATGTTGTGGTTAGCAGCAAAAGCTAAGAACAGGCGAATAGCTTCCAACCTTGCTACAGGAGCAAAAGTCTCGTCATAGTCTATACCTTCTTCCTGTCTGTAGCCTTGAACCACGAGCCTTGCTTTGTTTTTGACAACAATACCCCTTTCATCAGTTTTGTTTTAGAAGACCCACTTTGTGCCAATTGGACTTACATCTTTTGGCAGTGGCACAAGCTCCCAAACTTGTTATCTTTTGAACTGAAGGAGTTCTTCTTGCATGGCTTCTACCCAGCTGTTGTCTTTCAGTGCTTCTTGGTACTTGACTGGTTGTGTGAGTGATAGAAAACCAGCAAAAAGACAAATATTTTGGGATTGGCTCCGTGTGAGCACCCCAAATTTGATGTTGCTAATAACTTGATCTGCTGGATGGGTTTTGAGATAAATCAAATCACCTTGGTATGGAACAATAGCATTTTGAGGTGATGGCTGCAAATGTGTATCATCTGAGCTAACCTCTGCCGGTGAATTTAAAGTATCAGCCACTGATGAGAATGGAGGTGGTGGTATTGGGGGTATAGAGGTAACATTCTGATGATTTTGGTGCCCAAATGTAGGACTTTTATCAACAGATGTTTGATTTTGTGAACTGACAGAGGTTTGAGGATCAACCACTGTTGACCCAGAAGTGGCAGAGTTTACACAAGAGCTTGTAGCACCTGATCCTCTGTTGGAAGAATAGACTTTTGTTTGTGGAAGCACACAGTGATATCCTTGATCTTGATCTTCTTCAGATAGTTGTGGTGTACCTGCATTGTCTAGCTTGATAGAAACATCAGCAAATGTGAATTTATCTAAATCAAAAAGCTCTGCAGGATTTGCTGGAATTTTCAATGATGAAAGTTCATTGAACTTTACATTCAAAGTTCTTCAACACACTTGGTCCTAGAGTTAAAAAGTCTGTAGGCTTTAGCATTGGTTGAGTATCCCAGAAAATAACACAATCAATTTTGGCTGCAAATTTAGATATGGAATCTTTTAAGTTCAAAATGAAGCATGGACAGCCAAAAACTTTAAAATATGAAATCAGAGGTTTGATTTTGTACAAAATCTCATAGGCAGTCTTTTGATGTCTGGGGTTAATCAAAACTCTGTTTTGGCTATAGCAAGCAGTGTTTATAGCCTCTGCCCAGAAAGATAAGGGTAAACCAGAATCTGCTAGCATAGTTCTTGCTGATTCAATTAATGTTCTATTTTTCCTTTCAACCACCCCATTTTGTTCTGGAGTTCTTGAATGCTATATTGTCTAACAATCATTTTGACTCACAAAAAGCATCCAACTCCCTATTTTTAAACTCTGTTCCATTGTCACTCCTAAAGATTTTTACTGGAAGATCAAATTGCTTTTCTACTTGTTTAACAAAGTTTTGCAAAATGCTTGCAGTTTCATCCTTAGAGCGAAGAAAGAAGATCCATATAAACCTACAGAAATCATCAACTATCACTAGGCAATACCTTTTGTGTTTTAAGCTCATGATTTGCACTGGGTCAAACAAGTCCATGTGAAGCAATTGTAAACACTGGCTTGTTTTGGACTCTTCAATTGATTTGAAAGAACTTTTATGTTGTTTGCCTTTTAAACAGGAAACACAATGCTCATCACAGGAAAATTGCTTGTGAGGCAAACCTCTTACAAGACTTTGTTTTGAGAGTGTGGTGATAGTTTTAAGATTTGTTGTCCAAGTCTTCTATGCCATAACTCATCTCTTTGCTAGAAGCAACTGAGAATAAGCATGTTCCAGACATAGGATTATCTTTTAGCATATCTACCACATACACATTCCCACTTCTGTGTGCAGTGAGTTGTGCTCTGCTCTCAGCAATGATTTCTTAGTGAAGAAGGATCCATATCCTCTGTCACTCATTTGTGTGTCCAAGTCTTCTATACCACATACACATTCCCACTTTGTTTTAACAACCTCTGGTCCCACAATTTGACAAGTTTTCTTAGTGAAGAAGGATCCATATCCTCTGTCACTCATTTGTGAGACACTCAGCAGTTAAATTTCAGATTGTCAATTAAATTCACATTTTCAAACTTGAGTTTACCCGCCAGAACCGACCTAGACCCTAAAACCTTTCCCTTTGAGTTGTTACCAAAAGATATATCACCCCCCCCCCATGAGCCATGAAGTCCTTGAGAAGGGCTCTACATCCTGTCATGTGCCTGGAACCTCCACTATCTACATACCATAAGCTATCAAGGCAAGTAGAGGGTCCCTGCACATCAAGTAAATAGATCAGTTAAGATTGGTCTCCAAAGCCAAAATGGCTTTGGATGGGGTCACAGATGGTCCAGCCTCAAGTCTAGGACAATGGTCAGTGGTTTTGAAATTTTCTTGTAACATATGCCCTTGACCATTTCCTATCAGATGATTGTATCCATAAGGGTGCCTGTTTACTCTTTGCTTTGAAGGCTTTTTGTAAACCTCATAAGCATGAGGAACCTTTTTATAAGCAGGTTGGCCATACCCTCTTGGAAATGAGTTTGATGGTGGGGCATCTGTCACTTGCGCCTCTCTTTGAACAGAGGTTTTGTTTAAAGCTTTTGTAACAGATGTTTCAATTGGTTCAAAACTCTGCTTAGTTTTATTTCCAGCAAGAACTTGAACTTTCTCTTTCTAGTGCTTTTGCCTTGATCTCTTTTACCTTTTGTTCATAGTTTTTTAGATAGGCACACTGTTGAGTTGAGTGATTTGTTTTGTTGCAGATGGTGCATTTTGAAGAGTTTTTGATAACACAAGTTTTGTTAATGTCATAGACTTTTAAAAGAAAACAATTTGCAGCCACATGATTCTTTTTTCACAAAATTCACAAAACAGGTTTTTGTTCTTTACTCTTCTTTTCCTATCAGACTTTTTATCAGCAGTGGTTGTAACCTCTGCTGGCACATCTTTGATAGGAATCACCAGTGCTTTGGGGGCTTTAGTACCATCAGAGGTTGTGAAGTCCATTGGCTTAACGTTTTCTAAGATATCACATTCATCTGACCAGGTTTGTTTAAACTGATATTTTTCAAATTCTTTATCTTTGTTGAAACCTCTGGCTTTTCCAAAACAATTTTGTTTCCAACTTTATCTGTGATTTTTATCTCTTCACCAGCCAAATTTTTGGGGACTACTTCAACCAACTCAGAATCAATTTCAGCAGCATTTTTCTCAATTTGGTCATAGGTTCTAAAACCTACACCAAACTTAATGTTGCTCTTGATCTGAGCATCAAGCACAATCTCATAACCTTTACAGGACTCAACCCATTTTTCAAAAGTGATCTGGGTTCTTCTAACTCCTTTTTACAAACTTGGTATTTTTCTACCATAGTTTGGAATTGGTCCTTGGTTATGCTTGATTCATGTCTCAGGCTACTCATTTCAGAATCTTTTTCACTTAACTTTGATTTTAACTCTTCAATCAGTTTTTCAAAATTAAGTTCATCTTCTAAAATTTGTTTCTCAGGTTTTCATTCACCTTCTTGATATTTGCAAAAGCAATGATGCATTCGTCAGAACATAGATCTTTAAGGATCTGAGGTGATACCTTTGTAGTAGCCATGAGAGCACAATCACACTCATCTTCACACACATCAACATTCCATGGGTCAGTAGGAGAGTTCTTTTCCTTATCAGCAGCATTTTCTTTTTCTTCACTTGAAACACTGTTTCATCACAAACTTGAACTTCATCAGTTTTTACACTATCTCCACAGATTCAATACCTTCAGCAATTGTCTCCAAGGCCATTAAACAAAATTCTTGTTCAACATCATTTTTGGCCATTAAAGTAAAGTTTTCATCAGTCAAATCCTCAGGAAAGTTGCTCTAGTCAACATAACTTTGTGTGAAAAAGCTTTGTTGACCAACCTCTGCTGGACTAGCATGGATTGAGCAGGTTGTGTAACAATGGGTGCTTGTTGTACAAGCACTTGAGGATGTGATGGTGCCTGAACATATTGAATTTGTGGAGCAATGGATTGAACATAATGCACTAGAACAGTGGTAGCAGGATGTGCAAAATGGGCAGTGTTTTGAACATGTTGAGTAGGGGCATATTGGGAATAATGAACAGTGTTTTGTGTGTGCTGAGGTCTAGGGCCAGATGAGTCACTATTGGTCCAGAACTTTGAGACCTGCATTCTCTGGCAAAGTGTCCTAGCCTATTACACTTATAACACTTGACTTTTGATTTATCCAGCCCAACCTTCAATCCCCCATGCAAACCTGGGAATTTTCTACCAGTTCTCTTATATAATTTACTAGCCCTAACACTCAATAGGGCCAGTTGGTGTAAAATATCCATTTCCTCAAGATCAGAAGGTTCAATGTGTTGTAAATCATTCAGCTCAAAGGATAGATTTCAGAGGTTTGGCTTTCCCCACTAGCAGTGAACGCATAGTTGGGTGCATATGTTTCAGATCCAAAGTTTCCACCATATGTAATATCTATATAGTGATCATAGCTTTGGACCTTACTGCTGCCAGATCCCTCTTCTTGGCCAAAAAGAGTTGTATTACCCAATGAGTAATCATCAGTCATTTTGCCAGAATCTTGCAACTTCTTTTTCTGGTTTAACTTTCTCTCATAAGTGAGGAGTACCCATGAAGTTGTGTCAGCGACATTTCTTTAAACCCAACAGATTTTCTCGTTACATAAGCTACAGTCTCCCACTTATCTGGTAATCGATCTAAGGAAACGACTATTGACAGTCGAATTAGGAAAAACCACGTTAACCAGTCTAAGTTCACTGATGAGACAGCTGTAACGTTTGAATTGTTGTGTTAGAGACTCTCCTTTCAAGTGACAAAACGTTTCATACTGCTGATTTAGAACTTCTCTGTTACTTTCAATCACTTCCTCAGTACCACCGAATTGCTCTTTCAGTGCATCCCATAACTCCTTTGCACTATTGCAATTGAGTAGACTCGCATAAATTTCATTGGGTAAGGCAGAAGCAACTATGCTAAATGCTTAGCATCCAATTCAATTTTCTGGAAATCCTGCTCCGAAAAGTTTTCAGGATTTTTTGGCACTTGTTTAGTTGGATCCTCTGTGTTTGGAACCATTGGAACGTGTGGTCCATAAGCAACAGATCTCCAGCAACCGGTGTTTTGCTGAGCAAGGATGTGACCCATCCGTCGTTGCCAAATGAAATATTCATTTCTTTTGAGCATTGGCTGTTTGAACAAGGATCCAGAATTGGCATCCTGTGTGTTTTGAGACATTTTCAGTTGATTTTCACAGATTTTGTTTAAAAACTTTGAACGTAATAAAACTCTGAATATCAAGCTAAAAAACCAAACTGATTAGCAAGAGAGCTGATCTGTTCGAACCAAATCGATTGTTAGATCGAATTTGATGAATCAAGCTCTGATACCAATTGTTAGGATCTGAGTTTAAATTACTTGTAGTTTTGTTTCAATAAAATGGAAAATGATCGAATGAAAAGAGATTTGCAGCGGAAATAAAATGGAAAACTTTTACTACAAGCAATGATCGTTTGTTTCATCATCATCATCATGCTTTCAAGTTGGTAAACTTGCATGTGATTCACAAACTCCCCCTCAGCCTTTGCAATTTCAGTTTGGTAATGAGAAAATGCAGAGAAGATGATATGCGAAAGTTAATCTTTTAATAGACAAGTTTAAACTGTTACAGAAGTTACCTATTTATACTAACTATCTAACCACTAAGCATCTTTGATGATGTCAGGGTTGATAGTGACAGGAAACTAATTGTAACTAACTGAAAACACTGCTAATACTAACTATCAGTGCTTAGCACTGTTACATTGATTTAACTAAGCTAATGACTAAACTCTGATCTCTATCCTTTGACCCTTGTAACTCTGCAGACCTTTGAAGCTTTGTGAAGGCAGATGATAGGATGAGCAATCTTTAGGGAAAGCGTGTATGTACATCAGAGTGTACTTGATAGTTTAAGCAAAGCTCGGACAATGTATTTGGCTTTGTATCATTTGTTCCTTTCATTGGGTTCAATCCTAACAATCTCCCCTGGAACAGATGATGCCAAAAACACTTTATTCTTGGTCTTTATTCCTCAGAAGGAATTCTCTTATGTGACCTTTGAATTGAAGTTCAAAGTTAAGAGATTCCATGTCATCAGCATCCTTCTCCAGCTCTAAACATAGTAGTTCTTGGAAGTCTTCTACTGTAAGCTCATAAGCAGCTTCCATGGATAGTTTAGTGGCTGTACCATCAAACTTGAGCGTGTCAATTCATGGGTGTCTTTGTCGACCTTCCATTTTAGAATTTTTTGGTCTGATGGTTTTCTTGAATGAGCTTTTATTGCTGAGGTTTGAGCAGGAGCTTTTTGTGATAGAGCTTAAGAGGAAGATCCCCATTAAGCACCGCACTTACCTGTCCGGTCAAGTCAACCCGCTTAGGCATCTTTTTCTTTTGTTGTCTCTTTTGTGTGCACAATTCTTTTAAAAATTTCGCGTAAGCGGGAACTTGTTTAATTGCGTCAAGTAAGGGAAGGTTCACTTTGACTTGTTTAAAAACATCTAACATTTCCTCTTTTTGAGGACCCCTTGTGGAAATGAAAATTTTCCTACCCGGGTCAATTAGAGCCGAAGGAAATGGGACTTGACTTGGTCCCCCTTCCTCATTTTTATCGTCCAAAACTTCACCCAACCCGGGTTTTTTAATTTTCTTTTTCAACAATCGGGCCCTTAGAAACAATTGAGGGTGAGATTTCATCCTTATCACTTTCATTTCCTGTAATGTCCTCAACCACCCCATCAACCAACCCCGATGACAAGTTTACCTTAATTTCTTTTCCACTTCTTAAGACACTAACATGGTTAATAGGAATATTACCGAATAATTATGAGAAGGATTTACCTTAGTGTCGCCAGGAAGTTGACTTTACCTTTTTTCAACTCCGCCACCTCGGTTGCAAGTTGACCCATTGAGTGGTCAATGATTGGATGCTCTTATCACGGACCTTATACTTTTGCTTCCTAACTTCATTAAGTTGATTTCTCTTTTGCATGTCTTGTTGCATCATTCAGAGCATATCCATAACTTCATTTCCACTTGATGAAACTTGACCCGAAAAACCACCTTGAACATCCGTTTGTTGAAATTGACCTTGATGCCTTGGTTATTCCCGCTTCTAAAATTACCTTGATTGTATTGTTGGCGCGTAACAAAATTTCCTTGGGCTCCTTGAAAATTCGGGTTAGCTTGGTTCGCTGGGTTCCCATAACGAAAATTTAGATGATTCCTTAACCCTGGGTGGTCTGTGTTCGAGTTCATTTGAAATTTCTACCACCCATTGAATAGCATTCACCTCCTCCACTTGATCTTCAACCACACCCACCAAACACACATCCGCCGAATGACCCAATTCATTACAATTAGTACACATATTATAAACTTGGTTAGTCGTATATACCACTACATCCTCCATGGCGTTTATTTGTGGTCTTGTAACCACATGCTTTTTGTTTCTTGATGCTTGCGCCTTCCGTTTAGAATTGAACGACATTTGCTCCAAAAAGGCCCAATCGTCTTGCTCAAAGTTGGTCCAAAAGTATCATTGTGACCGACATTAAGCCATGAGCATCGCCATCACTCAACCCCTCATGGAAAGCATGTAATAACTCCCAAAGAGCAATCCCATGATGTGGTCAGTTTTTAAGCATCATATTAAATCTCTCGAACGCCTCATGAAACATCTCCTCCATTTGTTGTTGACACCCTCGAATACTCCTTCGTGCATCATTAGTCTTTTGGGCGGTGAAAAATTCTTCCAAAAATCTTTGTTGCATTTCTGCCCATGTATAAACCGATGCGGAAGGTAACGTATAAAACAACCTTTTGAGCCTCTAGTATGCATACACCTGTAAGTACCTGCACACTAAACACAACCAGTGTAAACCCAAAAAATAACAAACTAACAACTACAAAAGTCAACACACGTTGCGCACTACTACCTGGAAACGACGCCAAAATTTGACGTGATGTCGAAGTTTCACGTAAATTTAATCCAATTACAACTAATTAGCTAACGGTAAGTGGGTATCGAACTCAGGAGTATGTGGAAAATGCGTTTACTTTGTAGCTTTATCAATTAACTACGTTTAAACTAAATTGCAGAAAAGTAATTTCAATAGTTGGATTGATTGGTTTTTAGTTATCTAATGGAAATTAAACTAATGGCAAAATCAAAGGTAGAGTTGTAAACAGATTAAAAGAAAGCGACCATCCTAGATTTCAGGTTTTTCCATCCACACTAATGTTCATGTCCAACTAGAAAGAACCACATAGACATGGCTCGGTTTAATTATTTGTTTGTGATAAAAAGGAACTAAGTACTCAGATTATGAAAACGCGAGGTTGTTACCCGATGACCAATTGATATTATCCAACCCTAATCCCTCCCATGATATCTCGATTGCCAACAGCATCAATAACGTATGGTTTAGACTAACATCAAACAATAATCAACACTTTACATACAAACAATCAAACACCATAATAACTTAAACAAACATTGCAAAGTCATTATTCTAGAAATTCAGACATAAACATAGTGTTTCAAAAGCAAACCTTACATCTAGGATGATCACCATGAAATTAGCCACTCATCGTTCGGTGAATCATCGTAACATCAAAGTTAATGTTCATCGAAATCAAAAACACAAACCAAATGTTTTGAATAGTTCCAACACAAGAACACCAGCCAAATTCGCCCAAAAGATGTCTAGAAACGTCCCCAATGATGAGGATACGAAAGACACTTGAAAAACTGATTTTATGGGCGGTTACACTTTCAGCGTCAGGGGCTACCGTAAGCTATGGTAGCTACCGTAGCTTACGGTACATATGAATTGCTACACCAGTGCCTACTGCCTTACGGTAGGGGCATGTATCTTCAGAGGCTACCGTAGCTTACGGTAGCCACCGATAAGCTACGGTAGCGTCCAGGAAACTATGTTTTGTTCTTCATGCCATCTTCGTGAAACACGTGCCAATCGTCTTCTTTGCTAAGCTGCGTAACCACTCCCTTTAGAGCTTCGGACATACTGGCAACACAAGCAACTGTCGTTATCTAATTCAAGATAATTACATGGTCAAATGCGGGATGTAATTAACATTTAACACACTTAAGGGTGTCCCGTGGACCACCCGTCTCCTCATTGGCCTGAAGCAATGGGCTCTAGTTTCATCCCGCCACAGTTGCCACACCTGCCGAGGGGGAGAGAGGACCCCCTGATGATTGGAAGAGGTGATGTCATCCCTCACCGGGTACTCCTATAATCCATACCCGCCAGTCGACCCCGATTGAGTGCTATCAGAGATAGGCGAGGTATGTTTCTTGTTGTTGTTTTCTCTTTTATTAGTAGATAGTTCTTATTGCTTTCCTAGATAAATGAACGTTGTGGGTGTGTTCTCTATATAACCCTCATGAGACCTACTCGTCTCTGCTATCGAAGGTTTAAAAGGGCTTGTTGCATAAGCCAAATGCAACCGTGATTATTATGAAAGTGAGTTAGGCTTGTCGTTGTTGTACTTTATTTTTTCCACAATAATCAAAGTGAACTAACGTATGGCTTGGTAATGTCTTCATAAAAATGGTAGAACTAGGAAGCTAACAAATTTTGATGCTTATGAGAAGCATGCTTCTACACAAGGGTTAAGATTTGTAGGTACATAATGTTCGTAGATGACCATTTTGTTGAAGAATGAAAGCACACGAGGAACGAGCTTCAAAAAATCAGGTTCATACGTTTCTTTTTTACTTTGATTCTTAGTTAGTAATAAGTGGAATGTAAATTGTATTTTATTTTACGGGGTGAAATTTTGGGAAGTTAGCCGTGTCACATCCCTTGTGCGATTTAAAAAGCCTATTCTTGCACATTGGGACAATGTTGACCTCAAGTGTGGGGATGGGGAAAATTTCAATTTTTTTTCAAAAATGTCTTTGTTTGAAGCAATCTAAAGCACAAGTAACCAAGTTGATGAGGGATAACACGACCCATGTGGTCTTTTGTCATGGTTAAAGTTCAATTTAATAGCATGATGGATATTTAGCGGATGGTTTTTTGGGAATAATCCGCTTAAAAAACTTGCAACTTTGTGTATATCATATTCCATACCCTTTATACGTAAGGTTTTGAGCCACTTGTATACATCAAATATGCATATACTTTCTTTGTTTGAGTGGACCATTAGTCATGTATTGTAGAACTTGCATCTTTTGATACATTTGAGACCATAGGCCGAATACAAGCACGAGAATGATTAAGGCATTAGGTAAACCTTTTTTTTTTTACACTATTTGTTTATCCTCACCGAATTCTATCTCTTAGTAGCCAACTTTGAGCCTAAACCTTTCGTTTGATCACCCCATTTAGCCCTATACCTTTAAACCTCTTTTGACCTATGTGATGAAAATTGATCTTAGGATTAGTCGCCTGTAAAGTTGTGATTTGCGTTGCGAAAAAATCCTTCCAAAAAGAATAGAAAATCATTGAGAAAAACACAAAAAGATGAGTTTTGAGTTAATGAATAAAAACGAAAAATCGTTGCCTCGTAGTTGATATCCACATTCGTTTTGTTTAGAGTAGCTGTTTTGTAATAAAATCAAATTTTCATCACCTTAGCCACTTTCAAAACATCCTATTTCCTATCCTTTGCCTAGCCTCTACAACCCTTGAAGACCTTTTGACTTGTGCTTAATATTCGTGTTCGGTGGTGGAGAATGATGAGTTGCAAGCCTATGTAGGTACGTGTTCTAGTCGGTTTTGAGTGATTATTTTCAAAAGTGCTAATACATCAAAATTAACAAAGTTATAAACCGAGTGGAGTGAACATTGTGAGGGATGTGTATAAATGGTGAGTTTCAGGGTGGGTTAATCTTGGATAACCATTTTTATATGATTAATTAGTTATCGCTAAATATTTTGAAAAGTTGTAAAAAAAATGAACTGGGCATGACATTAGACCAAGCTTATGTCTCAAGAATGGAAGTGTGTTTCTCATTCGACCCACATGAAAGTGAAAAACATATTTGCTTGAGGGCAAGCAAAAGACAAGTGTGGGGATGTGATGCATGGTCGAAAACCGGTGTTCTTATGTGTTTAAGTTTGTGTATTTACATAATTTTAGTTTCGAATAGCCTACTTTTGATTAGAATTGTGTTTTGAGGTCTAACAGAGTTTCGGAGCTATTTGGAGTTCTGGGAGCGAACAGGATCAACCGGAAACGCGTGATGTCACACCCCGACTCGCAGCGGAAGACTAATTGCGGGTGCGGCAGACACATGGTATTTCCTCATAATTTAAAAACGTGATATCATATAAAGAGTGAACATCGGTAACAACATATAAACTATCATATTACAACCCATAGTTCAAGTGCGGTACTACAAGCCACTACAACCTTTATTCTGCTAATGTTCGCCTACTCAAAACATTCCATACGCCCATTCCTCATTCATGTTTAGTTTTACCTGAAATGCATGTCAGTTTTAAACAGGTCAGCTAAATGAGCCGGTGAGTTCCACTGGTTTGGTTGTTTCGTAGAAAAATGCTTTAACATGTTTAATTGCATGTGCCACGGATCACAGATGGAATTACATGAGTTCACAAGTGAAACCTTGACTACAATAACCGTGCCATGTCACGTTCGACACCTCAGCACTCCGGCCGTGTCACCCCTGACACATCAGCCCACCGACTACGTCAGGTGCAGCCCAACGCCCCGGGGTAGTTATGCCTGTAACAACTCGGAAATTCGTTGTTATTATTTTCCTTTTTGTTCCATTGTATTTATCGTTGTACTCCGAGATTTTGTTTATGAGAAAGTTTATGTTAAGATAATTATATTTTATTACAACTATATCGCATCTAATCACTTATTAAACTCAACGCAAATTCATCGCAATCACAAGTAACGTTGTTACTTTAAATAGCCAAGTGTGTTATTGTGTAATAAACACTTGTGCCATCGCACTGCTTATCTCATCGCATCGCAAAACTTAGTTAATATTGTGGAAATTATGTTTTATATGTGTTATATTTGTTTATGTTATGATTTGATATCACTAAAACGCTCACAAGCTCGCATAACTCGCTCTCTCTCAAGTCAATGGTTATATAACGCTTAACGCATCGCTAAAACACTTAACATATCTATCTAATACGAATCGAATCGCCAAACAAACTCCTAACGCGAAATAATCAAACAAAACTTGGCCACTAGGTCAAGTTCGGCCGAACTTGTGCATCACAAGTTCGCCCGAACTTGTCTATGCACCGGATCCTTCAAAATCCAGCAAGTCCGTCCGGACTTGTTCTAAAACTCAGGAAAACAAACAAGTCCGCTCGAACTTGTAGCTAGTTCGCCCGAACTTGTAGCTAGTTCGCCCGAACTTAATACAAGTTCACCCGAACTTGATGATTGCCCACTCCATTCCCACCTCACCTATAAATACTCAGCTCCTCTTCTCATTTGAACTTGCTGCAAGTTCGCCCGGAACTCCCCAAAACCGAAATCCTTTGTTTTCTAAGTAAGATTCAACCCGTTTTCAAGCTACAACAACGTTTACAACAATTTTGCACAAGGCTTTGCCTTCGTTTTCATCAAATCTCTTCTGTTTTACGAAAATCTTCATCTTCTTCTACATAACTTCTGTTTTTCACTCAGATCTATGTTTGGATCTGAGTAAAACCTTTAAAACATCGATTTCTACACAAGATTCGGACTAAATGACGCATGTTTCATTCACTTTGAAGTGGAAAGAGGCGTTGTCAAGCAAGATCTCAGATCCGGAAGCACAAGGACAAAATCATCACTTTACACAAGCTGGACTAACCCGTACGAACCTTCAAGTTCGCCCGGATTAGCCCGAGTTTCTGTAAAATGGCTAAACTCGCTCCAAAAGGCCTCTCCAGCCTAACTTTTACTCAGTGGCTTAAGGTTGGAGGGATGGACAATCGATTTCCTCAACAAACGACGCGAAAACGAACGATTTGGATGCCAAAACAATCAAGTTCGCTCGAACTTGTCACCAGAATGGTGACCAAGTTCGCCCGAACTTGCCTTAAACCACAACAAATCAGACAAGTTCGCCCGAACTTGTATCACCTCTCAACAAATAGGGCAAGTTCGCCCAACTTGTCCTGTTTCTCAGGATGTCACACCCCAACCCGCAGCGGAATAAGAGTCGGGGCATAATTGGTTATCACCAAAGCTCATGATATTTACTAAATTGTTTCATATTTATTAAAGTCAAAATTACATTCTCAATAATCCAAACATGTCCATACAAATACAAAGAAAAATAACCAACTAAACAATCCAAGCTCTAAACCAGTTTATTCTTCTAGGCCAATCCTATGTGTTTCTTGGTGCAGCTGGTTCACCTGTATCATGTGTAAAAATGGGGGTTTTTGGGTCAACATAAGTTGGCGAGTGAACCTTGTTAGATAAACATTTATTATTGATTTTCTTGTTATTTTATCAAGGAAAAATTGTGCAATAATCATAAGTGAGCAAATGTAAATAATCAAACAGTAGCAATAACAACCACAAACTATAACATACAATAACATACAATAACAAAATGGGGAAAACGAACGGCCTATGATAAATATATGTACTGAAAATGATAAATGTCTGTGCGATCAAGGCTCAATCAAACGGAGCCGATCGTATTGCATGTACTGAAAATGATAAATGTCTGTGCGATCAAGGCTCAGTCAAACGGAGCCGATCGTATGTTGGCACGCCAGGTTCACGCTCATAATGTAATGGGGAACATGCTCAACGCTCATAATGTAATGGGGAGCGGCGGCCTATGAAATTGCATGTACTGAAAATAATAAACTAAATCTAAACAATAACCACACAACAGTTGAAACAAGCTGAATACACATTTGTTCATGATATGATGTATGCACAATGATTTAAATATAATAAATGGTAAGACACATGATACACCCCAAAAACGTGATTAAAACGGGGAATTTGTAAAGATTCACTCACATTGGGTGCGTTTGGTTGGAGATGATGAGATGCGCACGAGTTGGAAGGATTTAACAACGAGGATTGACTAACCTAAATAATAATGGAAGATATAGTAAATGAGTGGATTTTATTAATAATTTTAATAGGATTTTAAAATATATTTTTGTGAGTTTGAGGCTATTACCTATCTTTAAAAACATTATTTTTAAGTATTTTTAATTCATTTTTAAATTAAATTAAATAAATAAAATATAAAAATATGTTGATTTTTGCGTTGACCGTTGACTATTGACTTTGACTTGTTGATCGGTTTTATTGTGTAATTGTATGCGCCGGGTGAGGCTCGAACCCGAGACCCCCCGTTCGCGTGCACGCAGCTCTACCAACTGAGCTACGTGTCTAACCTGAAATAATTCTGTTTTTAATTATATTTATATACTAACTCAGTTTATCCAAAATTCTTTTATTTTTAAAAATGTTTTAAATCGTCGAACTGGTGTCGTCAACAGGTCTCGAACCCGGGACCTGTGACTTAATGTTACACACAGTCCACCGCTGGACTGTGTGTCTAACTTGGTTAATATATAGATTTTTATTATACTTAACAACTAACGTACGTTAATCCGGTTCAGTTAGAAAAATAAAACATCTTTATAATGGAGATGGTGTGTGTATCCAGGATTGAACTCGCGGCGTGTGATTTGTATGTGCACACAGTCCACCGCTGGACTGTGTGTCTAACCCGAGATAATATCCAGATTTTATTAAACTTATAATCAACCTACTTCGTCTTCTTCGTTACCGAAATGCAGTTTACGATTTCTCTATTGTTTCTTGTTTAATTTGATTGGAAAACATTCAACTGAGCGGACAAATTAACAGTTTTGATTAGCTAATGGTGGAATTGAAGTACTAAACAAGAGTTAACAGAAGGTTTGAATGTCTATACCGTTTTACAGCGGAAGATAAGAATTTTCAGAGGTTTTCCGGCGAGAGGGAATTATCTGATATCGACGTCTGAAATTGATTCCGAATGAAGGGTTTGAGTTAGCAATAGCTTAACAACTGATAGACAACGAAAGAATTTAGAGACTCACTGATTTGGTGGAAAATACGGTTTTC
The DNA here is from genome assembly GCA_947069175.1 of Scalesia atractyloides. Classification (NCBI taxonomy): domain Eukaryota; kingdom Viridiplantae; phylum Streptophyta; class Magnoliopsida; order Asterales; family Asteraceae; genus Scalesia; species Scalesia atractyloides. Next base: position 47,831,724 of record CAMTDV010001634.1, read on the forward strand.
CGGTGAAAGTCTGGCGAGTCCAAATAGCTTCTCTGGCGAACTGAAAGTTGTGCGAAAATACAATTGAAGGTTTGTAGAATGTTTCTGAGTCGCGAGAGGGGACAATAACTGAAGTAATTCAGAAATGCAAGTTTTCGGTTATTAAAACCGATTCACTCTTGAATTCAAGTCCATTTAAAGTTCAATTGATTGGAGGCGTCGGTGTAGCGGTTATAATCGGTAAACGCGTATAATCAAACGTTTTTGGACGTTTGGTGACCGATATCGGTTACAGTTAGCGTAATCAGGTCGCTTCATTAATGACTATAAGATTTATTTGTTTCCTAGAGTTGACAGAAAACAACAAGTGGCGGAGTGGTTATGTGTGTGTGTGTTAAGTCTTTGGAGTTCTTTCCGGCTGACCCGTGTTCGAGTCCCGGCAGCCTCATTTTCTTTTTAATTATTTTATTTTTACTTTTTATCAATTATAACTTTTATAGTTTAGTTTGTTTATTAATTACGCATCATAAAAAAATATTAAAATGGACATAAATACGCAACGAAACATTTATAACTTGATATTTGATTACAAACGGAGCGGGTTTGGAAAACCCGTTTTTGACAAATGTTACAGTATCCCCTACTTTTAGGAATTTCGTCCCGAAATTTAAGTAGTAGTAGGAAAAAGATGCGGGTATTTTTCGTGCATTGAGTCTTCACGTTCCCAAGTAAACTCAGGTCCCCGTTTCGACTCCCAGCGTACCCTAACAATTGGAATGCGACTTCGTCGAAGACGTTTTTCTCCGATGTCCATGATCTCTACAGGTCTTTCAACAAAATGCATAGATTCATCAATCTAAATATCTTCCAGAGGAATATGGAGGTTTTCATCAGCGAGGCACTTCTTCAAGTTTGATACGTGGAATGTGGGATGAATCCTGTTGAGTTCTTTTGGTAGATCAAGCTTGTATGCTACAGGTCCTACTCTTTCGAGTATCTTGAAAGGTCCTACGTAGCGTGGTGCTAGCTTGCCTTTTTGACCAAAACGAACTACTCCCTTCCACGGTGATACTTTTAAAAGTACATGATCACCAATGTTAAACTCCAAAGGCTTCCGTTGTTTATCTGCATAACTCTTTTGACGACTTTGAGCCGCTAGAAGATTGTTTCGAATTTGATGGATCTTGTCTGTGGTTTCTTGAATCAATTCTGGACCGGTGATTTGAGCTTCCCCAATTTCGTGCCAACATACTGGAGATCGGCACTTACGACCATATAAAGCTTCAAAAGGTGCCATGCCGATACTTGAATGATAGCTGTTGTTGTACGAAAATTAAACTAATGGTAGATGAGTGTCCCAATTTCCCTTGAAGTCTATGACACATGCTCGAAGCATATCTTCAAAAGTTTGAATGGTGCGTTCAGATTGTCCATCAGTTTGAGGATGATAGGTGGTACTGAGATCTAATCGCGTACCCAAAGCGGCTTGTACTGCTTGCCATGTTCGTGAAGTGAAACAACCATCACGATCTGAAATAATGCTTAACAGTACACCATGTCGGCTTACGATTTCGCTGATATAAATACGAGCTAGCTTTTCGTTCTTGAAATCTTCGCGGATAGGAATAAAGTGAGCTGATTTTGTAAGACGATCAATGATTACCCATATAGTGTCATACCCACCAGAAGTGCGAGGTAACCCGGTAATGAAATCCATGGTTATGTTTTCCCACTTCCATACAGGTATTTCAGGTTGGACCAGAAGTCCTGAGGGTCTTTGGTATTCAGCTTTCACCTTGGAACACGTAAGGCACTTGGAAACAAAAACAGCAATATCCTTTTTCATTCCAGGCCACCAATAGGTGTATCGAAGGTCTTGATACATCTTATCGGCTCCTGGGTGTATAGAGTATCGCGTTTTGTGAGCCTCTTTCATAAGAAATTCGCGAAGGTTGTTGTGGTCAGGAATCCATATGCGATCTAGATAGTACAGAATACCGTCAGATTTAGTTTCAATTTTAAGTTCAGCTCCACAGGACAGCTCCTTTCGTACATCATCCTCCGTTACTGAAACATGTTGGGCTTCTCGAATTTGATCTTTAATGTCAGTTATGATTTGCGAACATAGAAGACGAATGGAGTTCGCATAACCCTTTCGACTGAGTGCATCAGCCACCACATTTGCCTTGCCAGGGTGGTACCGAATTTCACAGTCGTAGTCATTTAGCAGTTCGACCCATCTTCGTTGCCTCATGTTTAACTCCTTTTGATTGAAGATATGTTGAAGACTCTTGTGGTCAGTGTATATTTCACACTTAGTACCGTAGAGATAATGTCTCCATATCTTAAGAGCGAACACAACGGCTCCAAGTTCTAGGTCATGGGTGGTGTAGTTCTTCTCATGAATCTTGAGTTGTCTCGAAGCATAAGCTATAACCTTTCCTCTTTGCATTAGGACACAGCCTAATCCTTGCCCTGACGTGTCGCAATAAATCACGAAATCATCACAACCTTCAGGCAGAGTGAGGATTGGTGCATCACAGAGTTTTTGTTTAAGGGTTTGGAAGGCTTCTTCTTGTTTGGGTTCCCATATGAAGGGTTTTCCCTTATGAGTTAAAGCCGTGAGTGGTACAGCAATGCGAGAGAAGTTTGAAATGAAACGGCGATAATAACCAACCAAACCAAGGAATGATCTTACTTCAATTGGTGTACGTGGTGCTTGCCATTCTTGTACCGCTTTGATCTTTGAGGGGTCGACATGTATTCCCTTGTCATTGACTACATGTCCGAGGAATTGTACCTCTTTTAACCAGAATTCGCATTTGGAGAATTTGGCGTAAAGCTTTTCATTCTCTAGAAGTGTAAGGATGAGTCGAAGATGTCGCTCATGATCAGACTTAGACTTTGAATAAATGAGGATGTCGTCGATGAAGACTATAACAAAACGATCGAGATAGGGTTTGCAGACTCTGTTCATTAGATCCATGAAGACAGCTGGAGCGTTGGTTAAACCAAATGGCATGACCATGAATTCATAATGACCACAACGAGTTCGGAAAGCGGTCTTTGGGACGTCTTCTTCATGTACTCTAAGTTGATGATAACCAGATCGAAGGTCGATTTTTGAAAAGCAGCTGGCACCTTGAAGCTGGTCAAGAAGATCATCAATGCGAGGTAATGGATAGCGATTCTTGATTGTTAACTGTTGAGTTCTCTGTAGTCGATGCACATGCGAAACGATCCATCTTTCTTCTTCACAAAAAGGACAGGTGCACCCCAAGGCGAGGAGCTAGGACGTATGAACCCTTTGTCAGTCAACTCTTGCAATTGACTGGCTAGCTCTTACATTTCAGAGGGGGCTAACCTATAAGGAGACCTTTGCAACTGGTGTAGCACCAGGTATAAGATCAATGCGAAATTCGACTTCTCTCACTGGAGGAAGTCCTGAAATGTCGTCAGGAAAAACTTGCGGGAAATCTTTTACTACTGGGATGTCTTCGAGTTTCTTCTCCATGGTTCCCTTTTTGACGACATGAGCTAAAAACGCGATATAATTCTTGCGAAGATATTTTTGAGCTTGAAGACAGGACATTAATCTGAGCCCTTTCGACGAGGTTTCTCCAAAGATTCGTAGAGTCTGACCGTTTGAAAGAGGAATGCGTATAAACTTTTCGCGACATACAACTTCAGCCTGATGTTGGCTGAGCCAGTCCATACCAATTATAATGTCAAAGCTTCCCAACTTCATTGGAATGAGGTCAACTAGAAAATTGTGATCGTTTAGAGTAAGAGTACAATTGCGTATAATAGAGTTCAATGAGACCGGTTTCCCGTCAGCAACTTCTACTGTTATGGATTCCATGAGCTTATCACGATTTTGGTTTAGGATGGGTTCAAACTCTAAGGACACAAAACTTTTATCCGCGCCAGTATCAAACAACATGGATGCATAACTACCATTGATAAGGAACGTACCGTTAACCACATTGCCGTCAGCTCTAGCCTGATTAGCGTTGATGTTGAAAGCTCTTCTTCTTGCAGGTGGAGGAGCTTGGTTTGCTTGATTCACCGGGTTGGCTTGGGCTTGAGCATGAATAATGTTCACCAACCTTGGACAAGTGTTTCTAAAGTGGCTTGGGTCTCCACAATTGTAGCAAGCCCGCATAGGTTGTACCATGGGATAGTTGGGTTGGTAGTATGATTGGGCTAAATGTTGGGTAGGTGGTAATAGTAGGGGTTGTTGGGTTTGACCCATTATTTGTTGGTGGGTTTGGGTTGAAGGCTGGTGGCGGTTCGTTCGCTGAGGTATGCGACAGGTTTGAAAAGTATGACCTGCGCGACCACAGCCGGTGCAATATTGGCAGGGATGATCAGGAAAATGGTGGTATTGGCAACGGTTGCATTTTGGTAATGGACCGGAGTATGGTCTTTTGTATGGTGCAGGTGAAGGGGCAACTTGGGTAATGGGTGCAGCAGGGATAGGGAAATTGGTTTGTGTGACAGCGAAGTTTCTGGTGTTACGCTTCCTCTTGTTAGCAAACTTAGAGGAGGAGGTGGAATGGTTTGAAGTTTGGCCCTCAACGGGGGCTTTCTTTTTCTCTTCTTTAAACTTACCGTTGCGAATTCGATTCTCGGTCAGTTCAGTAGCTAGTTCCATAGCAGCTTCAAGTGTTGCTGGTGAAGTGCTGAGAACTGAATCTTGAGTTTTCGAGGGAAGACCTCGAATATAATGCTCGATTAAGCGATAAACTGGGGTGAACAAGTTAGGGACCATTTGGTTCAACTCTAAGAACCTCTTGTTGTAGGAAGTATGATCTTCCTCCTTTTGCTTCAAAGAATGAAATTCGTCTCCAACTTTTTAATCTCACTCCTAGGACAGAACCGCCTCGTCATGATTTCCCTTAAAATCCTCCCACGTTAAGGCCATAGCATTCTTCGATTCCCCTCTTACCCTTTTCAGTATTCCACCAGGTAAGAGCTACCCCAAATAGTCTCCCGGTTGCGTATCGTACCTTGCGATCCTCAGGACAATCGCAGTTGAGGAAGGTGTTTTCCATTTCCTCAAACCAGTGGAGGAGAGCAGTGACACCTTCGGTCCCTTCAAATTTAGGAGGATCGCAAGACTTTAAATGTTTATATGAGCACTTGCTGGTAGGAGGGTTGCCGATGTTCTGGTCATCTTGCTGGGGAGGATTAGTGGGATTTGTGGCGAGAGCCTGTTGTACTTGAACCACAATGTCAGGAAGCACCGCGGCCATTTGTTTCGCGATTTGTGCGGCCAAGCCTTCGTGAGGCCTTCCTGATCTTTTACCCCCTCGTTGTTGTCTAGCCGACATCTACAGGAACATACATAAGAAGATTGTGAGTTTATGGAGTCTTTTTAGGTGTCATGTGTCTTAAAGAAAATGAAAATAACATAAATATCAATAATGCAACTACATCCATAGGATGTCTTGGGTTTGATCATGTTGGGCCTCAAATGTCCCCCATACCTTCACCTGTATAGTCATGTGGGCCCTCATGACTATTGGCTTGGTAGGATTCACATTAGTATTGGCGATTTAACACTCGCATCACCCGAATGAAAACCACAAAATATGTTTACAAGATGTATGGTCGGAATGTGTCCAGGTGTAGACACAGTGACAACTCAAAGTGGGGTTAGCTCACACGACGTTTGGTTATAGCATGCTTTGGCCTAATAGGTACTTCGTACTCTCATCGTTAGTCCCCAGGTAGGCAAACTGGTCCTTTATTTTGGATTTATACGAATGCCAGCCTAGACAGGACGTTCCGACTACCGGTACTTGTACCCTTCCAGTTACTACATGCCCGTCATGAGAACTCACTTTGATGTGATTTGAAAATACAAAAATCGTTGTAAAAACAATCATGATAATGATGTGATGTGTGCTTTCATTGGTATGATATGTTATGAAAATATGATTCATGATAGGCATTATATACTAATATGTACTTATGAACATGTTTGCATAACATTGAATGTAACATTAAACATAAAACATATAAACATCATGAATTTTGCATGTAACACACAAAAATCTTAAAAATTTCTAATCAACTATAGTATAGGCTCTAAGGGTCTAATAACCTATCATATATCCCTTAGTCATGGCTCTGATACCAATCTGTCACACCCCGACCCGCAGCGGAATAAGAGTCGGGGCATAATTGTGTTATCACCAAAGCTCATGATATTTACTAAATTGTTTCATATTTATTAAAGTCAAAGTTACATTCTCAATAATCCAAACATGTCCATACAAATACAAAGAAAAAAAACCAACTAAACAATCCAAGCTCTAAACCAGTTTATTCTTCTAGGCCAATCCTATGTGTTTCTTGCTGCAGCTGGTTCACCTGTATCATGTGTAAAAATGGGGGTTTTTGGGTCAACATAAGTTGGCGAGTGAACCTTGTTAGATAAACATTTATTATTGATTTTCTTGTTATTTTATCAAGGAAAAATTGTGCAATAATCATAAGTGAGCAAATGTAAATAATCAAACAGTAGCAATAACAACCACAAACTATAACATACAATAACATACAATAACATACAATAACAAAATGGGGAAAACGAATGGCCTATGATAAATGTATGTACTGAAAATGATAAATGTCTTTGCGATCAAGGCTCAATCAAACGGAGCCGATCGTATTGCATGTACTGAAAATGATAAATGTCTGTGCGAACAAGGCTCAATCAAACGGAGCCGATCGTATGTTGGCACACCAGGTTCACGCTCATAATGTAATGGGGAACATGCTCAACGCTCATAATGTAATGGGGAGCGGCGGCCTATGAAATTGCATGTACTGAAAATAATAAATTAAATCTAAACAATAACCACACAACAGTTGAAACAAGCTGAATACACATTTGTTCATGATATGATGTATGCACAATGATTTAAATATAATAAATGGTAAGACATATGATACACCCCAAAAACGTGATTAAAACGGGGAATTTGTAAAGATTCACTCACATTGGGTGCGTTTGGTTGGAGATGATGAGATGCGCACGAGTTGGAAGGATTTAACAACGAGGATTGACTAACCTAAATAATAATGGAAGATATAGTAAATGAGTGGATTTTATTAATAATTTTAATAGGATTTTTAGATATATTTTTGTGAGTTTGAGGCTATTTCCTATCTTTAAAAACATTATTTTTAAGTATTTTTAATTCATTTATAAATTAAATTAAATAAATAAAAATATGTTGATTTTTGCGTTGACCATTGACTATTGACTTTGACTTGTTGACCGGTTTTATTGTGTAATTGTATGCGCCGGGTGAGGCTCGAACCCGAGACCTCCCGTTCGCGTTGCACGCAGCTCTACCAACTGAGCTACGTGTCTAACCTGAAATAATTCTATTTTTAATTATATTTATATACTAACTCAGTTTATCCAAAATTCTTTTATTTTTTAAAATGTTTTAAATCGTCGAACTGGTGTCGTCAACAGGTCTCGAACCGGGACCTGTGACTTAATGTTACACACAGTCCACCGCTGGACTGTGTGTCTAACTTGGTTAATATATAGATTTTTATTATACTTAACAACTAACGTACGTTAATCCGGTTCAGTTAGAAAAATAAAACATCTTTATTACGGAGATGGTGTGTGTATCCAGGATCGAACTCGCGGCGTATGATTTGTATGTGCACACAGTCCACCGCTGGACTGTGTGTCTAACCCGAGATAATATCCAGATTTTATTAAACTTATAATCAACCTACTTCGTCTTCTTCGTTACCGAAATGCAGTTTACGATTTCTCTATTGTTTCTTGTTTAATTTGATTGGCAAACATTCAACAGACTAATATGAAATGGCAGAGACGATATTTAGAAGTAAACATACGGAGAACGATTTATCTTAGAATTCCGGCAAGTCGTCGGCTCTGTTTTTATGAACTTCAACTGAGCGGACAAATTAACAGTTTTGATTAGCTAATGGTGGAATTGAAGTACTAACAAGAGTTAACAGAAGGTTTGAATGTCTATACCGTTTTACAGCGGAAGATAAGAATTTTCAGAGGTTTTCCGGCGAGAGGGAATTATTTGATATCGACGTCTGAAATTGATTCCGAATGAAGGGTTTGAGTTAGCAATAGCTTAAAAACTGATAGACAACGAAAGAATTTAGAGACTCACTGATTTGGTGGAAAATACGGTTTTCCGACGAAAGTCCGGCGAGTCCAAATAGCTTCTCTGGCAAACTGAAAGTTGTGCGAAATACAATTGAAGGTTTGTAGAATGTTTCTGAGTCGCGAGAGGGGACAATGACTGAAGTAATTCAGAAATGCAAGTTTTCGGTTATTAAAACCGATTCACTCTTGAATTCAAGTCCATTCAAAGTTCAATTGATTGGAGGCGTCGGTTGTAGCGGTTATAATCGGTAAACGCGTATAATCAAACGTTTTTGGACGTTTGGTGACCGATTTCGGTTACAGTTAGCGTAATCAGGTCGCATCATTAATGACTATAAGATTTATTTGTTTCCTAGAGTTGACAGAAAACAACAAGTGGCGGAGTGGTTGTGTGTGTTTTGTGTTAAGTCTTTGGAGTTCTTTCCGGCTGACCCGGGTTCGAGTCCCGGCAGCCTCATTTTCTTTTTAATTATTTTATTTTTACTTTTTATCAATTATAACTTTTATAGTTTAGTTTGTTTATTAATTACGCATCATAAAAAAATTAAAATGGACATAAATACGCAACGAAACATTTATAACTTGATATTCGATTACAAACGGAGCGGGTTTGGAAAACCCGTTTTTGACAAATGTTACACAGGAAACCAGACAAGTTCGCCCGAACTTGTACCTCCAGTAAGTCAGACATACAAGTTCGCCCGAACTTGTACCTCAGAGTACAAGTTCGCCCGAACTTGTCTACTCCTCGTTCACCCGTTAACTGTTTCAGCAATTCGGAAGACTGATGCACTTCTGTTCGCTTACAGGCTAATCCGGCGCTCCCTCAACTCATCTCAGATCCCGTCTCCTTCTTTAAACGCACCGACTGTGAGTATATTTGAACCCTTTTATGCTTAAACGCACTTTTGGGTGTCACATATGTTCCTATATCAAATCACATCACACAAATCTCAAATGCTTATTCGCAACCCGCTGTTACATGATATTACATGAAATCTGCTGAATTGTATGTATTACTTGATTGCTTGTACGCCACCCTTAACATGATAGTATACTAGAGGTTGACCGCCACCCGGAGGCCTAGGGTTGTTATTGCTCGCATTTTACATTTCTCATTTATTTTCTCTTTAGGATGTGGACACTTGTTCGCATGCCTCGATCAATCGCGGTTTGTTGGTTTGCTTGAATCTAAGTAGTTACATAATTCACATCTCTTACGTATGTCATGCGGTGTATGCTAAACGCTTTTATATCTATTATGTACGCAATATGCTCACCTTTACTTAATTGTATTGATGTTTTATTTTAACATATATGGCAGGTTGAGGATATTTGCTACGGATGCTTAGATTTAGGTTTTGCCATAGAATATCATGTAATAAATCTAGGGAAGATCGAATCGGATGTTATGTTTAAGAGATTGTTTATGATTATGTAATGATTGTTTGAGGATTATATGAGTTTAATTGTATGGGATGTTGGACGTTGAATATTGTCTCTTAAATAATCGTTATGGAATCTCTTGATCAATCTGATTCGCCTAGTGCCACGCCCTGATGTTTCCGCCATCGGTTGGGGTTGTGACAATGCCTAACCACATAACATAGTTTAGGACGCGTGCAGTTGCCTGGCTGCCGGCACACCGGTCCGGCGGCAACTGGGTTTGTCAGACCAATAGTACTATCCACTGCCCACGGCTTACGTTAATCACTTGCATTGGGGATAGTTCGTGTGTTATGTAATTCACATCATCACAAGTTGGTGCAATTAACACAGTTTATAATATGCAATTCACCCTAGAAAACAGTAAAACAGTTTAAAAGCGGGGGAGTGAAACTCATAGTGCGGGTAGTAGTATCAATCAAAGAGTGATCAATCAACTGGATCAGCTTTAATAGCACACACGCAAGTAGGGACTTAAATTAGAATCTAAGTTGGTAATGGTTATAACTTGGACCTGATTATGAGTTTTTACCCTGGATTGAACCCATAGGATAGTGGTATGGTGATGTATGTCAGGGTAGTATCAGTTTTTAGGTTGGCTTTTGGGCACCGGTTCACGTGCCAGCCAAATTCAGTTGTTTGACACGTTCAGATAATGGTACAAGAATACTAATAGTCTCAACATGTTGTCATATAAGAAAGATTAACTTTTCGTTAAGGGAGTTTGGGTGTTTGGGGAGTCTAGGTTGCTCAAAATTGAGTTTCCATTTTCGCCGTCGGGGATTCTCCAGAACTGGCATGGGACACACCCCTAGTGTCCAAACGACCCTGGAATCTCCCGGAATACTCCCGATGTTCCAACTATAGTAAATGTCGGGTTTGGTCAATTCTCGGTTCCGGCAGGTTCGTTACACGGTAAACTGTCGAAACTAGTTTAAAATAAAGCGTTTTTAACCCCGTAAATTCCCCTTTAATACATAAGTTTGATAAAAATCTGGAAATTTTTATACAATTCAGTAAAAATAATAGATTATGAAAAAATAATTCGGGAATTTATTTAGCCATTTTAACTCCCCAATAAATCATTTGTAAACCAGTATTTAACCGGATAATTTACATTGCTTATCATCCGATGTCTAAAATATCCCAAAATATTCGAGAAAGCTCCTTATATGCCCAAGAACTCCCTGTAAAAATTTGGGATTTTTCCGGTTTCGTTTCGGTGTGTTTCCGGCTACCGAAAACTCCCAGAAACGCGTATTTTTAATCCGAATCAACATTCAACCAATGAACTCCCAAACTTCCTAGAACATTCCCTATATGTTCCTTGTTGTTCATGTAAATTTTGGTGATTTCTAGACTCCATTTGGTACTTTTCCCAAATTTCTTTCGGTAAACCAGTCAAAAATTCGCCAAAAATCATAGAAAATTCCAAAAATTCTAAATTTTAGGTGGACATTCCTGTCAATACCCTACATCACCACACAAATTTTCGGCTCAATCCAAGCATCACGGACAAAGTTATAGTCCAGACAATATTCGGCCTATGCTAATCGAAGGTTTCGGGGGTTATACCTAGCGTAAGCTCCGTTCCCGTGTGTTTCTCTCGAGTCCAGAAGTGTGTGGGTGCTATATTAGTACCTATACATCAAGCACAATCCAAACATGCCATAATCCATGTCAATCAAGACTTGTTTCATTGTTTTTCGGTTAATAACTTTGTTATTCACTTTTGTTCGATTAGGGTATCAAAAGCAGAAGTTTTGTGATCTTAACTACCATATAACATCAGGGAACCCCTGAGGTGTTCTTATTCAGCCAAGAACCATGTTTAAATCATCCATTAACATGGATTAAAAAGAGTTTTCATAGTCTAGTTCATGTTTAATCAAGAAAACTTCATCAAAACCTTAATAAACTTGAAAAATACCTTTGATTTGGCTGAATTAAGAGGATAATCAGCTGTGTTCTTGAGGGTTATGAGCAGATTTTGGGTGAAAATGAAGAAAAAAAATAAATATATATATAGGGGGCGGTCGCAAGGTAGGGTACCCCTACCCCACCCCTTGCTTTGTCGTGCTTCGTTTTTCGTGTTATAAAGATGATGTTTATCTTCGTTTTTGCATTTTGGTTCGTTTTCAGGTCCCATGCGCGTCCCCGATTTGTGAAACTGGCTCCTTTTTCGCGTTTTTAGTGTTAAAAGACTCAGTTATAAAAACCATGCATAAACGTCTCGAAACCTGATCCCGGTTATGTTTTAATCATAATAGCCTCGTATTAGGGTAGTTTAAGTGTTTTTAGGTTTGATTGACTGTTCCTTGCATGTTTGGTTGCCTTTTGTTGTTCTAAAAAAATGTGTTTCCCTAACCAGGAAACTGCCTCATTTTGCGTGCCCGAGCTCCGATTTGCTTCAAGTCTTATGTCATGGTCTAAGGCACATAACTCAGATGTTTCGTGAACTCAGAATCTTAAATAGCCATACCAAAGGCCTAATAATCATCGTCAAATGTTTAATGCGCTGTTAAACGAAAAGCTCCCGTTTAACACGTTTTCAAAGGCTAAGGACACCAACCTCGCACCGTTGGCCCTTATTAGTGTTATGTTAACCATGACGTGCTCTCGAATTCCTCCGAGACATAACAGATATCATTTAATCTATCACGCAAGTCACACATGTTTTTAGGGTTTTCACACAATTATTGTTTTAAGCAACTTAAAGTTTTAGACCGATTATGGTGTACCTGGTTACATCCTGGGTATCACAGTCTCCCCTGGTTAAGAAATTTCGTCCCAAAATTTACCCCATCTAGCTAGGGAAATGTGAGGGTATTTTCTACGGAATTCATCCTTTCGTTCCCAGGTGTATTCCGGTCCTTGTTTAGAGTTCCACCGGACTTTAACCAGTGAAATTTTGTTGTGCCTTAATTGTTTAACCCTGCCATCAACTACTTCAAACCGGTTCTTCCACAAAGTGGAGTCTATCGTCAACGTGTATGTCTTCCAAAGGTATCTGGGTGGCCTCGCCTGATAGGCACAAAAGACTGAGCACAAACCACAATACGAAAACGAAAATGGCATCAAACGGTGTAAAGGTGGTGGTGAGTCACCGACACCGGCACCGTCACCACAACACCATCAAGCACAAACCACGGCACCGACACCAACAATAACACCAGTCCGTAGGAGGATGGTGTGGTGTAAAGATGATGACGATATGTAACCGGAGGTGTGGGAATTTATAACCAAAAGTGGGTACAACCCCGAAGCCAAGAGTACAAACCCTCACATACATAAAACACATCCCAAGCATCATGTACAACACCAAGAAGCGTAAAAACCACAACACCAAACTAACATAGGCGACGGCGGAAGGTGTTAACACGGTGGTGATCCACCGACACACGCACCGTCAACGACACCTCAACACCATCAAATACGTGCCACGAAATTGACATAAACAACGGATGTTAAGAGCAACACCGACATCGGCAAGCTCACCGGAATCGGAGCTATTTTGTTTAGAGAGAAACATGAGAGAAGAGAGAGTCTGAATTAAAGAGAGAGAGAGAGAGAGTGTGTGCGTGTGTGATAATTGGAGAGAGAGGTGTTTTTTTATACCCAAAAGTGAGTACATCCTCAAAGCCAAGAGTACAAATCCTACCATGCATAAACTAAACCCAAACCTACTATAATTCAAACACCAATAAACTTATCATCTTTTTGTACTAAACAAAACCCAAACCTACTATGACTCAAACACTAATAAAATAATTATTAAACCCAAACTAGATAAACATAACTTATAAATAAAATACTAATAATTATCTAGACCCAATAACTAAATAATTGTAGATAAACCAAACTTCATCCAGAACCCAATTTAACTCCAAATAGAATCAACCCTTTAAACACAAACATGCAAAATGAATTACAATCTAGTTTTAGTAGTTATCGACCGAAATACGGCATTCACAATTCAATCTTTTTGGATTCTATTTTGATCTCTATTGATTGCTATTTTGATTTTCTATTAACCCCAGATTGACTAGTTTGGAATCTACGTCAATCCTTATTCATCCGTTGATTGGGATTATAGATTTCCTTGTATATATCTCATTTCATCGATTGATTGTGATTCACGTGAGTATAATCGAAAATTTGATTGTGAGTTTTACTATAAGCAATCAAACTCATGACCCGTTAACTTTTTTTTCATTCATAATGTGGAACAATTTCTTGAAGCATATGATTGCACTAGGGATGATGTCAATGTGACTAATAAATTTTTATATGAATGATCTACGCTAGGATCAAAGATGACTGTAAAGATGGCGAATTGGTATAAAAACAAGAGGTATTTTGTTATCTAGATTGCAACTACCGTCATCATTGTTTCTTGTTGTATCGGCCAGAAATTGGTACTCTAACCTATGATTTACGCGACATAATCAGAAACCGAATGGTTGGTTACAAACTTACAGTTTAGGCTTCCTACCGTCACTCAAGCCTTCAAAGGAACCTCCAGACACGCCCACTGACAACACCTTCTATCATGCTCCACTTTCCGATGGTTTTTACCAAAATTAAGAACAAGAAAGACGTTGAAGTATGTTAATGATCAAAAACCCGTGACAAAAAAAAAGTGAAATAACATGACCATGGTCAATTTGGAGAATGAGAGCTTTGATTAAATTGCACATTAGCTAAAATTAAATTCTCTCACTAAACAATTTTTTTTAACGGTAAATTCAATGATTATAGAATACGGCCACCATATGCTGCAAAAACCCAACAAACAACATAATACGGAAATAAAGCCGACAAACAACTAAAACCCCCACTAGACACTAATTAATAAAATTTCTCACCTTAAAATCCACCCATCTACCCCAGTCCAGCTTATCAAACTTTGAACGACTCTTGAGCCGAATAAACGTATTGGCCTTGACACCATATACCATCGCATTACCAGAGAGACATGAACTCTATTGAACTCTTTTTCATTACGAGCCTTCCAGATATGCCATAATCTCGACTAGAATATCAAGTTTATAACCCTCTTCCAATATTTAGAACCTATCCTTCCTTCAACGTAGTCTAAAGCCTCCCTACTCGATTCAAAGTTCACAATAACCGACAATTTGCGAGAATGTTCCACCAAAGCGATTTAGGCATGGTGCACTCGATACTCATGTGATCCACAAACTCAGCTTGAACGTCGCACCTAGAACATAAAGTATTAGGAATTGTAACGCCTCTTTTAATTAACTCACTTTTAGCCGGGATCCAACCCAATGTAGCTCTCCAATTCGCCGGAGCCCAAGCATTCCAGTAAGGCCATTCTTCTTCGACACTAACCGAACACCTAATGATCTGATCCCTCACTTCAGCCTCTTTAAAACCTTTATCTCTTTACGACTTCCATGCCCAACTAGAGATGGACATAATAATCGGTTCCAAACCCGACCTGGAACCGGTTCCAGTTCCTACCCGCTTTATTGAAGAACTGGTTTCGGGTTCAAAAAACCCGTAGGTTCTTACCCGGTTCCACTTTTATAAAAAAAATCGATTCGTACCTGATTCCTACCCAGAACCGGTTCATTCGTAACCAATTCCGACCCGGTACATTAAATTCTTGATGATGTTACCATTGGAACCGATTCCTAGCCGTTGCAACCAAGCATTTAATGATTTTGTTACCGTTGGAATCGATTCCTAGCCGTTGGAATCGATTCCTGACAATATAAATAGTGCATATTATTCATTTGATCATCACACAATCTTCATCTTCTTCTTGATTCTTATTCGTTGCACACCGTTTTAATTGTGGAGATTTGAAAATATAGATTTGAAGGTGTAAGTTATGAATTTTTGGAGATGCTTGAAAATGAAAGCAGACAATGAATATATATAGTAGAAACCAATCATAATCAAGGGCGTACCTACTGCTTAACCTGGGTGGACGGCCGCCTCCCTTTAAATTTTTATTTTTAGTGTTAAACGTACATGAAAATCTAAAGTGCACCCTATAAAATTTTGATACCGCCCCGCGTGAAATTGCTAATAGAAGAATAGTTGAAGCAAATGTAATTGAAATAAAAGAAAAAAAAACTGTGAAACTGATGTTCGCTAGAAAAGTTTGCAAAGTTTCGACTGGTTGCGGTTTGCAGATTGAGAAGATGACATTTTAATATTCATTTAAATAGGGGTATTCTTGTAATTTTATGGGTTCATTAAAAAGTTTTGTTTTAAAGCAACTGACACGTGCACCACTCTCTTTACAACTCAAAGTTGACTTTGAATTTCCAGTATTACATTTTTACTTTAACTAGAATCAACTTCTCTCGCGTTGCGACGGTTGCGTAAAACTATGTCAAATAGCACTAATGTTACACCACTGTCAGCGACTACCAACACTGAGTAATCCAGAATCCGCGCTTTGCGACAAACTTATCAAACGAAAAAATAAACGTAAAAATATTGAACCATACACGCACGTTGCGTCGTGTTAACTCGTAGAATTTTGAGCGAAACAAAAAAAACGTTAAATAACACACGCACGTTGCGCCGTGTCAACCCGCAAAATTTAGGACGAAACGTAAAACGAAAATTTGTGAAGGATGAAAAGTATAAGGGACCAAATTTGAAGGTAAAAATGCTGTGAGATTAAATTGAAAATAATGAAAAGTTTGAGTTAAAAGTGAAAAAAAATATGTGGGTTAAAATTGCAAGACATAAAAATCTTTTGTGTCAAAGTTATAAAATCAATTTTTTTTAAACAACCCCAAAGCATAAAATATAACACCTTATGCATAAAAATGTTACTTATTTATAGTTTTATAATTTTGTTTCTTTAATTGGTGCTATTTATTTATTTAACCAAACTAAAAACAATGATACATTGATACATATTTATTAATTGTGTTCCTTGAATTAGTGTTATTTATTTATCTAATCTAACAGATTTTTAAAAAATAATGATACATATTAATTATTTTTTTTAATTGGTGCTATTTCTATGTCTAATTGAACAGATTTTTTATTTATCTAACAGCTTTTGTATATAGATTTTTTCTATATAGTTAACTTGGAATATTTAATAATAACAAAAATCATTTCTTATTGTACCCAAGTTATCACTTTTTTTACTTATTTAAAGTTTATTAGGTTATAGTTTAGTTTAACAAACATGTTTACATATGCATATGATGTAAAAATGTTCATATAGTTATAAACTTTTGTTATGTTCGGCCCGACCCGACTTGAATCGGACCAATTTTTCTTTAATGTTTAGCATAGACATCCAACCCTTTGAAACTTCCGCACCCCATAAAAAGAATTTCTGGGTACGCCACTGATCATAATGGCCATTAATCGGTTTCTAACGACAGTATAGCCGTTGGAACCGATTCCTACAGTTTTGTATCTTTTTCATTGAATTACTGGAAGGAAGCGGTTCTTCCGAGGAACCGATTACAACCCTACCATTCTAGTATTAATGGTCTAAAACCGGGTAGAAACTGGAAACGGTTCCTACAAGAACCGGTTCCAGTCATACTCATTCAAGAACCGAGTACGGTTAGAAACCGGTTCCGGGTTTAAAAAAACCTGATATGCCCATCTCTATGCCCAACTATCTCCTTCCTCAACAAACTTAGGGGGTGTTTGGGATTGCTTTTTCAAAATAGATTATGCGTTTTGTATAATCAGAATCAGATAATCAGCTGTAACAAAACGTGTTGCAGAAAAATAGTGTCTGAATTCGATTATGTTGTATATCACAATAATCAGATAATCAACATTGTTTGGATTTGATTATCTTGTTTGATATCACAATAATCAGATAATCAACTATTTGAATGTTTGGCAAGTATATATATTTTAAAAAATAAATAAGTGAAAACGTAAAAAATCAGTTTTTGGATTATCACGTTTTCCTACAGCAAGGAGTGACCTACTTATGGATTATCACGTTTTGAACTCTACAAAACATAAAAAATCACTTTTTATTAAACTTTTACCAAACACTCAAAATAGATTTGTTGCGATTTCAAAACACAATAATCAAAAAAATCAGGTTGAAAACGCAATCCCAAACACCTCCTTAAACTCATATAATAGGTTCAACAAGTCAGTCCATTGGGCCCATTTACAATCCTTAACCTAAACTCATATAATAATAGCTTCAACAAGTCAGTCAATTGGGCCCATTCACGATCCCTAAACGAACTTTTTGCATTTTAATAGTTATACATAAATAATTAATTGAATTTATTAACTTAGTTTTGCGGAGGATCTGCATGTTTTAAAAAAAGGAATACATCACATATATATGTATTACACAAAATCAACATAACACACATCACGCTTATTTGATTAGTAGGTTACATAAGCTTTGATTCGTGTTAGTTTTCTTTCGATTTGGTGTTTTTGTATTAATCTTTTTACATGTCTGCTGATTATTTGTCAATATTAGTTATTAGGGTTTGATCATTCAGGTTGCTTTAATTCTTTTTATATTTTATGTTCGGTTTCAGTGTTTCTGTATACCTGCCTGCTAATTTTTCTCAAAATTAAGTTTAGGGTTTGATTCTTGTTATTTTATGTTATATCAAGAACCTGCCTGCTAATTATTTCTCAAAATTAGTTATAATTAGGGTTGTACATATATATTGTTAAGATTTGTTATAAGTAAGTCTCTTTGAGATTTCTAAACTGCTTGGTTTTTTGGTTAAATGTAGACAGACAGGGGCGATGTCTGTAATCGACAGTGACAGGGAGGAATTCTTGGCGTGGAAGGAAAAAAGGGGCAAAGAGTACCCTTCCAAAGAAGAGGATGAACGTAGATTCGAAACCTTTAAACTAAAACTCCGTGAAATAGAGGCTTTTAATAGAAGCTCAGCACATGGTTGTAGGAAAGGTTTGAACCGATTTTCGGACCTGACTGCTGACCAGTTTAAGATAGAATTCCTCGGATGCAAACATCCTACCATGTATAAAGACGTCGGGGGTGACGAGGTCATGTGCTGGGGAAGTTCAAGTAACAATTTTTCAACCCAACATCATCATTACAACATTCAACAATATGTATCAGCTAATTTTTCTTTGTAAATAATATGTATGTTATAATAAGGTGATGATGATGAAGAAGAAGATACCAAAGAGGAGGAGGATGTCAAACGCCAAAGAACAGGCTGCCTATATATATTATTACCCGTTCAAGCCAATTGATCATTACAAGATTCAGTAATGGTAATTCATGTATCTCTTCTTTGTAAATAATATATGTCAGGTGATGGAAATGATACCAAAGATGATGTTGCAGTGCCTTTGGAACCAGTACCGGAAAATGCAGAATCATAGGAAGCGTTATCCAAGTATGTTCTAGGTGTTACAAATCTATTTGGTCAACAAATTACAAAACTTTGACATATAGTTAATCTTTAAGAAACCTGATATTTACTAGTTGTCTTTGATTATTATTAGTACACAAGGTGTTATGAATACTTCTCTTCCTTGTGTAATGTTTGGTTCTTTGCAACCATGTTTGGGATTGGACAATCATATCCATCAGTATGAGTATGTTATCTCACAGTTTTATGGCTATTTGTGCCGCTTTCAGTTTCTTTTTTTTAGTCTCGTTTTAGATGTTGATTTTGTTGAACTTTTTTCTTCTAAGAACAAGTAAAGATGAATTCATTCTTGTAGTGTTCAAAGCTGACTAGTATAACTTTGATTCTTGAATGGTTAAATTTGTTTATACTTGTAGAAATTTCTTGTCATGTGATTAAGTTTCGACCTGCACCTTTGATTTAGCATTTTCTTAACATATAACTTGACATATAAGCAACAAACACTAAAGCATGATGGCGCCTTTATAGCCCCTTACAGACGCTTTACGCCCTTCATTCATTGTCTAGTTACGATCATTGAATAAATGAAGCTTAAAAATTAGTGATAGCTAACAGATTACATTTCTTTTGGGTTATTTATATTTACAATAAGTGACCTGACCACTGTTTTAAACAAGAGTTTGCTACCTTGGGTCTTTTAAATGAAATAACCTAGAAAACCAAGTGGATTATGGTCCATCGAGTCAGATTATGAAAGTCATATAACCCGATTTTCCATAATATTAAACTAAATTATATTAAGAGAAACATATTTGC